>JBBUKS010000095.1:3853958-3872523 GCA_038050645.1 Hedychium gardnerianum | reverse complement strand
TCGAAGGCCGGAACACTGTATCGGCCCGCAGGCCGGAATACCACATCGGTTCGAAGGCCGGAACACTACACTTGATCTTGGCCGGAGGCGGCTAGATGTGCGTCAGAGGCGGTGGGAGCTGGATCTACGCCGGAGGTAGCGGCGGTGTGGTAAGAAGCCCCCTCTCCAAAAGAAAAGACCCCTTTGTCCTTCTACGTGACCCAATTTCATCCCACGTCAATATCAATAAAAATAGAACCACCTTGACAAAAATCTAAAAATATCAAAGGTAAAATTTAGTTAAAATAGTACTAAATAAATTGACTTTGGGTGACAATAAATACTAATTATTTGAATTTGAGGAGGAAATTAATAAATAAATAAAATTATAGTGGAAACATAAATAATTAGAAAAATCTATAATGAAAACATAAATAACGAGCAACATTCTTAAAGTATTAATTGTAAGTCATTTTCATGCATTTAGGACAGTAAATGGATTAATTTATTTGATAAAATAATCATGATAAGTCAAATCTAAAATTAATTAAGTATTCACAATAATTATTCAAGTTTGGTTTTTTTTTAAAGCATAAGTTTAGTTTGAACTTGAGTTGAACTTAATTGATTTAATGAATTAATTTAAATGTTTGAAACTTTTATAGTTGTTAATGAATTTGATATTACATTTTTTTCCCATTAACCCTAACATTACACTAATCACCTACCTTTGGAGAGAAGAAAGAGGTGTATTGAACTCGAAAGCAATCATTATAAAGTATGGTCCTCCTTAAATACTTCTTTGAGGAAGTTTAGTGCATGAGATATTGTCATTATGAGATTGATTTGGGAGTCAAATCTTGATTAATAATCAGATTCTTATTCTTCCTTATGTATTAGTCACTGTTCAAGCTAGCTGATAATTATCGTGATTTGTCTTTTTTGTATTGATTCTGAGACGGACTGACGGAAACACTGAGGATGAGTATTTTACCTTTTATCATCTTGAGAAAGATTTAATAGAATTAGACCTTCGAGGACATATAAATGTTTCACTTTTTTTTGTGTATATACCTAAGGTCTTAACATGTTGAATCTCATCTTTTCGTATATATACAGGTGTTGTTGTGTCTTCTTTAATGAGAAGATGGGGGTGTATACCTAAGGTCTTGAGAAGGATGAGAAAGTTGCTCCTCAGTTCATTGGTCGATCTACCCATGGCAGTGGTCCTTATGATTGTCAAAGGGCATTTGAAATTTCCTTACTAAAGGACATCGACATGGGTAGGATCAACTCGACATGATCATTTAAATTTTAAAAGAATATAACTTTTGATTCGAAATTTAAAATTAAGATCTGTCTATACTTATACGTGTTGAACTTGAATATTTATGTTTTTATTGAAAAATTCATAACCGTCAAATTTTAGATTTAAATTTCACCATTTAAATTTTTTTCAGAATCTTTTTATTATTTTTGGTAACTTTTATTTTTTATGATATTTTTGAATAATTTTGATATTTTATGATATTTTGGATAAAAAAAATTTTTTTGATAATTTTTTTTCTTTCTTTATAAAATTATAATTGAGGTCTATTTTTTTTCTTTAATCTTAGGATCTAGAGTCTTTATAAAGGTTATACAAGGATTCATCCTCCATTATTAAAAAAAAATCTTATATTTTCTTTTGGCAAACAGTAATTTAATTTCTCCTTATTTTCTTTAGATTTTGTTTTTGTTTTTTCTTCAATTATTTCTTTTCAGAATAATCATTATCATATTCGACATCACCGACCTACTATAATTTCCCTCGTAATCTCTTACAACTCAAGCATCTTCAAATCTTCAACATGGTTGATGTCTTCTCTTGAGTCAATCTTATTAGATCATTCATCTCTCAAATACATGCATCAAACTTTCTGAGTGAGTTTACTCATTTGTCAATTAGCTTAATGCACTTGTTATTTGTAAAAATTGTATTAGGAATAATAGCACAAACTAATTAATTTGATTTGTAATTCATCTCATGGTCTATTTTTTTTAAAAAAAATATCACTTTGAGTTTGTCAAGACCATTGGAAAAGGATGTGGAGTTTTTTTGTTTTTTATTTTTATCTAGTTATATCGATTTAATACGACCTAACTACTTGTAGGTCATAGGTCTTGTAGAGTATGAGCATCCATCGAATTTGGTTGGGAGAGCAATTGATTGCAATAGATTAGATTTGGATAAGTTGGTCATGCTTAAGTCAAAAACAATCGATCAGTGAAAGTTTATCGCCTCATGTTTAGCTAGCTAACAATTTTTCAAATGTGATTCCCCTTAAAAAAAAAGAGAAACATTTCTTTAAAAGGATGTCAAAATGGTACACCAACTCTCTTCATCATTAGGTGCAAGTTGTAATCAAATCATCACAAAAAGGACCAAACAACTTAATCAATCAATGTACATCAACTTGTACTTTATTATTCAAAGAGGGACACAAAAAATTCAATAAAAATGTTAATTAAATTCATTTGTTTTTTTTATTTACAAAAATCAAAACTGAATCAAATTATATAATTAAATTCATTAAACCAAAACAAATAAAAAATTAAATTAAATTCGGTAGAGTTTTTCAGGATAAATAAAATAATAAACGGAATTTAACAGTTACCTAATATATAATTGATTATTACACGATCATCATATTTTTTTTAAATAATATATTAATTCTAGGATGAATCTAATTTTATAATTTCTTTTATTAATTATTATTTTATTTTAATTTTTTTTTATAAATATATTATAATTAGATATCAAATTATAAATACTTAAATGATATCATAATCTCAGAAATATAAATAAATATAATATGAGGACTTCTGAAGAGTCGCCCATCTTAATACTGTTCTTATCAAATACACTTAACTTTGGAATTTTGATAAGATTCGATGCATTAATACTAATATGATCGGACCCACGACCATCATATTTAAGAGTCAGTCGATTATTAAAAAATAGATAAATAAATAAATACTTTTAATAAAGATTATTTAATTTAATTTAATGCTATAATAATGAAGTTCAAACAGATTAATACAGAAAAATAATTTAAAAAAAAATAGAGGCGTAGTTTAGTAAATTCAAAAAGAAACAGTGCGTCTTTAATAAATTGTTAAAATCCCAACGGTTTGCTCGGTTACTGTGCGACCGTGCCTTCAATTCCATATCGTCTCTTTCTCCATTAATAAGCAAGCCAATTGCATTGCATTGCGGGCTTGAATCCAAAGAGGCTAATGCTAATCAATGGCTGGTGGAGAGAGAAAGAGGAGAGAGAGAGAAAGAGGAGAGAAGCATTAAAGGCGTCGCATCAGTTACAGAAGCATACATGCTCTGAAACCACCTGTTACTCTTTCCGTCTCTCTTATTATTATTATCACTGCCCGTCT
This sequence comes from Hedychium gardnerianum, assembly GCA_038050645.1. Taxonomy (NCBI): domain Eukaryota; kingdom Viridiplantae; phylum Streptophyta; class Magnoliopsida; order Zingiberales; family Zingiberaceae; genus Hedychium; species Hedychium gardnerianum. The sequence goes on along the minus strand of JBBUKS010000095.1, from coordinate 3,869,112 downwards.
GCTCCACGGTGAAAGCAGCAGCGACAAAGAACGAAATAGTCGTGGAGACAGAGAAGGAAGAGAGTCCTCCAAGTGAAACGAAACAAGGGAAGGAGGAGGTGTCTATGGAGAAAGCAGGTGATTTGCCCTCTCTAATTTAGCATAGGAAGAGGCGGAGAAGTCTTATTTAGTCGTCGCAGGGATTTCCCAGCCATCCTCAACCATCTCTTGTTTTGGCTTCCTACTATTGTTGCTTCTTTATATAGACGAGTGTATATAAAGAAAAGAGGAGGGGGAAGGGGGAAGGGCGGATGGCGGCGGCGGCGGAGTTGAAGGTGGGGACGAGGGAAGGCGAGGAGGAGGAGGAGGAGGAGAAGGGGGTGGTGGACACAGACAAGCTTAGCTATGAGATTTTTTCTATTCTTGAGAGCAAATTCCTTTTTGGATATGATGACCACAAGCTCTGGCTGCCAAAGGTGCCGCCTTTGCCAGGCTACGACGCCGGCGACCAGGCGGCGCAGGATGTCAGGACCCAGAGGGGCAAGGTCTGCTTGCTCTGCATCGACGGCGGCGGCGGCGGATTGAGGGGGATCTTCCCTGGAAAAGCCCTCGCCTACCTCGAGCAGGCCCTCAGGTCCAAGTCCGGCGACCCCGATGCGAGAATCTCAGATTATTTTGACGTCGCTGCAGGAACCGGCATCGGGGGCGTCTTTGCCGCCATGCTCTTCGTTACCCGCGACGGCGCCCGTCCGCTCTTCTCCGCTGACGACACTTGGCGTTTCCTCGCCGACCATGGAGACCGGCTCTTGGGGAAGGCGCCACCCTCGACCCCGTCTTCTTCATCGTCCACCTCTGGTTTCCTCTGCGGCGTCTTCCGCGGCGGCGGGTGCGGTGGAGGGGTGTCGTCACCTACGATTGCCATGGAGAGGGTCATGAAGGAGGCGTTTGGGGAGAAATTGACGCTCCGCGACACGATAAAGCCACTGTTGATCCCGTGCTACGACCTGCAGACCTCGGCGCCTCTTGTCTTCTCGCGCGCCAACGCGTTGGAGAGTCAGAGCTTCGACTTCCGTCTGTGGGAAGTCTGCCGAGCTACGTGGGCTGTGCCGGGCCACTTCGAGCCGGCGGAGATGCGGTCCGTGGATTGCACCACCGCATGCATCGGCGTTGACGGCGGCCTAGCGATGAGCAACCCGGCGGCCGCGGCCATCACCCACGTCCTCCACAACAAGCAGGAGTTCCCCTTCGTCCGCGGTGTCGAGGACCTCCTTGTCCTCTCACTGGGCTGCGGCGGCGGCGGACCCTCCTCCACAGTCCCCGAAGAGGAGCAGCGCAAGGCGCGGCGGTGGAGCAGCAAAGAGTGGGCGCGTCCTGTCGCTCGGATTGCCGCCGACGGCGCGGCCGACCTTGTAGACCAAGCGGTGGCGATGGCCTTCGGCCAGTGCCGGAACTCCAACTACGTGCGCGTTCAGGTACTGGTCTCAGTCACATCCTTCAATGTCGGGGACGAGCTGGGTGGAGGACCACCCAGTGGTGCGTTGGCACGTCGCTCAGGTGGTGCGACAAGTTGCCATGGCCACGAGATGCCCTGTTTCTTTCCTGCGTTAGGACAAAATGTGATCTTTTTTGTGGGAGAAACATAGATTCTGTCTCCCTCTCTGCTCTTGTATTTTATTTTTCCTTCAGCAGATAAGGCAATGATCACCTGTCGCTTATACTGGTGGTGGTGGTGGTGGTGGTGGAGGAGGAGGAGTAGGAGGACGATGCGTTGGGCAGAGAGCCTCTTGATTCGCCATTTTTGTGGTATCACATTGCAAGAGGGCAAGAGCTTGGCCTGCATCTTTAGAATTCTCCGCTCTCAAACAGTGGACTTGGGTCCCTTGTCTCTGGCATCTGCTTCAGGCTTTTCACTATTCTCCGTTCTCTGGACCCTGTTCGCTTGTTCTTTCGCTTTAAAAGTAAAAATAAAAAAAATTGTTGGTCTACTGCCCCAACCCTAACCTGTTCTTTCTCGTTTCTGATCATCAATCACTTGAGGATTCTTGCACTGTTCGTTCTATAAAGATTCAATTTTTTTCGGATGTTTTGAGGTAATTCGCCATTAATGAATTACGATATGGTTTCAACCGCAGGCAAATCCTTCGACGATGGGGAAATGCGGAGTGGATGTGGATTCTGAACCAACCCCTGCAAATGTGAAGCTCCTGCTAGGTGCGGCCGAAGAAATGCTGAAGCAGAAGAATGTGGAGTCGCTGCTCTTCAGTGGGCGGCGGATCGGCGATCAAACCAACATGGAGAAGCTGGACTCGCTTGCCGGGGAGCTTGTGCTGGAGCACCAGCGGCGGAGCTCGAGGATAGCCCCCACAGTTGCCTTCAAGCAAGCTCCTCCCAATTCCACCTAGAACTGCCATGCGAATAAAAAAGTAATCATCTTTCTTCTTCCTCTTGTTTGCTGGATCTTGCTGCTTTTTTTCATAGCAGATTAGCATCGATCTCCATAGGATTTGAAGAGAGTCAAGGAATTGAGGAATGGTCCATGACTATGTTTGCAAGTGATTTGTTTCAGATTGGTCTCAAGGGATCATTCTGTTTTCTGTTGATAGTTAGTCATTTCAGGAGCATTCCATCTCTTTAAGAATGTTCATCATTGAACAACTTTTGTTCTAATATATCAAGATTGTAATATATGTGCAAAAGGCTTGTTGTATGATATTTATCTGCCCATGAAGAAGATTGAAGTCTCTTGCAATACTTTGCTTCATCTTCCACATTCATTTCTTTAATTCTCTTGCAATACTTTGCTTCATCTTCCATATTCATGGGGCTTGTGGCTGTCCATTTCTTCTTGGTTCATCTCTTCAGATTTTCTTCTTGGTTAAGAGCCAATTGATTGATTCAGCACGAGATTATTAATGGAGTATACTTGATCTGAAAAATGAGATTTATTAGCGTTGAGGATATAAATAATATAATAGTTAGGATTTTGAACCCTTGTAGTGTTATAGAAGAATAAATAAATAAAGTTGGGCTAGAAAGTATGAAAAATATGAAGAATATAAATGATTCCTTTCCTAACAAGTCAAGGATAAGTGGTTAGCAATGAATTTTATAGGAAAAGGCTATTCTTGAGTTGGGTCTCTATAGCAAAATGTTTATGGTCATTTCAATATTTAATTAGCAAATGCTTCAAGAAGTTTGATACGACTTGATTTGGATATCCTTAAGCAAAGGAACCTTCTTAATCTAATAATCTTTAAAAACCATTCAATGTTGGAGGCACCATAAAGGCATTTACCCTAAAACAATCGGGCAAAAATCAAAACGGCACCTCTTATACACTTCTCATCAAAAGGACGCTTCTTATTAAAAAAAAAATAAATCAAAACAACACCCCATTATTGAGCAATTTTGATCAAGTTGGAAGAATTTAGTTCTGAAAAATATGACGGGGTGTTGTTTTGATGTTTTTTTTTAAAAAAAAGAATACTCTTTTGACCAAAACGATAATAAGGGGCACTTTTTTTATTTCCCCCCAAAACAATTCTCATACTTTGCAAAAAGTCGTATAAATTACTTTGTGACTTCCTTTTGCAGTCTTTTTCAGCTTGCAACTCTTCTGTTTTATGAGCATGTCCTCTTAGCTCACTTAGAAATCTTGTCTCACTGTTCAGTAAAAGAAAGATAAAGAAAGCATTTCACATGAGAACCATTCACTAATGATGCAGCCATTGCTTTGTTATCTTCAGCTAAAGTCTAATATCCAAAGATACCAAGGAGGTGCCTTTTGCTCAAGCAAAATTGCAAATCCTCTTTCTTACCTCAAGTCCATTAGTATGATTGCCTCCAAATCTCTCTTTTTGACTTCCAAATCCCTTTAGCCATATCTGCACTAAATTCTTCCTTGTCATCCACACCAACGAAGGAAAATTTTAGCATGTGCAAAGTTTCAACCAGACCTTGTTCACTCAAAAAATAGACCACTTTGTTGACTAAGCTTCCATGCCTGTCTAATTGTTGCAAGTTGTAGATGTGTAGCAAAGCCTGCAAGGTCTTTGTTTTGCTTGTTGACATCCAACTTTGTATCCATTTATGAGTGAAGATTCCATTAGTGGAAGCTGTAAGAGACAACTCAACATGCTTTACAAAGCACTCATGCTAATTAGTAATGTTTACCATCCTTTTCTGAAAGAAACCTATTTATTAGGCCCCAAATGGCTGAGGCATCAGGTAGTGGGAATTTATTTCCATGTGCTTTACAATTTGGTCCCAATAAATTTATGTCCCAAGTCAGTTTCATTGATCTTGTCTTGCTATTTTTTTTATAGCTTTGTGCAGTGGTGTTCGAGTGTTCCTTTCTACTTTTCAGTGTTGTTTTCGTAAGTTCCTTTCAGTGTTGTAGCTTGTAACTTGTTGAGCTACTGAGAACCAGTCAAATTGAGTGCTAACTGACAACTTAATTGATAAGGTTCATGTTATTAATTCTCAGGATGCAAATCGACAAGACAATTAGGAGGCAAAGAGATGGATCATGACGGGCAAACCTTGATTATTAGCGACAATGAAAGATGAGATGAAGAGTCATTAACTTGAGTTGCAAAAGGCCTGTCTAAAAAAGACAGAGAGTCTTTGTTTACATGACAAATGAGCACCAATTCTTTTGCCTAACTCCTACCTCTTCTTTCAACTTTTGCCTAATTAGCAAACTGCATCTGTTTTGCTTTTTCTCTTTTCTTTGAACTTGCGAGGAAATCTTTGCCGGGGACGTGGAAAGACACATGGGCATTCATTTTTATCCAAGTGACCTACTTGAGGGAATGAATTTCCCAGGAGGAGGACAAGTTTGGTCTCTTTGCATGATATGAGAAAGTTCTTTTTTCTGAAAATGAAGAGGTGGTTGGTGTGCTCTTTGAATCAGTGTTTCGCTTCGACTGTGAAAAACTGAGATTATAGTCAAATTTCAATTCTCGATAAACTGTTGCCAAGAGTCTTTTTAAGAAATATCGCCACAAGAGAATGAGAAAAAGAAAAAGTCTTAGATCAGTAGTTGTTTGAAACAATAATGCATCAATGATAGATGTCGAACATACTCTTGCCTCACAAAAAGAGTATTTCCAAGACTTTGATCAGTTAAGTAGCTTATACTTAGAGAAGCATTAGTCCAACTTTCAACCATAACTCGATCAACAACAGTTTCGTCCTGCGGCGGCTGATTAGCGGGAGAGAAGCCTGAAGTCTTTGCCCTACTTAGACATTTCCAAAGCATTTTAACCCATCAATCTGTTCCCCCAACTCCTTGGCATGTTTTTAGGCTGAGGCAAAAGGATCAAATTGGATCAAACAACTTGTAAGATCATCAACAGCACTGTCTGTGCCTCTGGTTCCTGTTCCAAATTGTATGTTGTCGACCGTAATCTCCAGTAGCCTCTCCACTAGCTACCTGAATATTGGGCATCGATTGATCTGGTACCTTTAAACCTTTGCGCAACTAACAAAAGCCATCAAAGTTGAATAGATGCCATAAAGGGTGGTTTTAGAACCTTTTAAGGTTGATAAATAGAGTGAAAGCATACTGATCAAAGACAGCAGTTCAGGCCTTTCATGCTGAACCTTTTGAAATTCAAAACCATGCATTTCCAATTAAAACATGCAATCTAAACTAATATGATAATGTTGTCAAATTATCATTGCTAGTGCATGATTAGCAGTGACAAGCAGTCAAATCCTAGCTTTTCTTAAAGATAAACTAATATATCTTCGCCAGACAGTTTAAAATAGCAAATAAGAAATATTAGTTGAAGCCAGATGATTGTCAATTGATATAGCTAAATTAGTTGTGGCAAGCTTCTTGAATGTCATGAATGAAAATCATGAACAGAAATACTTAAGGAGTAAATTAACAGAACATGCCACAGGAAATCTAAATATAAAATATTATGGTAATGATAACCAACAATGCCCCCTAAATGATGACACTGAAAATAGAATAAAAGTTTAACTACAGTTGTTTCCAATCTAACAAGCTCATTAGTATATTTTGAGTGATGATTTTTGGAGCAATCATCATCAACTACGCCAATCTATGGAGGCTTTGAGTGATGATTTTTGAATAATTGTGTGCTAGTCTTCCTCGTAATCATGCTTAAAAATTGAAAAAGTTGTAAAGAATAAAGTGTTCTTTCATATGAAACTTGGTTTGAATTGTTGAGTTTAAAATGACGAATCAAATGCAGCTAAGAGCATTTCAAATAGGATGTGATTTGAATTATTGAATTCAAGATGGATAAATTAGATTTGATTGAACCAAGAGGCCCCTCCAATTCACGAAGGATAAATAGGGTCATTTTTTTTTTACAAATTTATTCGTTCAATTCAAAGTACAAGTATTTCACATTTGTATTCTAGAGAGTTCGAAAAATATTTTCGTTTGGAGATGATTGTCATATTTTTTTAGTGTAAGAATTTTCTAAAGCATGAATTGCACTTATGTATATGAATTATAAAATATTCAAATAATTCTATACTTTTATAGCAGTTGCGAAAATAAAATTAAATGCAGAAGCTATAAATTCTCACTTGTGTTCAGATTCAACGCCATCCCTCGATGTTGCAAGCACAACTAGTAAATCAAGAAGAGAAAATTATAGCAGAGCTTGATCTTCCGTAGAAATCAAACACTGAGCATCATGTACGGCGCAAATTAGTTTTAAAGAGATTGAATCCAATTCTAATCTCCACTTTAAATAGATTGACAGCTATAACAAAAAGAAAACTGTTTGTAGAAATTACAAAAGCAAGGATTTATTCTCCATATCAAATGGATGATTGGTCAAGGAAAATCGGTGAAGTAATTAATTATGGGATCGATAAGTCATCATTTTACTTTACTTTTCTTGATAACTTATGTGCATCTTTTGTAAGGTGATTATATTTATCCTAAATATTTTTACAATCCGTCCTAAGATTACGTGAAGAAAAATAAATTATAACATTAGTTTATAACCGATAACCAAATGATTAGGAGGTGAAAAGAGTTTTTTTCCCATGGGCATCGTCCGTCGAAAATTGATCTTTATCTTATTGTAGTAAATCTGTTATCCACTAACTAAATGAATATCATGTGGGATAATAAATTATGTGCACTGCTGTTAGGAAAAATAAAGATGATAGATGAAAATGAATTCACTAGATAATTAGTGATAAACTGAAATATAAATATGATGTCTTGTTACTCTCAAAGTAAGTCTTAATCAATAAACAATTTAACTAATTCATTTATATATATTAGCACTAAGATGCCAAGTATTCTCTCAAAAATATCAGAAATAAAAAAGTATATATATTTTAAAAAGGGAGGTTCACTGTAAGTAGGAAATGTCTATGTATATGTTTAATCCCTTGGCAATCCAATTTTTGCTATCTTATAAGTCTTGACTGAGATTAGAGAGGCTTAATCCTCACTGAACGAGAGTGTAAGCCGAGGAGAGCAGTTCTTATTAGTTTGATTAAATATTTCGGGATCTTAGTCATCCATAGGATCGGATAGGCTATCCCCCGTTTTACCTGGCTGTTGTTAGCTTCCACACAAGCTTTGTATATTCCCTTCTTCATCTAATTTAGGTATAGATATGGATGCTAAGTTTCAACTCCATGAACATTTTGTTAATCTATGAAATGATAAATTATTTATCAACTCAAAACGACTTTGGCTGTGACGGGGATGGTTCCGGGTCGAAAAAAGGGAAAGGGATGCTTAATTATGACGATCAAGAGGCTGCAAGAGTGGACTCTAAATTGGGAGTTCCAAGCTCCATTAGGGAGGGAAGAGGAAAAGAGATCACGTTTTTGCCTGAGCTATTTTGAAAATATAAAAGTCTAGAAGATATTATATATATATAAACTTTAAGGCGGAATAAATTATTTTATATTATGTTTTCTTTTTGCTTGCCTGATATATATTTATTTAGTATTTTTGGATAATATTTAAATATGATTAAAAAAATACAATGCAATGCTATAATAAAGGATTTAAATGTATTATATTGTTCGAACTGAACTAAATTCAAATTAATAATATTTACAAAAGATTTATCAATTCAGACAGGGAAGGGCCCTGCAAAAAATAGAGCAGCCAACAAGTTAAATTACAATATCCAGAGACGAGCTACGCAGCAAATCGAGCAAGGGCAATCAGCGTTCAGCCTTAATTCCCTACCAATTGACTCAAGTGATTGTCTTATAAAATTACAACAACTAGATCGAATAAATACAACAAAAATTATTCGTCATGCATCTCAAGAAACAAAACATGAATCAAAGTATAAACATGTTTTACCTGACAAAACAGAACCTTATGATAGAGAATTTCACATAGGACGTAATATAAACTAACAGGGTTTAATCAAAATAATAGGATACAGTTTCCTTAAATGTAGTATATGCCTAGATACGCTTCATTTATATAGCTAATTAAGTGATCAGAGAAAAGAATGCAGTCATTCCTGAGCAAACAATAAATTTGTCCAAAAACTCTTGAATCCTTGCATTTATGTAGCTGATTGATTTATGGGCATACCATAACCTACACTCAGACATGTTAATTTTGATATGTTTTCTCAGTGTGCTTCTCATCGGCAACGTCGCTCGGCAGGTCAAGACCGTGCGGTATCTTGCCAGGATAATTGCAACTGGATGTTTCAGAACCAAGCAAGCTACGAAACAAATAACGCAGTATCAGAGGTGTTCGCTCGAAATCAATTGGCTAAAGAAAACTCTTACCTTCTATCCACTAAAACCATGGAGCGCAGTTCACAGTTAGCAAAGCTGTAGAACAGGAAATGAAATAGATCAGTATCTTGGTCAGGACCAGCAAAACGGTGAGATGCATGCAAACCAGATCAGAATGATCATATTTTTAATACAGAAAGTATATCATATCTTGTTTCCTTTCTATGTTTAGCCACTTAGCATTAAATAGAAGACAAACAAAGTCTATCGACATCAACCCATCATTTATTGCTTGCGTAAACTTATACAGGTGATTGGCAATATAGTTTGCCAAAATGAATTTCCAATAAGCATCCCTAGCCTTGCATAAAAACAGGCTTGATATAACTTTTTAATTTCAGTGCATCATGTTACAATTAGAAACCTCGTAAAGAAATCATCCCTCACCAAAAAGAAACTATTTCTGGATTGTGGAGAATTAGTTTAGGATTGAGGAAACGTTAAAATTTTCATCATGATCACAGAGCTTGCAAGTTGTCAGAAACAACAATCGTAGAAAACAAAATGCTTTAGGATTAAAAAATTATAACAATAAAAAATAGTATCAAGTTCACCAATAAGAATGATGCAACAGAGAGAACAATATTCTGTTTTGCATCGTGATCACAGTGCTTGCAAGTTGTCTGAATTGTCAAACAGAAATCAACGACTGTAGGGGGAAAATGCTTTTAATTAAAATTTATAAAAAATAGTATCAACTTCACCTATTAGAAAGATGCATAAAATTCTGTTTTCAACAAATATTAAATCACATCCAAAAGCCAAAAACTACAACATGAAGATACAAGACATGGTCACCTAGGCTATATATTTGTTTGCTGGAAAATAGCTTGCCTATGAAAAATATTTTCTAAAAAAACTAGAAAAATAAATTATTTTATACTATTTGAAAATGATACTAAAATCCACTAGCAAAATATTTTTCTATGATTGACGCATAAAAGAGAAAATATTTTGAGGTAGGCAAAGCACCTTGCCATACCTACTTGGCATGAGTCCCTTTCCCTCCTACCTAGTCCAACCGACTAATTCACATTAACGAACCCACCCAAATCAACCCGACCAATTGTCCTGCCCAACTTGTTCGATCCGTCCAAACCAAACAACAAACCAGGTTTAAATGGCCCACCTAATCCAATTGGCATGTCTGGCCCATCGAACTAGATCAGGTTGCACATCCTGCTCAGATAGTCTAGCCCAACAAGCCTACTAGACAATCTGTATGCCGAGACATGGACAGATGGTAGAGGTCAACAAGGAAAGCTTTATTGATATTGATAGAGTGAATAACTTACTTATGAATGGAGAAATGACTTTTGTTATTTTGCAGGAAGTTATTTTTCTCAAAAGAACTTCTATGTTTTCCAATGAACAAAAGAAAATTTTCCAATGACTGATTTTCATTGCATAAAATCCTAAAAAAAAGCAGAAAACATTTTCTTGTTTGTGGAAATTATTTTCTGGAAAAGGAATTTCAAGAAAAATAGATTATTATTTTTTTTTCTGTTTGGACATATTATTAAAATCTGTTGGGAAATATTTTTCGGTGTTTGGTGCACACATAGGAAAACCGCCGATGTCAATCCCAAGCCCAGATGAAAAAGGTTGAGGGTTGCGTTAAGTTGTTAGCTAACGTCAAACTCTAGCAAATGTTCAATGCATGGATCCATCGAGATATTGTGTTAATGTTAGGTTGTTCCTAAGGAGGAACGTGTTACAAGGTTTGACTGAAACATCTCGGCAAGGACCGTTTTTCCATGAGAATTTGGGTGTGGTATTAAATATGCAAGAGTTCTCACAGGTCGAATAAGAACAAATATTATAGGAAAACTGATTGTCTTATATTTGGAACATAGGAACATAAGAATACTAGTAAATAATGAAGTTGGTAGATACGATGATCGGGAGAAGAATTAATATTTTGTGTTTACAAAAGACAAAATGAGTAAGAGAGAAGGAAAAAATAATAGAGAACTCGGGTTTAAGTTATAGTACATAGGAAAAAGTAAAACAAGAAATGAAATATGTATTATTGTAGATAGTTTGCTAAAGGGTGAAATAGTAGTAGTAGTTAGAAAGGAAGATAGGATAATAGCTCTCAAGATAGTGGTGGCGAAAAAAACAATAACTGTACTTGGCATATAATATATGCACCTCAAGTAGGATTGAATGAATACATCAAATCTATGTTTGGGAAGGCCTAGAAGAGGTATTACAAAAAATTTCGCCAAACGAAATGATTTTAATAAGAGGAGATCTAAATAGACATGTAGAACAGAGAAATAAGGAATATGATAGGTGTATGGGATTATGGGTTTGGAACAAGAAATTAAGAAAAAACTATATTGGATTTTATAATTTTCAAGAAAAGAGAAGAACACTTTGGTTAGTTCAAGTGAGAATAATAAGTTGCAAATTGAGTTTTTTATGGTTAGAAAGAAGGATAGAAAAATTTATAAAGATTGCAAGGTCATCCGAAAATTTAACTACCCAACATAAATTAGTAATATTAGGAAGCATGACTCCTAAAACATAATATCAATAAAAGGAAGCACGACTCCTAAAATTAAGTGATGGAAGTTAAAGGATGAGAGAGGGTAACAATACAAGTATTAAGAGAAATATATGATGACTAGAATACGACTTGAAATAAAATGACATTAAAATTGAAAATGATAGCTAAGAGTGTATTCAGTGAGTCAAAGGGACGTGTACCACCAAATAAAGAATCTTGGTGATAGAATGAGAAAGTACAGAAGAAAGTGAAGGAAAAAAGAACCACCTATAAGTTATTATACACTTATAAAAACGAGAAAAATTTAAAAAAGTATACAGTAGCCAAGAAAGCGGTGAGTGAAGCCAAGAATAAAAATTTTGAATGCTTATATCGACAAGAGAGGAAAACAACGAAATAAGATGCATTAAAGATGAATACAATAAATTGCTAGTAAAGGATGAGGAAATAAAAGATCGATGGAAGAGATATTTTCATCAATGAAGGTTTAAGTAACCAACGTAACTTAGGTAATTTAAATAAGTTAAAAGAGTATAGAAATTTAAATTTTTATCGTAGAATTCAAATTTTAAAAGTAGAACATGTTTTAAATGGGATGCAAAATGGAAAAGTAATTGGACTAGATGATATTTCAATAGAGGTATAGAAGTGCCTAAGAAGCAAGACATTGAATGACTTACGAAATTATTCAACTTGATATTGAAAACGAAAAAAAATCTCATTAGTGGAGAGTAAGTACTCTAATTCCTTTATATAAAAACAAAAGAGACGTACAAAATTATGCATATTGTAAGGATATTAAACTAATGAGTCATACTATGAAACTTTGGGAAAGAGTAATTTAAAAAAGACTTAAGGAGAAGACCACGGTGATCGAAAATCAATTTGGATTCATGCCTGAAAGGTCGATAATAGAAGCTATACATCTTCTTAGACAACTAATTGAAAAATATCGGGAAAAAAACAAGACTTACACATGATATTCATCGACCTAGAAAAAGCTTATAGAATCCAAGGAAAATTATGTGGAGAATTCTCGAAAAGAAAGGTGTTAACATAAAAGCTTATAGAGTCTAAGGAAAATTATGTGGAGAATTCTCGAAAAGAAAGGTGTTAACATAGCGTATATAGAAATAATTAAGGATATGTATAGACTCATGCGGATTAACTGAAGTGTTTCCCATAAATATAGGGTTACATTAAGAATCAACTATAAGTCTCTATCTTTTGCAGGTAATATTGTTTTAGTAGAATGCTAAACTCGAATGAAGTGTTTCTATAGAACGGCGATTAAATATGCTATATCATATGAAGCTGAATGTTGGGTTATAACTTAAATACATGAGCAACAGATGAGAGTCGCAGAGATAAGAATGTTAAGGTAGATGTACAGACATATGAGGATGGAGAAATGAGAACATTAGAGAGAAAGTCAGAATTACACCTATTGAGAGAAAACTTCGAGAGACACGTTTAAGATGAGACAATCATGTATTTAAACCACCAATAAATGCTCTAATTAGGGTTTAGGGTTTTAGAGTTTATATATGCATTAAACGAGGAATAAGAAAACCAAAGAAGATAAAATAAAATAAAATTTATTTAAATATAGATGATATAGTAGGGGATAGAACACAATGCTATAGAAGGATACAGATAGTTGACTCCACCTAATGGGATAAAGCTTAATTGTTAGTGGTGATGGTGGTGCACTTGTAGGAAAATAATTTTCCTTCTCAAGGTTGGGTTGGTTGCGCAAGTTGGGTGAACCAAACCAACTTGGCCGGGTGGATCAGCCCCGCCTAACAACTAACTCGATGGGCCTACCAACCAACTTGGTCGTATTTGCCCAAATCAATTAGCGTGCATGAACAAATAAAGGGAGTATACTAATCGAAATGGATTATGAATGGATGAAGAAAATGACTTTTCTCCACAATAAATTATTTTCCTCAAAAAAATATCTACTACTAAAAAGGCTTTTCCTTGATCGTGATTTTCCATTGCACCAAAGACAAAAAATATTTTATTGTTGGCGGACAATGTATTTTGGAAAACACTTTTTTTCAGAAATTATTTTCTGTTGTTTAGATATATTATTAAAATATGTTGGAAAATATTTTTCAACATTTAGTGCTATTTAGTGCACATGTAGAAAATTATTTTTCCGTTCTCAAGTTCGAGTTGGTGACACAGGTTGGTTGATCGATTTGATTCTACCAAGTCCATTGGCCCACTCGACCCAACCACTTTAACCAACATACCTGATCAGCTGTCTAAATCTGCTCGAATCAATCTGCTTGCATGAATAAGGATAGAGAGAGGTTTATTAATAGAGTGAATGACTTATGAATGGATAGAGAAAATAAACTTATGCTCTATTCCAAAGGAAATTTTTTCCTCAAAAAATGTGTATTACTAATGGAAAATTTATCATTAATCATGATTTCTATTGCACCAACCATTGAACAATCCAGAAAATATTTTTCTAAAAAATATTTACTAACAAACTGACCCTTAGTAAATTTTGTTTTTCTTTCTAGTCACATTACTATTAGTTCAGTTGTTCATGGATTTATAGTATTTTCAAATCTCTCTGGATCTAAAGTTCTTTGTGTTTGTATCTGGTACAGATTTTTTCTGATTAGTTCTCTCAAACTATAAATTGAAGATGCATAATTAATGCACGAGAATAATGATTAGATGATTAGATCACGATGAAAGAGAAAGGCATATTAGTAATAGAACTTACTGTTTACTAATTTCCTCCTTCACAATAGGATGACAGTCACTGCCAAATGCTTGTAAAGTATGAAACAAGAATCCACTATGGCTAACAATAGCAATTTCCTTCTCTTTACGTGTCCATAACCTGTAAAATAAACCAAGATAACATGGAATGAATACATTGTGCTAGAATGAATTTTTGCCCAAACAAGTTCCAGAGATGACTACCTAAAAATCTTCCTCGAGTTAAGCTCAAGTTAATTGGAAAACCCATAGGAGGAAGATTAGAAAATTCAAAAGCAACAAAAAGAAAATCCTTTTTGTGCACAACACCTTAAATCTTCAATGTTACTAACAAAAGTGGCTAAAGAAAAGGAATATCTAATTGTTCACGGACTTAATACCATCTCCATGGCTGATTATATGGCAAATGAAAGCTGATATTTATGATACAAGACAAATGGTTATTCTATCACTATTTGAGCAGTTTTGTTTTCCTCCTTTGCTTCCCATAACACCCGAGAGAAAATTACTGATAGGATGTTTAACTCAGGGTAAAATAACTAAATCAGGATTAAAAAATAAGTTTACAGATCAAGAATCAATTGAACAAGAATTCTATCTTAAACAAGATAAACAATTCAATACTGATGGATAAACTAGCCTGCTATAGAAACGGGAGATAATTGAAATCTTATGGGAACTAGGCCATTTGCAAAATTGCAATCATATGACTAATAAGGAGGAAAATAGGAATAATCAAAATTAGTTCCATCATGATGAGAAGAAAAAGACATTAAAGATTGGAATGACAGTTCCATGTAAACAAAGGTAAAAGGCAATTGTCTCTTAATTATTATTCCACAAGAACAATAATGTTGAATTTAGAATTTACCAGTTGATAAACTTCACTCCTCTAGCTGCAACTTCTTCATTAGCTTCTCTGACATCAGCTTTCCACAATATGTCATCATCATTCTCTACCTAAAAAGAGCCATATCCAATTAAATGCTACAAGAAAAAGAAACTGTAGTGCTGTTTCTTAAAATTGCATTAGTGAGTGAACGAAAAATTAATAATAAAACTTGCCAAAGAAAAGTCAATTGTAGGAAAAAGTTGTTGATACTCGCTTATACTTCTTCTCTTATC
>JBBUKS010000095.1:3840070-3853858 GCA_038050645.1 Hedychium gardnerianum | reverse complement strand
TTAGAAAAATAATTAAGAGGTTTGAAATTAATATTTTAAGAAATAATTAAGAGGAGTGTTGAACCAAGGATAATACAATAAATATAAAACTAGATTATACACTAAAACCTTCAAACAAATAAATTTTTATTGTATTATCTAGAATTGAACCAAACAACATTAAATTATATTTTATTCCTCGTAACCTTGATTATGTAATTATCCGATAATCACATAACTAAAATTTTATATGATAACTTAAATCAAACACATCCTTAAAGGACATAGAAAAGAATATTATGATACAATTTCCTTAGCTAATTAAGTGATCAAGAAAAGTATACACAGGCATTCCTAGGCATAGAAAAAATATAGAATCCTTGCATTTATGTAGCTGATTGATCTATGGGCATACCATAGCCTACACTTGACCATGTTAATTTAGATATATTTTCTCTGCGTGCTTCTCATCGGCAACATCGCTCGGCAGGTCAAGACCATGCGGTATCTTACCAGGATAATTGCAATTAGTTGTTTCAGAACCAAGCAAGCTACGAAACAAATAACGCAGTATCAGAGGTGTTCGCTTGAAATCCATTGGCTAAAGAAAACTCTTACCTTCTATCCACTAAAACCATGGAGCGTAGTTCACAGTTACCAAAGCTGTAGAACAGGAAATGAAATAGATCAGTATCTTGGTCAGGACCGGCTAAACGGTGAGATGTATGCAAACCAGATCAGAATAATCATATTTTTGATACTGAAAGTAGATCATATCTTGTTTCCTTTCTGTGTTTAGCCACTTAGCATTAAATAAAAGACGATCATAGTCTATTGACATCAACCCATCATTTATTTGTTGCGTAAACTTATTCAGGTGATTGGCAATATAGTTTGCCAAAATGAATTTCCACTAAGCATCCCTAGCCTTGAAAATTTCAGTGTAGAAAGCTAGTAAAGAAATAACTTTTTATTTCAGTGTAGGACCAGATAACTTTTTAATTTCAGTGTATCATGTTACAATTAGAAAGCTAGTAAAGAAATAAATCATCCGTCACCAAAAAGAAAGTATTTCTGCATTGTGGAGAATTAGTTTAGGATTGAGGAACCGCTAAATATAACAGATTGAAAAATATTCTGCATTCCATCATGATCGCAGAGCTTGCAAGTTGTCAGAACTGAATAAAGAAACAACAATAGTAGAAAATAAAATGCTTTGGGATTACAAATTTATAATAATAAAAAATAGGATCAAGTTCACCAATAAGAATGTTGCAACAGAGCGAACAAAATTCTGTTTTGCGTCATGATCAGAGTGCTTGCAAGCTGTCAGAATCGAATAAAAATACAGCAATTGACAAAATGCCTTTGAAATAAAAATTAGAATAAGACAATAATAATATCAAGTTCACCTATTCCGATGATGCAACCGAGTGAACAATATTATGTTTTCCACCAAATTATTTTTCTATGGTTGACGAATAAAAGAGAAAAATATACAAGCCTACTAGAATCAATCGATATGCCTAACATGGGCAGATGGTAGAGGTCAATAAGAAAAATTTTATTAATAGAGTGAATAACTTACATATGAATGGAGAAATGACTTTTGTTTTTTGGCTGGAAGTTATTTTTCTCAAAAATATTCTATGTGAAATTTTTTCAATGATTGATTTTCATTGCATAAAATCCTAAAAAAACACACAATATTTTCTTATTTGTGGAAATTATTTTCTGGAAAAGAATTTTCAAGAAATAGATTATCATTTTTTGCTTTGAATATCAAAATCTATTGGGAAATATTTTTCAGTGTTTGATGCACACGTAGGAAAATAACTTTCCTTCTCAAGATTAGGTTGGTTGCGCAAGTTGGGTGAACCAAATAGTTTGGCTTGATCGGGTGGATCATCCCCGCCTAACAACCAACATGATGGGCTACTAACCTGCTTGGCAGAATCTGCCCAAATCAATTAACTTGCATGAACAAATAAAGAGCGGTATACTAATAGAAATGGATTATGAATGGACGAAGAGAATGACTTTTTTCCAAAATAAATTATTTTTCACAAAAATAAAATATCTATCACTAAAAAGGCTTTTCGTTGATCATGATTTTCAAATACAAAAATATTCAGAAAATATTTTATTGTTGGTGGACAATGTATTCTGAAAAATCTTTTTTTTCAGAAATTATTTTATGTTGTTTAGGTATATTATTAAAATCGTTTGGAAAATATTTTTTAACATTTAGTGTTATTTAGTGAACATGTAGAAAAATATTTTTTCCTTTCTCAAGGCCGAATTGATACCTGATCAACTGTCTAAATCTGTCTGAATCGATCAGCTTGCATGAATAAGGATAGAGAGAGGTTTATTAATAGAGTGAATGACTTATGAATGAATGGAGAAAATAAACTTCTCTTTTCTTCCAAAGGAATTTTTACTAAAAAAAATGTGTATTACTAAAGGAAAATTTATTGTTAATCATGATTTCTATTGCACCAACCATTGAATCCAAAAAATATTTTTCTAAAAAATATTTACTAACAAACTGACCCTTAGTTTTGTTTTTCTTTCTAGTCACATTACTATTAGTTCAGTTGTTCGTGGATCTATAGTATTTTCAAGTCTCTTTGGATCTAAAGTTCTTTGTGTTTGTATTTGGTACAAATTTTGTCCGATTAGTTCTCTCAAACTATAAATTGAAGATGCATAACTATTGCACAAAAACTTTCTACTCTGATTAGATCACGATGAAAGAGAATGACATATTAGGAATAGAACTTACTATTTACTAATTTCCTCCTTCACAATAGGATGACAGTCGCCACCAAATGCTTGTAAAGTATGAAACAAGAATGCACTATGGCTTACAATAGCAATTTCCTTCTCTTTGCGTGTCCATAACCTGTAAAATAAACCAAGATAGCATGGAATGAATACATTGTGCTATAATAAATTTTTGCCCAAACATCCAAAGATGGCTACCTAAAAATCTTCCGCGAGTGAAGGTCAAGTTAATTGGAAAACTCATTGGAGGAAGATTAGAAAATTCAAAAGCAACTAAAAGAAAACCTTTTTTTGTCCATAACACCTTACATCTTTGATGAAGGACAGTTGGAGAGTGAGAATTTTTTTTAAAATATACAAATCCATGTTTTTCCGATTTTAGGAGTGTTTTCTGATCTTACATTACGTCAAACATGAGACGACTATTGATTTCTGGGGTATTATACCTTGGTCTTACTTTGATATATACATTTTACTTATCAAACAAAAATTGTGCACGAGCTAAAACCATCTCCATGGGTGATTATACAGCCAATGAAAGTTGATATTCAAAGTGGTAAAAGGTCATAACACCAGGCGCCCCACACGATCGGTCTCATAGTCATTTTTAGAGATGAAAATTGATATTCAAGATGCAAGACAAAATGGTTATTCTTTCACTATTTGAGCAGTTATGTTTTCCTCTTTTTCTTCCCATAACAACCGAGAGGAAATTACTGATAGGATGTTTAACTCAGAAAAAATAACTAAATCAGGATTAAAAAAGAAATTTACGGACAAATCAGAAAGCAAGTTAATCATGATGAAAAGGAAAAAAACATTAAAGGTTGGGATGACAGTTCCATGTAAACAAAGGTAAAAGACAATTGTCTCTTAATTATCATTCCATAAGAACAATAACGTCGAATTAAGAATTTACCAGTTGATAAACTTCACTCCTCTAGCTGTAATTTCTTCATTAGCTTCTCTGACATCAGCTTTCCACAACATGTCTTCATCATTTTCTACCTACAAAGAGTCATATCCAATTAAATGCTACAAGAAAAAGAAACTGTAATGCTGTTTCTTAAAATTGCATTAGTGAGTGAACGAAAAATTAATAATAAAACTTGCCAAAGAAAAGTCAATTGCAGGAAAAAGTTGTTGATACTCGCTTGTACTTCTTCTCTTATCACATGGGTGAACTCCCTGCAATTGGTGTAAATATACCAGATAAGAAAACCACCTAAAATTACTACTGATAGAAGTGATTATTTATAATACAAGATTGCTTATCATTATCAATGAATAAAAGCATTTCAGTTAACAATCTACTGCTCTGAAAATGACAAGAGTGTCAAGATACTGAGCAGTTCATCATATATCATTGGGGAAAAAAGTGTAACTAAGCAGCTAGGTATGATCCAATTTGATGTTTGGCTGGACTTATAAATAGCAGTTGATACATACCAGTATGACATATCTTAATGCATGATCATGTTGATAAATGAGATAATAGAACTAAATGTGATCATTACAATGTAACAAACAAATAAAAAACTTCGATAACCAGAAATGCTTGCATGCAGTGTGCAGACTATTAAAGATTTAATATAACAGAAGGGTCTACAAAAATTAAAAAAAAATAAAAACAAGGATGAAACATAAAAAATATATATATGTGTGAACACTTTGTGTTACAAATGTTATGAACTGAAAGATAAGGAAAAACTGAGGCAATAAGAATACTGAAGAAAATTGATTTTTAAACCTTTAACAAATAGAGGCTGCAAAAAGAGGGATACCAGGTGTTCACGACATCGTTCAACTGCTATGAAAGGCGGACAATTCAAACTGGAAATAGCAGGTCGACCACTGTGCCCTGCGTTTTCAACCATCAAAGGAGGTATGTTCACTCTGTCAGTATAACTCTCACCTCCAAACACTCCAACTGCTGTTTGCATTGTCCTGTATCAGATTGTCATTGTAATTAAAAATATATAACAGAGAACATTGATTTGTTTCATGTGATGCATAGATCATCTTCTACTAACTAAATGTACTAAGCAAAAGTGAATTATCCCTAATGCTGCCCTGATTATATTAAGGAATGGATCAAGAAAAGGATGGAAAGTACAAGAGTCGAGATAATTTCCTCAATTTACTTAACATAAAATTAGAGAAATGATAGATTCGAAATCTGTTTACGGATTAATTTTGCCCAATTTTTCATCCATCAGTCCTTACTTTCCTCACAAGCAAAAATGGTGTCTGCAGCAAGCCAACAGTGGACACATGAGCTCAGTGCTACAAGATCATGACTGCCGACTGGGCGCGAGTTACAGCTGTGAACTGGCCACAAATCGTGATCAGGAACTCACCACGGACTGGCCATGAACTCACGGCTAGGCTGCTGTGAGTTAGTTGTCTTACTCTTTCCTCTCTTTCCTTCCCGTGAGTCTCCATCTTTCTTCCTTTTTCTTTCCCATAGTTGATCCTTTTCCCTCTTCTATCCATCCTCCATGGTAAACAAACCCTAAATTCCAACCATGTTCTACTGATCCTAGCTAGGTTAAAATGATCTTGTGGACCAAAAAGTATACAATATTATTTCACGAGAAAATGGAAAATATCTCATTCTTATGGAAACCCTGTAATCTTAGTAGATCAAATAAATCATTTAGGTCATAGCTAAGATCAAAACAAATTGTCAAATAAATGAATATTAATCAAAAGAAAGCCAATAATAGTGAGGATATACAGTATAACCATAAAAAATTGGTCAATGATTTTGAGGAATACAGGGGAGTGGGAAAGAAATATTTCTATGCTGGTACATGTAAGGTTGTGATAGACAACTTAAGACACAAAGTTTACTGTTGCCTATAAAAATATTTACTAAAGTTTAATAAATGGACTGTAGAATACATTAGAGATTGTCTAAACTAGATAATTATGATATAAATTTCTCCTATGTTAATGCCGATATTCATTTAGTCTCTTCTTCTAATCTTCCTTGGCTTTATATTTCTATCCCATGTGTACATTCCACACACAGAAAAAGTAATATTGAAAGAATATCCTATCCCTCAAATAAAATGTGGATATACCCAGATATACATGAGATGCAAACATACGGGTCAACAATCAAAACCAAAAAAGTTAAGTCGAAGGCAAACTATGCATGTTTTCCCTTGCTTAGGTCCTTACTACATTCTTGATTTCATTGTGGACCTACACAGACAGCATAAGATATAGGATCAACTAACCTGACAATTTGAGTGACATAAAAAGGTACCCAGTGCAAAACATAAGGGTATGATGATGTTCAATATTATTTTCATTACCCTAGCATATGCAATTTTTGTGACTCAAGATTTTGCCTCCAAGATAGCAATAAAGCAACCTTAAATTTGCATCAGGAGGTTGAACTATCATGTCAAAAATGATAGAAACCACCCATGTTAGTATTGATTCATGACATCTGATGATCCTAGACAACAAATCAAGTTAGTCATGCTTATTGAACATCCAATTCCACTGCAGAACTTTTCACTAAATTTTATGACAGCTTATCAGTTTCCTGAATGCTAGCAGACTGATCTAATACACTTTTTAAAATGGCAAGTCAAATACAACTGACCCCAAATAATTGGGACAAAGACACTTTGATGATAATTGTTATAATAGGGATAAATTACCTAGTCATTATATTACCTAGTCTAATTAGTTGGTCATTATGTTACCAAGTCTAAGTTCCTAATTTTTAGATTAGTTATCCTATATGTGAATTATATTCCTATTTGTTGATAAACTAATATATAGAAGCTTTCTAGGTGGTAACAGAGCCTCCCAACACTTCCCACCTTTCATCACAACTTTCACATGTACAAGCCCTTTTTCTCTATCAACTTGAAACCCTCCTCATCCTATTCCTTCTGCATAACCTAGCCTAAACCACCTCTCCCATGGTGACACAATCTCCCCCCTCCCATGGCATCATACCGGGCAAGACAACATGCGGTGCTAGAGGCATCAAGGAGGAACAAATTGAGGAGGAAGAGGAGAACGGGAAGAAGTTTGTAGAAAATAGGAAAAAAAGGAAGGAATCACCTTACCTTATCGTGGAAATCCTAGCCCTCACTCCCTCTCTTCATATTGCAGTCTCAAGTAGATTTCACTTGCCAATCAAGAAGCAAAACAATAAATTTTGCTCATGCCAACTTGCATAGAATAGTATTCAGACCTTGTCTTGACCAAACATATGTTGTAACTCATTTTAACTTTTATATACTAAATTGGTTATGATAGATATCTATGCTTCAGTTTGAAGTGTAGTGTTGGTTTAGGAACAAATTACCTTGTCATTATCTTACTCAATTTAATTACCTAGTAATTATATCACCGAGTTTAAATTCCTAGCTTTTGGAATTAGTTAGTTATTTTGTAATCTAAATATATATATATATATATGTATATACTTTTTATTGATAGAATAAATGTCTAAGTTTGTATAATGATGACTTTGATGATAATGATATTAGTAAAAAATAAAATATGCATAAGAATATACCTTAATAATGGAGACGTAATGACCAATTCAATTTTCCCTGACAAGCCACACGCTTTTACATGTTTGCGAAGATTATCAACCTGTAAGGATAGTATAAGATAACTGAGAAGCAATATCAACTATGAGTAAGATAGAGTGTTCAAAAAGAAGCGGATGTAACTATGCAATAAAATGATTGGAGTTTCTAGAGCAGTAAGATATAGTATCATTATCAATTATTCCTTGTGCTGATCTTCATAATGTACTCTGTCACCTATTTGTCACAATCATTATAAATCATTTTCAATTTTTCTTGAATTTCAAACATTTTTCTTTATTTCACTTTAAGAGAATATTCGTTAAATATTTTTATCTTATAAAATTGTTGTGCTCACTGATTGAGAACCTTATTTGTCATCTACGACAAATATTTTTCAATCTAACACCATATGTGAATCTGTACCATTGTTTACATCAACAATTTAGGATAATTACCTGCAATGGACCTGAATATTGGAAGATCACACTGTTAGTTAGCAATAATAGACCTAAGAATCAAAACTACAAGCCAATATCATTATTTATAATATCACATCTTTACACATAGGAGTGCCAATTTTTTATCATGCACCTCAACTATTGGTGAATCCACATGAACTAGGTACAGATTAGGCTTTATGGCACTGTTGAAAGCTGAAACTTCAAACACCGTAAAACCAATAAGAATGTAGTCTATTCCTCATACAAATTGATAACAAGCTTCTTGTTTGAGAATTTTGAACATTTAATACGAATTTGGTCCTATTTATTACAAAAAGAAACATTTGATTTAATTACAATGTTGATAGATTTAAAAATAATTCTCTTAAAAGCATCAATTATACCTGATTCCATCCCAATGGAGTAAGACGTGCATCAAAAAGTTCTGGAGACATGTATGCACTGAAGTCCTTCTCACCTTCCACATTATGAATACCTTGTGCATGCCTAACCTAGATATGCATATGCCATCGTAAAGAATCACCATCAAATTGTCCACTCAATTACAAAAATATTATTTAAGAGCAAAAATACATAAATTTCTTTCCTAAGAGCTCAAGCTTCCTGAAAATGGTTAGTGAATCACCTTTGACAAATACATTAACTAAAACTATAAACAAATTAACAAATCGAATTGCACAGTAAGAGCTCGAGCTTTTATTATAAATGATTAATCAATCAACTTTAACAAATATTTTAACTAAAAACATAACAATAACAAATACATTAACTAAAAATATAATAATAAATAGATAAAACAAACCAGGTGCACAGTTTTACAACGCTGTAATGGAAACAAGCCTGATTGAGCAACATCCATATCTGCAGATGATTACATGATCCAACATAAGAGTGAGTGAATAAAGAAAATAAATAAAAGTAAAATTAATGCATGGCTCAAATTAACTCAAATATGTGGAGTAATTAACAATTATTAAATATAATAAAAGAAAAAATCTTTAATCTTTTAAGCAACTAAAATTATTTGTGAATTAGCAACAACAAATCAAAATTCACGATTGGGAACTAAGAGGTAATAGTCAAAACTGAAGTGTTTCTTCATTGCTGCATAAGTGACAGCTTCATAGACGGTCATACTAACAGGGAAGTCTCATGCAGACAATATATTGATTTTAGGTTTCTTTCCATTTGCAAAAAGTGACCACATTTTCAATTCTGTGCATGACAATCACAGGCTCCCAACTAAGCCCACAGGTCTTAGCCTGTTAATTACGAAGTGCATGGACGATAAAAGGCGCCTTAGCTGTCGTTCCAACAGACTGTAGATGGAGAAGTTTTCCTAAACGTAAGTATGATGATCATTAAGGCTGGTCAACGACATTCATTACTGCCTGTCTGGTACTATTAGGCACAAGTCCAGTCAATTCCCACTATCTCCGCTGCGGCATCACTGTTTTTAATATTATTCATTCATAAACAACTTAAATTAATCTGGGTTTTTTTTAAAAAAAAAAAAAGGAAGAGAAAGAAAATGGTAGCAATGATCCTTTCAAGCCGGAAAAGGCTCATGCTTTTTACTCTTAAAATAAGGCTAAGAAGAGACAAACTGCGCAGGAAAGTCCTAACAAACGGATCGGAATTGTCCTCCTTATCCCAATATCCATGGAAAACACCTTACATATCTAAAAAAATAAAAATAATCTCCACCAAAATTGCCCTGCCAAACGATCACATCAATCATATCCACACCGCAAGCGAAAAAAACCAAGGAACTGAAATTGGGCCAGTTTCAGAGAGAAAATGCATCGAATCAAAGGGGCAATCGATGCAAGAAAGAACATCAGATCCATAAACGTTACTCATATGACACTACCTGAATGACCGGAGGTGCAACGGACAGGGAACGAAGCGATCCGAAGGCGGGCGGAAGGAGAGAATGAGGGAGGAGGAGGCTGGAAACGGAGACGATGGTGGTAGCGTGAGGGTTGGGTAGTGAGGAACGGGAAGGCGACGGAGGGAGCAGAGGAAGAGACGAAGGCGAATAAGGAATCGTTCGTCATATTGAATTTTATTTCTGCCGACCCTGACGCCTCGCCGAGTGGGCCGGTCTGGGAAATCGAGCCTAATTTCAGATTTTTGAGGACCTTAATTCAAAAACGGCAAGCTGGTCACGGAATTCGCGTTGAGCTTTAATTTAATCAAAAGACCTTTTAGTAAAAAAATAATACTTCAAAACTAAAATAGTCCCATCCTAATTCCTAATCCTATATTTTATTTAAAAAATATTTTTAATACTATTATAATATATTTTAGCTAAAGAATATTTTTATTCCAATATTATTGGGCATAGTTGCTACAAAATTAAAAAAAAATACTCTACTTTTTTCAAAATTAAAAAATATAAAATATTATTATATTAAAATAATTTTATCAACTTAATTAAAATTATTCAAAATTAATATAAAAATTTATAGATAGTAATTTTGATAAATTAAAGTAAATTTGATTATAATTGACTAAGATAACTGATATGGTTGGAGTAATTCGAGTATTAAAAATAGGATGTTCTTTTTTAATAATCATCAAGGTGGCAATCTATTTGTGATCCCTCGAATATTCTATATCATCCTTCTTCTTCGATCCAATCTTACATAACTCGAATATACATATTAAATAA
Organism: Hedychium gardnerianum; assembly: GCA_038050645.1. NCBI lineage: Eukaryota > Viridiplantae > Streptophyta > Magnoliopsida > Zingiberales > Zingiberaceae > Hedychium > Hedychium gardnerianum. Next base: position 3,843,380 of record JBBUKS010000095.1, on the reverse strand, counting down.
TAACAAAAACACAAAGTTAATTGTGGCAACACATAACAATAATCAAAGAATCACAATAGATCTCTCACAAGGATATCCAAGTCGATGGCAAGAATTCCACATCGTAGTCATCCAGCCTCAAACTCTTTTGCTGCAAGGCTTCTAATGGCATGGAGACTTTCCTCTTCCATGAATGCCGTGGAAAGCCAAAAGTTTAGCCCCCTGAGAAACAATAACAGAGGACAACATCTAGAGATCAGATGAAAAACATCTCTTAGATTTAGCCTCTGCATCAGAGTTTAACTTATAAATAACAACTTCAATGAAAATCATGATAGGAATTATCTCTCTGTGAAAACTTCGAATAACTCTCCTGATAATTTCCAAGAGGCATGAAAAAACTTGCTTGTTATTCCATGAGAAATGAATTCCTTTAGAACTGAAGAAGAATACTTGACTTTATTCCACTGCTTGCCGAAGCAAAGAATTTTGACTTGATTTATGAAAGAAACGATCTGTTTTGCTAGATTCTGCGGAAATTGGTGATCACAAAACTAGTAACTCACTCGACTGCCAGAGAGAGGGATAGTCGAGCTCTACCTTCCATTTATAAATTAACTCACAGTCCGGGAGTGTGATCTGGACGCCGTTGTGTTCTTCCAACTCATCGAGGAAGGAGTTCAATTGCGTCATGGACTGCGAGACGATCTGGACGTCGTTGGCATTTGATCTTTTAGTCTCTTGCAGGTAGCAGCATCCTTAATTGTGTCCTAACATTCGACAGTGAGTACAATATTTTAGCTCAAACTCATATTCTCCCTCTGATGGTATTCTCCATCTGGTATCCGAACTGTCACATCCCTCACTATTTCATGCGACGTATCTACTTAATTCCACCAACACTCTTGCAAAAGAAATTCACATTTTTGTGCGGGTATTGAATCCGTATGTACTGCGCTGCCTATTTTTGAAACAATTCGACTTAAACACATGGCACTCCAACACTCCAAAGGGAGTCTAGGGAGGTTGATCCATACCTGAACCTGTTTGAGTACTTGTTCCTCAAACTTGAAAATTTTGGGGAGAGCTTTCAACATCAATGGCCGACCATATATAATATACGGTTCATTCAACATGACTTTATCCTGATCCTCTTCTTTCCTAAACATGAAGATAATCCATCCACTTTGGTGTATGGTGAAGGAACAATCCACTTGCCAATAATCACATAAGCTTTTCACAGCATCCTTACCTGGAAAAGTGACAGCGAAGTGCCCCATAAAGCATCAACCCCAAATATTTACTATCTCATCAAGCTCTTGTGGTAGCATCTCCACAACGTCATCTGGGTTGGGTATGGCCTTACGTGCAATAATGCCTTCTTTTGGTTTGCTATTCTCTTTGAATAAACTTGCCCATGAACCCCATACCGTAGTAGTCCTAGGCTGGCGTGACATTTCATCAGTCAGGTTGTGTGCAAGTAGTTGTGCAATTTCAAACGTAGCATCCTCTCTTTCCCCTATATCTCCTCTGCTCACAATTGAATGTCTTTCCTCCTCCTCTTCACGTTTCGAGGAATTCCGTTGTAATCGAAAAGTGTCGCCCTCCTGATTGATGTTGCTCAACATGATTAATGTTCGTTCTTCAAAATCCTCGGATATTTGTTTCCCTCAATTCTTCTTCCCTATATTGGATTGACCAATTTTAAGGCGACCAGATCTATAGGAGCCGAATTGTCTCCTCAAGCCGTTTGGCTAGAAATCACCATCCAACCACGGTCCCTCAAATTCCTATTAGTGTAATCAGCTTTTAGAGTTTAGATGAATGACCAAAGATTGATCCAAATATGACTAAATATTTGAAAGTAATTTATATGAGAAATCTAGTCAGGTTAAGTTTGATCGGATGACTAATAAGGATAAAGTCTAGTCAAATTAAGGTTGACCGGATGACTAACAAAAATAAAGCTAGTCAGGTCAAGGTTGACCGAATGACTAGCAAAGGAAAAGTCTAATCAGGTCAAGACTAACCAAATAACTAACAAAAGTCTAAGCAGGTTAAGGGTTATCAGATGCTTAACAAGGGTAAAGATCAGACAGGTCAAGGATGACCAAATATTTGACAAGTGACAAGTCCAAACAAGTCAAGGTGACCGAATGTTTGGCAAGTGAAAAATCCAAGCAAGACAAGGATGACCGAATGTCTGACAAGTGGCAAGTCCAAGTACATCAAGGTGACCGGATGCTTGGCAATGAAAAAATCCTAGGAAATGAACTCTAGGTAAAAGTATTGGAGAAGTGAACTCTTAGCAAGAGGTAAACCTAGTAGGTCAGGTAGACTTACAGGATTAAACTTGGTTGTTTTCTTGTATTGTATGCTTATCTCACAAAAATCCGAAGCTGAAGCAAGACGAAGAGCAGACAAAGACAACCAGACTCAATCGGGCCAAGTCCGGAGTGAACCAGACTTGACCCGAGTCAAACCAGACCTAAACTAGTTCGGTTGACCGAAAAATTGATCCGGGTTGAGTTCGGGTTCGAACTCGGTTCGATAACATGGCTTGGTTCAGTCGATCGAAAAGTTTTCGGTCAACCGATAAACCTGTAACGACAAGATCGCATGGCTTGGTCTAGATCATGATAAACACGGTTGTGGGGATCAGGTTTGACTAGGTTCGGTCAACAAAACGAGATTTATAGGTTGATAGAAAATGACCTATAAAAGAACTCGAGATCAGAGCTCAAGAAATCAACTCATATACTCTACTCTTCAACATTGTGCTCGTGAAATCACTTGAAGTTCTACTCGTTGCGACTGAGGAAGCACCAAGAGGAGTGAGAGGCACTCAGGACTTCTGGATCGGTTCGACACAAATATTGTTTATATTCTATATTTATTCACTTCATTTATCTTATTTTTGTTTGAAAACAAACCGTAAGAGGTTTCTCCACCTCCGAAAAAATTTAGGAAAGAAGAATACTTAGTAGACAGGCGCCTCCTGTGCATAGGCCTACTAACCCTGGGGGTAGGAACCAAGTGAATCCTCATGTTGTATTTGTGTTTATTTAATTCCGCTGCAAGTACTAATCTAATAGAAACAACAAAGACGAAATGAATACGAAAGTGACGATCGATATTTACCCTCCTCCTTCTATTGATCACCACGATCCTACAATTGGTATTAGAGTCAGCTGACTCTTGATTGGACTAACCGCTAAGGGAGCAAGCAAACCAGAGATTGAGGGGGAGAAATTTAAAAGGTATGGTTTTAAATATGAAGTTCAAATTCCATATTATTTGTTTCAAATGTAGGGAGAGAGGGCACTAAAAA
>JBBUKS010000095.1:3761802-3788408 GCA_038050645.1 Hedychium gardnerianum | reverse complement strand
GTGTACATATGTTTGTCGTGTACATAAGATAATTTAGGGTGTAATACATTATGCATGATTTATAGATGTAGACACGTGTGTGACGTGTATCAATAATGATGTAACATTTAGTGCATGCTCTTTATTGTGATGTGGACACATGTATGGAGTGTACCCTTGATATAGTAGCATGTGTTGTATGTGTATGATTATAGATGTAAACACGTGTGTGACGTGTATTCTAGGTGATGTATCATGTTAGTGATTATCATATCTGATTTGTAGCTATAAACACGCATGTGGCGTGTATTATAATTGATATGTCTTTATGGATGTAGCTAAGTACATTTGTGTAGATAGACATATGTAATGGTAGATTTATTTGTTTACCTACCATCACGGTGATGCATATATACTAGCGATCAGGGCTCCCTTCGGGTGTGAGCTAGTCGTAGCATCGCAGTTGCATAAATGCTAGCGATCAAGGCTCCCTTCGGGTGTGAGTTAGTTGTAGCATCGCGGTTGCATGTATGCTAGCGATCAGGGCTCCCTTTGGGTGTGAGCTAGTCGTAGCATCGCGGTTACATGTATGCTAGCGATCAAGGCTCCCTTCAGGTGTGAGCTAGTCGTAGCATCATGGAGATACATGTGCTATCGATCAAGGCTCCCTTCGGGTGTGAGTTGGTCATAAACATACTATTATTTGGGTTGTTATACCCTGGGCTGCCCACGATATCATACGTGGTAGAGAGTTTCTCCCACACCCCGTAGCTAGATAGCTACCTCCTGTCTGCCCACGAGGTCATTCGTGATAGAGAGTTTCTCCAACAAATAGGGACCTTGACATTTCGGACTGCCCACGAGCATCCGTGGTAGAGCGTTTCTCCCGCAGTCCACAGCTGACGAGCTGGGTGTCTTGGTCATTTATATATCCTGTTGTGGAGCATTGTTCCCACATACAAGACCTAATACTGTTACTTGTACCGATATACGCATATGAGATATTATACTTATATTGATTATTGATGGTACATGCGTGTGAAAGGTTGCACGCCTGTTATTTATTACTCGCACTACTCATGATACTATGTACAGTTGAATAGGGTGCTTGTGTTGTACTGACATACATGTGTCATCATTCGATGGTGAGTATATTCCTCCTTTGAGACTGTATACTTTGAATCCCTGTACTCTTTATTGTTCATGTACTATCTTCTTATACTCGCTGAGTATCTCTTTTGTACTCACCACCCCTGCCTTTCATTATTGTTTCTAGGTTAGCAGGCATGTTGTTAATTGGGTCGCTTGAAAGATATCTGTCTGTGTCGTCCCATTCGCATCGAGCTATGGTTTACTTCCATTTCGTTCCCGCTTGTATTTTCTTCCGCATTTATTTATTTTATTGGAATTATAATAATTAAATCGTATCTGGTCATTGGTATTTATTCGGTTATGTATTCAGAGTGTTAAGCCGAGTTGGCTCGCAGTTTTTGTGTTTAGGATTTCATGGTCAAGTAGACCTATTATTGTTCTTACCCTATTTGGTCTATATTACCTATTCTGCATGGTTGTGTTGTGATTGGTTTGAGTTTTGTGGACTCATACTATATTGTATCTGCAAATGTCACTAGGGAGTATCGTCCGTATCTACGCGTCTGTGTACTTCCGGGGCGTGACAAGACTTATATTTTTCTTGGAGGTCACTCCTCCAAGACTTTACCACCTAAGGGTCACTCCATTAGAATCAAGCCGCACTCATGTAAGTCTACCCAACCTACTAGACTTCTTGCTTTGACTTTCTCCAAGACTTCACCGCCTAGCCCCTTAAGATTTTTCTTTGCCAAGCCTCCAATCCTCCAGACCCGTTTGGACTTGCTAGTCACTCGATAAATTATTCACCCTTACTAGACATCCTGTCACCTTAATTTACCCCTTGGTAGACTTCTCACCCTTACTAGTCATCCAGTCAACTTTGTCCTAAATAGACTCCTCTTTGCTAGTCATCTAGTCAATCCTAACCTGAATAAACTTCTCTCTTTCAAACATCAAGTCCTGTTTAGATCAACCCTTGGTCAAACATGACCAGACAAAAGTATATCGTCAAACATCGAAACTCTAAAAATTGATTGTACCAATAATATTCACTAGATTTTACCATCTGCCAACACCTATTGGACTTTCTAATTGTCAATGTTGGTCAACCTCAACCCACTTAGTCTTCCTCCACATTCAAGTATCTGATCAATCTTAACTTACCTGACATAATTAACAAATATATAATTCAAACATTGAGTAATCTAACCATAGGTTGATTGCATGAACAGTCTTTCCCTTTTTAATAATTGATAATATATTTAAGTTAGGATCATCCATCAACCCAAATTTTATATCCTATATTAAACCTAAGTGAAGGTTTCTAAATTTAAACATACTTCACCTCTCCTCTTACGACACACATCAAAAAGGTTCTCGAATAACCTTCTTGCTCCATAATCTAATTTTCATGCCAAAGTCTAAGTGAAGGTTCCCTAACCTTCTAATCTCCGCCTTTGGTAATTTGTACAAAGCTCAACCTTGAGCTATTCCTATGGTGGGTACTTCATTTTTGGAGGAAAAAAAAAGAAAAAGTTGATACCTCCCCTTAAGGCATTTAAATAATGAAACCTTTTGTCTTTCATTCAACCAAATAGATACCTCCCCTTATCAAGTCTTCTTTTCAACTTTCTTGCCCTCGGGACATGATTTCATCATGTGAAAAATTTATCAAATTTAAGTAAGAATCGAATCCCGATAAAAGTCATGGATATACCCTCCTATATAGTGGTCCATTTCGATTTTCTGATTTACTCTCTCTCAATGATGTGAGACAATCGTGGAAAGACGTCAGAATGACGAATTTCACATTTTACCGAATTCTTTTCAACTTTCCTTAATATAGGGAAGTCTCTATCCTCCTTAAGGAAACATCTCCCAACTTTGGGTACTTTTAAGGTGGATCTCCTCATTAAAGTATGCACTTCTCCTCTTAAACCAACAGCCTCCCCTTAGTTATTACACCAATAATTTCTAAAATTTCTAAACCTTTAGAAAATTTCAACTTTTGGACATATAAGGTCAAAAGTTTAACCTTGAAGTTTGACCTCTCCTAAATCTAAGATATCTCATTCTTAACACTACTCCCCTTGGTTTGCACTGACAAGCTCCCTCGTTGAATACTTATTCAAGCCTTTTAAAATGTTCAGAATAGCTAAATACTAATGTGATAAGGGTGATGGCTGAAACTACAAAGTTTTAACTGAATCCTAAACTCAAGTAGTGCTTCTAGCACTATACCAGTCAACTGGACTAACATTTCAAGTTGACTAGTATTTTTGAATCAGTCGATTACTATTTGAAAAACTCAACAATCCAATTTCAGAAATGCACAAACAATTTTATATTTTTTAAATCATAAAAAATATACAAATATTATTTATGTCAAGGATTATAATTAAAACTAGTTTTATAAAAAAATAATACTTATGTTCAAAAAGTAACATAAAATTAGAAATCATTAAATTTTTAATATTTTACTCTAATTATGTACTTGTATAATCGTTGGTGACTTCTATGGCCTAGTGGGCAATAACAAGATTTTTTAAGATTATTTTAAACTTATTTTTTAAAATAATTTTCGACATGATCCTCAATCTACATGCACATCACTTGTGCATGTGTTTTGCCCATAATAAACCAACACCTAGTTTATATTCTTTAAAGATACTTAGTTCATCCAAATACATTACATCAACACTATAAATTTAGTTTATCATTTTAACATCTCACATATTTATATATATGTCTCCTTACACAAATAAGCTAATCTATGACTCTTGTGAGATGCAATCAAGATTCATCCTAAAACTAGGTGATACTACAATTCTATCTAAATAATTGGGATCCCAATTGACCTTCCAATTTGTAATATCAATTGATGTCATTCTTCTTATTTGCATGAAATAAATATACATGCAACATATAACTAAACATGACAAAATAAAAAATATACAAGTCATGTAGTAAGAAAATGATATATTAAATGTTCCATGACATAAATTAAACCATAAAAACCAACGATTAACATGTCATAAATATGAAACATGTGTAACATGGCATGCAAAGCATCATGGTAAGAGTCAAATCATAGTAGCATGTGTAGCATAGAATAATCGATCTTATTTATATATCAATTTCTAATAATATATCAAATACTAAATTTGACGGATGCATTGACCGACTCCTTCAAATGTGTGCCAAAATTTTTAATTTGGCACAACCTATCGAACTCAAAAGATTTGATATATTTGTCATGCATTTTTAGATATGAGCTTAGAACATTCTAACCTATAATTCATTTTAATGCATGACTCTATTCCAATGTGCCATTTTTCTCAAATTAAAATTTAAAAACACATTAGCACAGTCTAGAACTTCTAAAGTAGGATTAGGATTTTTATTTCAAGGTATCCCTCATACTCCAAAAATACCCATGGTCAATTTCACCATGATTAAACTGACTATCCTCCTAAAGATTTTTGACACATCATATATCCATTTAGCGTGATGAAATCACATGATTAGGAATCCAATATTTATATGAGCTCTTTGAATTTATAAGGATTCACTAGGGATTAAAGGATTGAGTAAGGCGATAGAGAGGACTGAATATCGCTCGTCGCTTTTCTCACTTTCGTGTCGTGTTCTACAAAGTTAGTCTAGCAGCGGACTATAAAGACCTTAAAAGAAGATAACATAAAGGTTTTATTTGGTTCATCAAGGTCTATGTAGGGAATGTTGTCCACTAACTTTCTCCTTTCCGAAAATTTTTCGGAGACGGAGAAACCTTTTACAAGATTAAATAAATACAAGCACGAGTAGATAAATCAAATGAGCATATAATAAGTAATACAAACAAAGTTTTTCCGATTTGGTCCGGAAGTCCTTATTGTCGCGACACTGCTCCTGGTGCTTCCCTAATCGTAGAGTTTTGAAAGAACTTTCAAGCACGGAGCACAGGAAGATTAAGATGATAATTGTTGATCTGAATGTTGAGCCTTCGTCTCCCATTTATAAGGTTCGATCTAACTTTTTCGATCGGCCTAAAAACTCTGTTCAGTTGACCAAACCTTGGTCAAACCTGATCTAATGATTGAGCCTCATAATCTGAAGATCAAGCTTTGTGATCTTGTCGTTATCAGGTTTTTCAGTCGACCGAACCTCTTATTAGTCGACTAAACCTGATCAGTTGCCCAAACCCAGACTCGACTCATGTCTAGATGCCCGAATCCATTTGGTTGACTAGAAGACAAGATTGTCTTTCGGTCGATCAGACTGGTTGTCTAGTTGACTGGACCAATTTTGGTCTAGTTCAGATTGGGTTAAGTTTGGTTCACTCCATACTTGGTCCGGTTACATCTGGTTGCATCTGATTACATCCGTCTACTCTTCAGTCTTGCTTCCAGTTCCAATTTCTTGCATATAAGCATGCAAACACAAATAAACAAGACTAATCCTTTAATCTACTTGACCTACTAGGCTTGCTTGGTTCTTGCTTGGAGTTTACTCCTCTCAGACTTCTTGTTCTACCTAGGATTCACTCCCCTAGGGTTTTTTCCTTTGCTCAGAGTTTACTTCTCTGAGTCTTCTCCCTAGGATTCACTCCCCTAAGATATTTATCAAACATCTTGTCACCCTTGACCTGCTTGGATTTTACCTTGCCTAACATATGATTTTCTTAACCTGCAAGAACTTTCCATTGCTAAGCATCCGGTCACCCTTGATCTGCTTGAGCTTTACCTTGCCTAACATGCGATTCTTTTAACTTGTCAAGACTTTCCCTTAAAGCATTCGGTCAATCTTGACCTGCTCCAGTCAACCTTGACCTGCTCCGATCAACCTTGACCTGTTCCGATCAACCTTGATCTGCTTACACTTTCCCTTATTAGACATCAAGTCAACATTGATCTGTTTGGACTTTATCCTTATTAGTCATCGGGTCAACTTTGACCTGATTGAACTTTCTCTTTGCTAATTATCTTATCAACCTTGACTTGACTAGACTTCTTACTCACTTTCAAACATTCAGTCAACCTTGACTTGTTTGGATTCTCTCACCAATTTAGTCAACCTTGACTAACTCATATTGTTTGTCAAACATTAAAACTTTGGAGGTTATGTTGATTGTACCAATAGGGATGACTTCCCTTAATACCTTCCTAAAGATCTTTTTAACATTGACCTTAGTGGTCTTATCATGGTTAACCTTAAGGATGACCTTCCTAATTACCTTGCTACCACTCTTAACCCTAGGATTGATTTTATAGTCAAATGAAATTTTATGATAGAATGACACTATCCCACAACCTTTTTGCCATTGAATGACTCTTGCTTTCTTAGTCCACGTCTTTTTTTCTTGGACCCTTAAAACCCATTTGTGCATCTTCCTAAGAGTTTTTGTTTTTTCAATTGATAAAGCTTTGATATTAAGACTTGATTTTTCTTCTTTAAAGCCTTAATTCTAGAATTGTCATGTCTACCTTGGACATTCTTTTTCCTAAGTATATACCTACCCTTCTTGGGTTGTTTGCTTATATTATTTTTCTCTAACTTCCTAATTCAATTTTTTTTCGTTTCTAACATGAATTAGTTTAGAACTTTCCCTAGGAGTATTGAGCTTTCAATTATTGAGCACCAAGAAGATAATATTTACTTTTAACATGTTTTTTATCATGAAATAATTAAAATGTACATCTTTATGAAATGTAATATGGCAAGAAGATGATACCTTAGAAGCTCCCCTTTAAATTGAACTCCCTCTCTCACACGTTCTTATCAAGTTTCCTTCTCTTCAAATATTGGCTTCGGTAGTGTCTCTTTTGTAGGATTGATATGTGCCACTAGAGGGGGTGAAGATTATGTTTGTCTATAATTATTAGTAAATGAAGTGGAAATAGAATACAAAACACAATAGAAAATATACAAGCACACTAACCAAGCTTTTACGTGGTTCGAAATCTCATTTTCTATTTCATGGTCTATAACCTCTTGGTGGTCAGCTCAGATAAGACTGTTATCTTTTTTCTCTTTGGATTCCTTTCGTAGGTGAGAAACTTCTTATAATATCTTATCTTTACAGAAAATACATATACACAAAAAAATACAAGTAAAAATAATGAGAGTACAATAAGTAGATGATAAGATTCTTCCAAGCTCGTATCTGAATCCTATCTCCTCAATTGCTTCCTGTTTTAGTCAACTGCACCATCCAACCGTCTATCATTAATTGACTATAACAGTTGACCTAAAATTTTCAATTTAGCTCTCCAATCTGTTGGCCAAGTGCACATGGATTTCAAGAGTTTGTAATGTGATGTAATGGAATTTAGAGAATACAATCAATATTCCTGTGAATTAAACAAACAGTAAAGCTTTTATCGTCCATAAGAATATGTATTGTTTAAGAAGAGAATGGGATGAGATAGAGGTTAGCTAGTTGGCTATGAATATGTATTCTCTTGAGAAGAGAATGAGAAGAATTAGAAATAAATAATAAATAATAGGCTGGCCAGAAAGAAGAATACATGGTTCAATTTGTTTGCCTTCTTTGGGATTGAGGTTTAGTCTGATATGAAATTCTTACAGCTAAAGTCAGCAAAATAATTAAAGAACATTAACTAATAACTATGGCTACTTAGGTTGGGTCAACCATGAGTCAGCCCAATTTAACTAAGTCTTCCGTGGGTGAATCAAGGGGAAGACCGCTCCTCTTAAATTAATTGAGTCCAAGGTCTAAACATCTTAATTATATATAAAAAAAACACACTAAGTCTCTCTCCAATTAACTGGTTTAACACCATTCTAGAAATTAGGACGTAGTAGACGGTGATCTCTATTGGCTTGTTCAGGTCAACCAGCTTTTTGTTTTTATAGTTCTTTTTTCCTTCCTTTCATATTTTTTTTCTTACATTATGAATCGCACTTGCATGCGGATAAAGCTAAAGCGTACTTGAAGAATCATAGTCAGCAAATACAAGCTTCTACCAAACACATTCCACATGTGAAATCAGTATATTATTCTATGGCCATGAAAAAACCATGATTTTTTTTTATATAATTATTACTCTGTGTGAAAGAGGGCAAAGAAAATACACAATTCAAATCATCCCATCTTGTTTTGAAGAGCTAGCCATTTAATCTTATGTCAAGTCAAGATAAGCCTCCTGACTGTTGACTTGTAAGGATGGTTAATGGGAAAAAATGAATTGCATATAAGAATCTAAGAATCCAGATACTTTTCTTTATTTATTTGATGTAAAATTAATGAAAACATGCTATCTAAATCTATTTATTGTTGGAAATGAATGAACAAGAGAGATGAATAATTCTATTATGTGTGGGATTTTAGTTTTATATTGGGGAGTTTATGACTTTATGGTTGATTTATATTGATTCATATGTATTGTTGTTGTGAATAAATATATGGAGAAAGACTCTTTCTCACGCATGAATGCACAGGGGATGCAAATTCAGGGTTCGAATTATACTGAACCAAGTTGACTCATGTGTGAGCACAACCTGCATACATCGAATGTTAATCGGTCAGGGGCAAGATTTGCCTAAGTGGAACAATCAATATTTTGTCACATGGATTCTTTTTGCTTGCTGCTCAAACCTCCTAATGTTTTGATCCGGGTGAGTAAAAGTAGTAAATGATGATTAATTAGTCATTTTAACGTTGCATAAGGTCAAAGCTCCGATAAAAGAGGAGGTCTTGATTTTGAGCAAGATGATGTAAGAAAAAGTGATCTCTGTCCACCTACGTTCCCTTAGTGTTATTTCTTTCTATCGTGCATCCGCTCAGCAAATCCATTGATGATAGCCTTCAGATATTATCTCAATTCGTCGTGACCACCGGTGCTTGGTGGTGATCATGATTTACCATTGGATCCTAGGAAACAAACAACCCAAAATAACTTCGAATTACATCCGGAGGTGGGATGAATCTATTTTTCCCGACTCAGACAGTCGCATCCGCTTGGGAGTTTTCGGCAGACATCTTGGCGCCAGTCTTTCCTAACTCGGGACTGTTTGCCCGGGCAATAAGCTTTGCTCCCCGAGGAATCTGCTTCCCCGAACAAGCAGCTAAGTCCCCCGAGCAATCTGCTTGTCCGAGCAATCAACTTTGTTCCCCGAGCAATCAGCTTAGCTCTTCGAGGAATCTACTTCCCTGAGCAATCAGCTTAGCTCCCCGAGCAATCTTCTTCTCCGAGCAATTAGCTTCCACTTGGCATCCGCTCAGAAAGCACTCGAGAGCCTCTCGGAGTACTCAGTTGAACCATCCCTGCTGGCAGCTTAAGATTATCTGCTTAGATCTCTCAACAGATAAGTCTGAATTTGATTTTTTTGTAAATTCAGAATATTTTTCCTGTAAATCTTTGACAACAAGATTGTCCAACGCTTATAGATAATTTTCCCCTCATTTTTAACCACTTCAAAATGGATAAAATTAATTTCCCTTTCTTCATCTCACAATTTCAAACTAGGCAATTTCAATTCTTGCATATAACTTAATCAGTTGTTAATGGCGCCAACAAGGCCTCGATCAGATCTACCCATCGTGAGATCACCATTGCCTTACTAAGAATACATGATCTTTTTGATGAAAAGGTATTTATATATCATCAAAAGAATGCACAACCATTCAGTAACCAAAGATTCCTACTCATGCCATGTATGATGAAGTGTCAGATTTGAGAAGGCATCCCAAGTATAACGTATAAGTACTCACATGTATACTACCATCACTCTCTCTATATATCCACCACTAGATGTGTTATGGTTGAATATGTTGGTGCAGGATACACCAGAATCAAACTTATGTTTTGATGTTGTCAAAGGTTTAAGTTAAGTTATGTTGTAATCTAATGGATTGATCAAGTGTGCAAGATGCTAAACATGAAAAGTCCTAATGGGTCGGAAGATCGAACATTAGGCATCGGAAGTCCTTGTGGGTCTGGAGGACCGGACATTAGGCAGTGAAAGTCTCGACAGATCAAGAACACCAAGCAAGAAGTACAGTTGGGTCTAGAGGACCTAACAACTGGAAAGATGGACTCGATGGGTCTGGAGGATGGGACATTGAGTCAAGAGGAAGTCCTGGAGAGTCAAGGATCGGATGTTAAGCAAAGGAAGTCCAAACAAGTCTGGACGACCAGATGTTTGGGGGGTAAGTTGAGGTAAGCTCCTGGAGTAGCTCCTGGAGTGGAGTGGTGAGGTAATGTCCCAATTGGGACAAGCCTTAGGCGATGATCCGACTGAAGAAATCGATGGAAGTTTCTAAGTCGAGATCAAAATAGTCTTAACCATCTATATTATTCATGCATAACTATATAATTCTAATTCTGTTTTGCAGAATCATTATTAGTGTTATATTATGCTAACTTTGTTTTGCAAAAAAACAAAATCTTCATTTGATCAAGTGGTTTGTTCGATTGAATAGGGAGGTTCAGTCGACTGATCAGAGAAAATAGGCAAAGATAAGATCAAAGCCAGCAGAGAAGGAAATACATGAGTTTCGTTGACTGATCAAGAGGATCAGTCGACCGAACAAAGTTGAAAACTTTAGACGATCAGATCGAATCACATAGGAAAGGAAATTTCGAGATTCAATCGACGAACCAGCGGGATTAGTCGACCGAACAATGTGATTTATAGATCGAACGGATCAAGTAAGAGCAAAGACAGAAAGGTGCGGGGTTCAGTCGACGGATAGAAGGTTCAGTCGACCGAAAGGTTCAATCGATGGAATGAGTTTTAAGTCGACTGAACGGTGCCTATAAAAGAAGCCCTCGGGGTCCAAGCCGAAGAACAACACTCTCACTACTTTATCTCGCTACTACTGTTGTTCGTACAAGTCTTGTTCCTACGACGCCGAAAGGCTCACCGACAACCAAGCTTCATCTCCATTTCTAGTTGTCGGTATATTTTTGTTATTACTTGCATTCATTTAAAAGGAGATAGTAGTATTGTTACTATCATCCTTTATATTTGTAAGAGTTTGTTTTCCTCCGAAAGAGTTCAAAGAAAAGGGCTATAGTGATTGCCCATCGAAAGCGGCCAAGTTTCTTGGGCCTTGGAGTAGTAGTCACTAGACAACGAACCAAGTAAAATCGACTGCATCTATGTCATTACTTTTATTCCGTTGCTACTCTAGTTTGATTTGGTTTTACTAAGACTAAAAAGAAAAGGTTTTGAAATGATCAAGATTCACCCCCCTCTCTCAACTCCTACGATTTAATATTGAATAAACTGTATAACATAAAAATACAAGAATGTGAGTCGGCAAGGCAACTACATGCTCGAATCCAAGATCTGCTCAATAGACACCATTCTATTTGATAGCAAGTGGAGAACCAGGATATAATAAGGTGTGCACTTAACGCCTTTCCTCGAAACACCTTGTGGTCATCTATGGTAGATGCATACAAGATTTCCAAGGATCTTTCAATTCTTAAATTAGACGAGTTGTTTTCCAAATTTGAGTTACATGAGAAGACTAATTCAAGCCCTGCTGAGAAAGGTATCACTTTGATTGTAAGAAAATTCAACAATAAGGAGTCAAAACCCATGTACCAACCTGAATCTGAATCCAATGGCGAATCATAATCAGAAGACGACGAAGAAATTTCCTCCAAACTAGCCAATCTAGTTTGGAAGATGTTCAAAAAAAGGAAAGGGTTCACCAAGTGCCACATCTAAAAGGTAACTCAATCAAAGGACAAGAAACCAAGTCCAAACAAAACCACAAAGATGAAGTCAGAGATAACTTGCTATGGGTGTAATAAAAATGGATACTACAAGGCCAAGTGTCCGAACTCAAAAGAGGTCAAGATGCAAAGAAGGAAGAAGGCATTCAAGGCCACTTGGGAAGAAGTATCCCCCCTCTCTCGACTCCTACGATCCTATAAAGCCAACCCTTGCTTGACTAATTTTAGACCAGGGGGCTTCTCCCCCTTCCTTTAGAGAGGGTTTTTTCCCTTCTAGGAAAAATCCTAGAACATCTATCTTCATCCATCAAGGCGATCCGTCTACCTCCGAAGCAAGGAGACTCTCCCAAAGACACCGACATTGCATTGATATGCATTCTATTCTCTCTATTTCATGTATTGAGTTGTAGATTACTATTTTATTTGTCTCTTGGGTGTATTTCCTTTGCTATAGAGTAGTCCTCCGAATTCTAGGATGTAGGGAGTATTTGTGATGTGATGTTGATGTATAAACTATGGATTCGCCAATTTCTTTATTTTATGATATGTGTATGACTTGTTCTATGTGTGTTGTGCCTTGTCTGTGTTTGATTAAATGTGTGTTTGGTGAATGCATATGGATGTGATGGGTTGGTCACCATGTAGAAGAGATACTTTGGATTGTATGACCAGGAAACCCTTAGTGACAGAGGGTAACCTTTTAACTGAACTTTCCTAAGTCATCATCTTGAAATGAGGACCAATTCTCCGTGAGACATTATCTAATTAGAGTTTAATGTATTTTTACCAATTTAATGTTAGGAAGTGGCTTGTGTAATCTAGATTGTATGTCCAGGGGCCCTTAGTGGTAGATGGTAACTTTTTAACTGTACTTTCTATGATACCCCTTTTACTTAATAATATTGAAAGGAAATGGTGTAAGCACTCCAGTGTAACCTTTATAGGTCTATTCCGGTAATTTGATAAGGATCCCTATAAGAATGTAAACATAGAGGGTAAGGGGATGAACAATTCATAGTACATCAACTAGTATCATAATGAAACTGAAGTCCTAGAATCGTTCCCTCCAATTCCAACTTCTCCCTTCGACCACTTACTTTCTCTTGACCTCCTTTGTTCTAGGTCTTCTCTCAAACCTTCCCCTCTTACTCGCTCAACTCTCTCTCTCAATCTCTTGCCTTCATGACCACACACAACTTTGATTATCTAGATAACTTGCTTTGAAATCTCTACTAGTATTTAATTAATAGTCCCTGTGGATCGATATTTTATCACTTGACAACATAATTGTGCACTTGCGATTTCAACAACAAGTTTTCTTCAAGCTCGCTCCAATGTTCATTTTGCTCCATTTTTGCTCCAAATTGCGTCCTATCAATCAAGATATGAAAAGACCAAATCTTCGAACTAAACTAGTAAAAGTAGTCACATAACAATGAAATAGGTTGTGATAGTGTAGATCAAGCTTGTGAAATACAAGTAAATGTACAACGAACAATGCCTAAAAACATGCATAATCTACGCACATCACACCCCAGACTTAAACCTTTGCTTATCCTCAAGAAAAAACTTGGAAACTAAATTCATGTGGCGAAATGGTTCATCATAATCCTTAGTGTCTAATCCTATCATATAATTTCATTGATGAGCAAGATACAAAAGTAGTTTGAGAATGACTTAAGTAGAAGTTCTCTGTACTTAGTGCAATGAGTGGCCTAATTTTTTCAAGTATCAATCTCCAAACCTAGTTAAGTCGTCATCTAACTGTGTTCCTTATGCTTCTGTCGATACACACTTACCTGACATACACATAGTTCATCCCTCTCAAAGTCTACATAAGGTCTCAAAGGATAGCTCAGAATCAAGAGAAACATAACAGTTATTTTCCTAGAAACCTAACTCAGTTTCAAAGGGGTAACTTGTTAGGTTTCACTCACGACAACTATTTTTTATATCCCTTATTATTTTTTTGTGCTTACAAGATTTAACACTAGAACAAGTATAGGGATTTCATTTTTTTCAAATGAGTTAACGTGATCCGAGTTTCTCCAGTAATCAAAATGTAGTTGAGAGGTCACCTTAGAAGAACAAGTACTCATCTGGTTCTATGAATCATGACTATTTTCAGAATTTTCTACCATCAAAATTAAGCAAAGTGTAGAGAGATCCTAAGACTAGGCAAATCCTCAAACTCTTCAAATAAAACATAGCTCACTTCATGCTATTACTGTAAGTACTTAGGATTAGTTTTGATGTTGATCAACCGAGTTAAGTTAGGCCATGTATATTTGATGTCTTATGTCTATGTGTGCATGGACTTAGGAACACAAGAAGTCGAGCGAAAGACACAGCGAGCGAGAAGGATAGCATGGGAAGGGAGCCGAGGGGCTCGGTGCATCCAAGGGACGAGGAGCTGTGGAAGAATACACTAGTGGAGAGAGAAGGACACATGCGGTGCATCCGAGGGACGAGAAGCCGGGAAGAAGTCTGCTCGAGGAGAAGATCAGAGTTGAGTTCGGGTGAGCTCAACTCTAGATGACCAGAGAATCATCCAAGCGAGCAGAACGTAGAATGATCAACAACTGTAGTTGATCATTCCAGGTACCCCCATTGAATGGAGGCGCTCAGATGATTCGAGGCACCTTGAAAGCCAGCCACTAGAGGCACCTTAGATGGTTTGAGGCACTTGAAGTCCGTAGAAAGAGCTGTTAGAAAGTCGTTACGGAGTGGATAACGGAGACAGCGGGACTCGAGGCTCCCTGGATGATATGAGTCACCCCAAATGACTCAAGGCGCCTCGAATGACATCAAGGCGCCCAAAATATGCCAGATTAGTAAAATGACTAATGTGACGAGGATAAGCTTTTCCCTGTTGGAGGTGCCCCTAATCATCTGAAGTGCCTTAGATAGTGTTATGTCAACATAACGGTCATTTCGACCAAAACTCTATAAATAGAGTTCTTACTCATTATTTAAAGATAACACACTTGTATTTCATTTCCAACTTTCATTTTAACTGCTAGTACGTTCAACTATTGTAAGGCGCTTCTCCGCCTCCGATTGTTGTTGAAGAAAGAGTTTCTATTAGTGCACTTCAACTCCCTTGGATTAGCAACCTCCCCGGTTGTTAACCAAATAAACATCACTATCCCTTATTTATTTATGTTATTTATTTTTAATAATTAATGTGCATGTCTTTACTAAAAGAAAGCTAGCAAATGAGTTAAATTTTATTTGCAGGCTATTCACCCCTGTAGCTGGTCCACCCAATCCTACAATTACAGTTAGGAAAAAAGTATCTCACCAAGCATACTAGCATCATAAACCACAATAACATGAAAATCTAGAATAAGTGTGCTAATATTCTTGCAATAAGGATAAACCAATAATGACATGATGACTGATGCACTAACAATGCCACAATTGAAACAAACTAAACTCAAACCAAGAAAATTGAAACAAACTAATTAAAAGCAAACTAAACTCAAACAAGCCTATGATGGTGGGCAGCATGCTCCTCATGCAGGGTGTTCAAAGAAGCATGGAAGTCAGAAAAGTCAAATCCAAGTTGAGCCGTATTGCCATAAGCAAAAGAGTGTCAAACTAGCTCATATCTTGAAGAAGATAGTTCTTGTCTATCCTCAAGAGGAGGGACATATACGGGTGGTCTATCCATAATAATCCAATTAGCGGGGTTTAAAATTGTAGTGCACTCGAGGTTAGGTCACATAAGAGAGATGTCATTTTTCCTAATAAATTCATAGCCTCTCTCCTCCCGACAAATCATCTTCATCGCCAGACACGTGTCGATATCAATCTTAGAGTTATCGTGTGTGATATCCAACCCTTATAACTCACACCCCAAGTGTACTGATGTGC
The DNA here is from genome assembly GCA_038050645.1 of Hedychium gardnerianum. Taxonomy (NCBI): domain Eukaryota; kingdom Viridiplantae; phylum Streptophyta; class Magnoliopsida; order Zingiberales; family Zingiberaceae; genus Hedychium; species Hedychium gardnerianum. The sequence continues at coordinate 3,772,746 of JBBUKS010000095.1, read as the reverse complement.
GTAGATTATATATGTTTTTAGACACTTTATATTGCACATTTACTTACATTTCATTGACATGATCTACATTATCTCACCCCATTTTATTATGTTATATATCATGCTTTTTACTCCACATCATTCAGAGATTTACTTTTTTTTTTATTTTCATTGATAGGATGCATTTTAGAGCAAAATGAAGCTTAAATGGAGAGCAAAGCAGAAAGCAGAGCAGAAAGAAGAGCAGGAAGTAGAACAGCTAGTGCCAAGACACTTGGTCATGCCCCATAGGCACAGTCATGCACTAGCAACAAAGAGAACCTTGGCCACGATCGTGTGTCTCAGACACGACCATGAGATACTTCTGAAGAAACTCCAGACATGGTCATGTGTGTCAAACACGACCGTGTGCCATTCCTGGGAAGACCCTATCCACGGTCGTGTGTCTCAGATACGACTGTGCCTATCTAGTAGAGCCTCCTCAACACTTGGTCGTGCCTTACAAGCATGACCATGCCTCTAGACCAGCCAGCCTCAACTTCAGGTTGTGCCTCTCAAGCACGTTCGTGCGCCAGAAAAGCAGGCATTGTGCCCCCTACCTACAAAAATAGATTTTACCCCTTTCTTAGGGGGGGGGGTGCTCTTCCCTTCTAGGGAAAAACACAAGGTCCATCACCACTTTATTTCTAGAGATTTTACCGACGATCCGATGCAGTTTTCACCTATTCATCCATCATCTAAACAAGGAGAGCACTCTCGAAGGCCAAGGCGACAATTAGCTAAGCATTTATTCCCTCTTATCTTTAGATTAGTGCTAGAATGTTTCTTTACTTGTCTTCATGCTTTCTCTCCCTGTTCATGGAGTAGATCTCTTGCATTCTAGTCTTAGGGAGTATCTATGATGTGATTGATGATGTATGAACTATGGATATGCCAATTTCCTATTTCTACGAAATTTTACCTCTTATGCTATATGTGTTGTGTTTTGTACATGTTTGATGAAATGTGTATGTGAATGATGCATGTAGATTTAGGGTGTTTGCTTCTATGTCAAGGTTGCTACTAGATTGGATAATCGGAAGATCCTTAGTGACAAAGGATTCTCATTCAACCGAACTATTATGCCCTTAGTGACAAAGAGCATTGACACTTACCCACTTTCTAGAGTTACCAAACCCTTACATAGGAATTAACCCTAGCTACATAGGAGTAGTATGGAGAATTAGGAGATAAACATATTATAGGGACATTATCTAGCATCATAGTGAAACCGAAAACCTAGAATCACTTCCTAAACCAACCTGCACAACTCACTTCCCTCTCTTTTGTGACCTAGACCTCTCTCTCTCTTTCTCTCTCCAATTTACAAGCCTTCACACAACTTCAATTAGTATAGCTACTTGCTTCACAAACTCACTAGTGCATTAATCCACAGTCCCTATGGAATTAATATCTTTTTATTACTAACGACGTAACCGTGCACTTATGGGAATGTAACAGTAAACCAAACAACAAAATATAAGATAAATTCAAGTTTACAATTATAACATGAATTTTTCAATCAATTTTAAATAAACCACCCCTTTAACACATATTTCTCCTCCTTTGATCACATCAAAAAAAAGAAGGAAAAATATGAAATAATAGAGAAAAAATGTGAAAAAAATTTAATTGAGAATGCATACATGAAATAGAAATCTGTGTATTTTTACCGTAATTATTTTTCTAAGAAAATAATTTTTAACAATTAAACGACAAATTTTCCAAAAATAATTTAAAAATTCTTTTAAACTGTAGAAATATTTTAAATTTTTTTATCAATGTTAAACATAATTAATTTCAAAATTAGAGATTAGCTAAGAAAAATAATTAAAAAGAGGATATAATGTCGAAAAAATCTTGCAAATTTTTCTATGTATTCAAAAGGTAACATTTATCTATAGAAAAATCAAGTTTTTCAAAAATCAATTTTTTCAAATATCAATTTTCAAATAAATTTAATTTTTAAATATTTGATTTTCGTAAAAAAAACCATAAAAAATTAGGCAACGGTTAATTTTTTTTTCTTTTCTGCTAATAGATAACATGTTTTATTATCCCAAAAAAATGGAACATGAAAAATAATGAAACATAAACTTTACGAAGACAATTTAGCAAAAAATTTATTAATTAGTTTACCAACTTATTTTCTAAGGATAATTTAATAGGCTAATACAGATTTTGGAAGCAAATACAATTTTTTCCTACTGGATTTATCAAGTATTTTCTAGGAATAGTATTTTTTGGCATTTTTGTAATTTAACCACTATGATTCCATAAATACCAATTTAGTCCTCTAGAATATCCAGAATATGGAGTTTGTAGGACATTTGAATATGAGTATGTAAAATCCTTTTCTAGCATTTCAATTTGATTTTTTAATTTTGTATTTTCCATCTTAAGATTATCAAACTCTTTTAATAGACAAGCATTTGCTAAATTAATTCTTAAGTCAATATTATCCTTTTTTTAATTTTACATGTTTTGATCTTAGTTTGCATAATAATCTAGATAACATTTTAATACATTCATATAATTGGTCAGCAGGAAGCTGATGTACTTCATTTACCGTGTCGGATTCATAGTTGGATTCTCCCCCTTCATTGATGTTCTCTTCTTGATAGTCAGTTGTTAGCACTATTCTAGCATATTCTTCATTCTCGGACTCTTTAGATTATGAGTCACTCCATCTCACTTTGAGATTCTTGTGCTTGGATCTTTTTGTCTTATCAACTTTTTCTTTGCTTTTCAATTTTTGGTAGTTGTCCTTGATATGCCCTTCTTTATTACAGTTGTAGCATCTAACCTTCCTTCTTTCTCGTAGAAGTTTCTTAGCCTGTGTCTTACCAAAGTTGTTAGATTTAAAAAAATTATTGAACTTTTTTACCATGTGTGCTTCTTTATTATTGTCAAGTGAAGACTTTGAATCTGTTTCGATCTTCTTGGGTTTTAGTGCTAGATTCTAATTTGATTCCTTTTCTTTTCTTAGACCTGCATTTCTAGATTCATGTAATTCAAAAGTAGAAAATAATCTTTCTAAAGTACTTACCTCAAGATCTTTGAAGATATAGTAGGAGTCTACTATTGACGTCCATTATGGTGTTCTTGGAAATATATTTAAAGCGTACCTTAGTGAATCATGATTTGTTATCCTTTCTCTGAGGTTGGTGAGTCCAGTTATTAGCTCCTTGAGTTTTGCATGCAATTGAGCCACTCTTTCTCACTTTTGTATCCGGAGGTTTGTTAGTTGATTTCAGAGCAAGTCTCGCTTTGCAAGTTTGTCCTCCGAGGTTCCTTTATGAAGCTCTAGGAACTTCTCCCATAGTTCTTTGGAAGAGTCATAGATGTTGATCCGGTTGACTTCTTGTGGTGGTAGACGTTTGCCACGAAGTCTTCTCTTTGTTTTTTAGTCCAGCACAGTTCATCAATTTCTTCTCCGTTCTCATTCTTGGGTACTTCAAAACCATATTTAATGCAAACCATAATATCAAAATTAGTTTTAAAAAATACCTCCATTTTTCATTTCCAAATAGTGAACTCCCCCTCGAACTTCGGTGGGTGAATGCTTGATCCGGCGATCTTCTTGTTGCTTAAGTTGGCAGTTAGTCCTTCTAAAGCAGTTGAGCTCTGATACCGCTTGTAGAATCAGGTGGACTGGCTAGAGAGGGGTGAATAACCTGCAAATACAAAATACAAGTTTCTCTTTCTTCTAGCTAAGCAAGGACACACACAAATTAAAAAATAAATAACATAAAAAAAAGAGACAGAGTTTACTTGGTTTACATGCTAATCCAAGTTAGTGAAAGCTCCACTAAAGAACCCCTTCAGGTGAAGTAGTCTCTTACAACATTGAACGTACAAGAATTGAAATACAAAGAGTATGAAATTGAAAGCGAGTGTGTTGTTCCCAACTAGAGGACATAGTCTCTATTTATAGCAAACTAGCCGAAATGACTATTTTACTGATGTGGAACCTTTGGGGGCACCTTGGCTTCACCAGGGCACCTCCATTCAATGGAGGTGCCTCGAATGATCAACCACAGAGTTGACCATTCTTTTTTCGACTCGTCTTGGGTGATCTCTGGTCATTTGAAGTTAAGCTCACCCAAACCCAACTTCGACCTTCTTCTCAAGTAGACTTCCTCCCCGGCTTCTCGTCCCTCGAATTGCGTCCTTCTCGCCTCGCGTCCCTCAGACCACGTTATTCTCGCTCCACTGATGTACTCTTTCACAGCTCCTCATCCCTCAGATGCACCGAGCCCGTCGACTCATTTCCTGTGTCATCCTTCTCGCTCGTTGTGTCTTTCGCTTGACTTCTTGTGTTCCTAAGTTCCTGTACACTTAGACACAAGGCATCAAATACACTCAGGACTAACTTTACTCGGTTGATCAACATTAAAACCTTCCTAGGGTACTTACATATGGTACTCCTGGACACATGTCTAAGTAATTCGAATCCACAGGACAAAGAAATATAACTTAGGCTAGGTGTAACGTAGTCAGCCTAGTGGGGACTGACACATAGACTATGTCCTGAACCAAGTGGGTATAAGATGAGTGAAAGGAATGAGGCATGACTCATTGTAGCTGCTGAAGGGTTCAAAACTGTTCTGGAATCAATTGTGATGTTTCGGTTAATTGGGATCATGATGTATTACTAGATGAGACTCATGATCATTCCATAATTAATAGTTAATTATGGATGACCAACATAAATCGGGAACCTACAAGATCACACACACTACGAGTTTATCCAAGAGAAATAAAACGAGTTTGAGAATTGGATTCTCAGATTAAGAGAGATTAAGTCTGGTTGGACCAGACAAAGTGTAAATATGGAAAGGTATTTTTCAAAATGGAAGCACGAATGAGACACGTCTTTTGAAGATGAATTGGACCTTCTTTGGTTTAATTATAAACCAAATTAGTTTGGTATTAATTAAATAAGGTTTGGTTATTGAACCAAGGTGGTTGTTACGCTGCCGCAAGTGCACGATTATGTCGTCAATAATAAAAAATATGATCCACAGGGACTGTTGATTAAGCACTAGTGAATTCGCAAAGTAAGTTATCTAGACAATCAAAGGTTGGTTGAGTGCTTGAGAACTAGAGATTTAGAGAGAGAGAGAGTGAGAGAAAGGGAGAGAGAGTCTTGAAAGGGGGTGAGCTTAGGAAGACGTATTCTAGGATTTTAGTTTCATTATGATGCTAGTTAATGTCCCTAATGCATATTCATCTCCTTATTCTCTATACTTACACCCATGTAGGGATTCTAATTAGGTTTCCAGTATTGAACACTATAACTCCAATTTGAATGTCCTAGCAAAGGATTAGTCCCTATTTCAAGGTCATTACCCCAGGAAGTAGTTAATAATTGATACCCTTTATTACTAAGGGTATAGTAAGTCAAGTTGAATGAGTATCCTCTGTCACTAAGGATCCCCCAGTTATTTATCCCAGAAGTAATCTTAGAATATGAACAAATCCATCACATCTACATGCATTACTCACACACATATTTTGTCAGACATATACATGACACAACACATATAACACAAGATGTAAGCATGTTATAGAAACAAGGAAATGACATATACATAGTTCTACTTCAACATCACATCATAATTACTTCCTACATCCTAAAAATCAGAGATTACTCCTTGAAAAAGGAGGAACAAACCAAAGACACGAAAAAGAGCATTCTTACAACCCAAAATCTGAGATGTGAGGAGAAGAGATGCTTATCAAGGATATTGTCGGCGTCTTTAAAATGTCTCCTTGCTCCAAAGGTGGACGAATCGTCAAGGTGGATAGAGATAGAAGCTCTAGGGTTTTCCCCTAAGTGGAGAACCCTTCCCCAAGGAAAGGGATGAATCCTAAACCAAAGATTTCCTCAAAAGAGATGAAAAATCCCCTTTTATAGGCAGGGGGCACGACCCTTACTTTTTAGGCCACACGACCGTGCCTCTCAAGCATGGCCAGGTCATGTAAGGGGGCTCTAGATGAGGCACAACCATGCCTCTCTAGCACAACCGTGTCATGTGAAGCCCTGGCCCTGGTGCATGGTCGTGCCTCTAGGCACGACCCTGGTGTGAAGATGGAGCTGCTCATTTGATGAAGCACGACCTTGCCCTCCTGGCATGGCCCTAGCGTAGGTTTTACTAGAGTAGGGACATGGTCGTGCCCTCCTGGCACAACCTGACTGAAGTAAGGGCACGACTGTGCCCTCCTAGCACTACTTGGTGAAGCTGAGGCACGACCTAGCTAAAGTTAAGGCATGACCTTGACTGAAGCTAGGGCACTATCGTGCTTATAAGGCATCGCCCTGGTGTTAGTGTTAGCCCTAAGAGCCAATCATGAGTTGATTTACTTAGGACATATTATATCATATTTATTAATAAAAGATAAAGTTTTGGTTATTGTATTTACTTCATGATTGTGCTAGATGAATAAATATAATAATGCCCTAAAATAGTAGGTTCTAATTTATAGCATATTAATTGGTGGAATTGATTGTCGGAGGCTATCAATATATATATAAAGAACACTACTCTTAAATATTCCTAGTTAAATATTAATATACAAAGGGTAATATTAATGCATTGAGGCTAGCATGTAAGTCAATTGATGACTTATTCTCACAAGTCATGGATATATGATATCAAGTTGAAATATGGGTATATATTAGAGAATATATACTGAATAGACTTATCATGAGAAGTTACATAGATGGTTATATGAGTGTCATAAATATTCTCATATTGACTATTAGTATAAATAGTCCTTAGACCTGAAGTTACTATAGTTCCCTACATAAGGGGTTGTGTACTTTGGTATCAACAAACGTCACCTGCAATAAGATAGACTATAAATTCGTTCACTGGGTATGCAATGAGCTATGAAGAGGGATGTGAGTGATGTAGATGAGATTTGTCCCTTCCATATAACGAAAGAGATACTTGTGGGCCCTTTGATTAAGTAGGACTACTGAAATGCATAACCATGCTCAAATAAGTCAATATGAGATATTAAGCTTATTTGTTTAAGTGAGTCTACCTAGAGATCAAGAAACACATAAATTAGTGAGAGGATGACATGGTCTATGCCTCATGTATCAATCTAGATATCAAGGACAAAAGGATTGAGTTATTCAAGATAATGGTCATAGATAGGTTAGGACGGAACTTGACATTCTCGTCACTTGGGTAGCAATGATGCATTGCTAGATGCCACTCATAGATGCCACTCATTTCTTGTGTATCTAAAATAGTTTTAGAAACACTACCAATGCTACGAGAACCTATTGTGTCACACACAAAGAGCATGTTGATTTGGAGATTGACTTATTTTAGTTTGACTAAAATAGTATGGGTCTAAGCCTTGAGTCCAAAATTAGTTTCGGACCTTAAGCCTTTTGGGCCAACCCAACTATAGAGCCCGCTAAGAGAAACACTAATAGCCTTCTCTTCTATGAGGGTGAAGAAGGTGAAGAGGTAAGGGTTATCTCTAAGAGTGTTGAGAAGGTGAAGAGATAAGAGTTATCTTTATTACCACCTTAAATAGCTCTTTAATGAGGATGAAGAAGGTGAAAAGGCAAGGGTTGTCTTTTCATTATCACCTTAAATAGACTTCTCTAGCAAGAAGGCAAGGTGGTGAACTCTTCATTTTTTTTGGTTTTTTCTTCTTGAATTCATGAGGAGTAAGAAGGAAGGTGAGATTCTCCAATTTCGGTGTTTGTAAGACAAATCAAAAGGATGTGCTCATGTTGATACCATAGAGGCGTGGACATTCTGATCACGCTCAGATCGACTGAACTAGCATACCACAAAGGTTGATCATGTATCAAAGGTAACAATTCTATTCGCTTAAAATAGTTGTAAGACATAGTTCTGCATTCATTGATCTCTGGAGGGATCAAATTTTCGCTGCTTGTGTGTTTATTTTTTGCCATAGATCCCTATAGTGGTATCAGAGTCACTTGCGAATGTGTTCTAAGTCTTGTTTTATATTTGATATAAACTGATGGACATGTGTTTATTATGATTTACTCAGAATGATTTATATATGGTTTTTTCGAGTGTTGTTTTTGATTGTTAAGGAATGAAATAGTTTGTGTTGATCAAATTATAGTGATTGTAGCATCTACATGTTAAAAATGAATATGTGTTACAATCCAATTTCATTCTTTCAAATCAAAATCCTTGTTTTTCATTATAATTGATGCAATAAGACAATCTATTAAGAACAGAACAAGATACTAATTGACAATTTGTTGTGAACAATATTATAAGTTATTAATCCCAATATTGCATCAATTTTTATGAAAGATTTCGGGTTGTAGGTCACGGGATATGGTCAGCAACTCATTCTATGAGTTGGCAAAATCATTTTTGTTTCGGGGGCTCCGCCCCCGATTGCCTGCAAGGGGTGCTACCCCCTTGACCCCACTCGATAACTGACTAGCAGGACGCCGTCAGGGGTGCTACCCCAAGGACCCTGTATGATACTTCCATATAAATCATTTCTAAGAATCATAATAAAATGATGTCATAGATTTGTTACATGTGATGTTTTCCATGGTGCATGGTTTTGACCCATTACCCAATGTGATTGGATTATGTATATGTGTTGTAAATTCATAATACGACATGCGTGTCATGCCTTTTAACTTCATACTTCAAGTTATAAAAGGATTTCTCTTCTCACCAGACTCCCCTCGAATGTAACTCAAGGTTTCTTACCTTTGTAATGTACAAATTAGAATATGCTAGTATAATGTTGGACGACGGTTGGAAAGGAGGATGCCAACAACACATCCCAACCATGCAGTTCCCTAGGTTGACTTTTCGATCTTCTCATTGGCTTGAGAAGATCGTAGTAAACGGGACATAACCATGTCACGTTATTTTGCTTACTTTGCATATATGTTGATGTATGTCATGCTTGAATGTGATGCATGTATAAATTAGTATTAATTAGGTCAATTTCATATGTCTACGAAAGTTTGGTACACACTACTACCGTGATCAATTGTAGTCAAGTTTGCCAAAGCAAAGTGACTAAATTTATCTTAGTAGAGTACAACATGACAATTGTGATGTCTAACTATTGAACTTTGGGTGAGACTTAACTAAGTTACCCCAATTGAATTGAGAACTTAGAGTCATATAGACATTAGATGGGCAAAAGAAAAAATAGTCTTGTTCACATAACTATCCAAGAGTTGCATACGATGCAATTGGTAAATGTTGCCTACCTAAAATATCCGAGTCTTGGGCGATTAGCTAAAGCTAACTCAATATGAGGTAAAATATGGATCTTATTCCATTTGAATGTTATTGCTATTGGGGTTGGAGCTAGTAGTGTGGGTAAACTACGGTTGCCCACATCCATGACTAGCTCTTACCAAGCTTTACAACTTAATGGGAGAATCATTTGATTAAAGGCCTAATTAAATGATTTAAATATGATACTTATTTATGTACTTATTGGTGTTGTAGATAACCATGTCGACAAACACGTCAAATACTCTCTCACTGTGATCTATCCTTGATAAGGACAAACTCAATAGAGCTAATTTTCTAGACTGGTACAAAAACTTGAGAATTATTCTCAATCAAGAAAGAAAATTGTACATCCTAGAGAAGCCTAATTCTAAACCACCTGCCTCTAATGCTTCTCATGCTGATAAGGATGCTCATAAGAAACATCAACATGATGTATTGGATATATCATGTCTTATACTTGCCACCATGAACTCTGAGATCTAGAAACAACATGAGAACATGGATGCTTACGATATGATTAAACATATTAAACAACTATATCAGGGGCAGAAAAGACATGAGAGATTTGAAGTATCTAAGACTTTATTTCAATGCAAGATGCAAGAAGGAAGTCCTGTAGGAACTCATGTACTCAAAATGATTGGATATGTTGAGAACTTAATAAATTGGGATTTCCATTAGGTCAAGAGTTGACCACTGACCATGTTATGCAATCGTTGCTAGAAAGATATTATCAATTTGTCATGAACTATAACATGAACAAAATTGATAAGTCATTGCCTGAGATTTTGAGCATGTTAAGAACTGCTGAACTCAATCATAAGAAGACTAAGCCTAGTAGGTGCAAAAGGGAAAAGGAAAATGGAAGCCCAAAGGCAAGGGTAAGCCCCAAGCCAAAGGCAAGGCCAAGTCTCATGCATTGAAATCTAAAAGTGAGGTGGCTAAGGAAGGAACATGCTTCCACTATGGTGAGACCGGACATTGGAAGAGGAACTGCAAGTTGTACCTGGAGGAAGTAAAGAAGTGAGACTTCTGCCTCAGGTATATATATTATAAAAATCAATCTATCTACTTTTTCTTCATGGGTATTAGATATCGACTGTGCATCTCATATTTGTACTAATGTACATGATCTAAGAAAGAGTAGATCGTTGACAAAGTGTGAGGTGGACCTACGAGTAGGCAATGGCGCAAGAGTTGCTGCCATAGCTGTAGAAACATATTCCTTATCTTTGCCCACTGAGCTTGTTTTAGAACTTGAGGAGTGCTATTATGTGCCTGCTTTCACTAGGAACATCATTTCTATTTCTTGTTTAGGCATGAAAGGGTTTTCATTTATAATAAAATACAAATGTTGTTCCATTTATTTAAATGACATGCTCTATTATCGTGCACAACTAATGAATGGACTCTATGTTCTAGACCTTGGCAAGTCCATCTATAACATAAATACAAAATAGTTCAAATCTAATGATTTAAACCAAACATATCTCTGACATTGTCTCTTGGGTCACATAAATGAGAAACGTATATCAAAACTCCATTAGGATGGACTTTTGGACTCATTTGATTTTGAATCATATGAGGTATGTGAATCTTGTCTACTAGGCAAGATGATAAAAACTCCTTTTAGTGGACA
>JBBUKS010000095.1:3740227-3761702 GCA_038050645.1 Hedychium gardnerianum | reverse complement strand
CTTCGCTTCAAAGGTATACACTCTAACATGTAGATCTAGAAGAAAACCTAGTATATAGAAATGTTTTTTTATCTTCGAACGGATCCGGTGGCAAAGGATCTAGGGCTTTCCGCTGCGCATTTGCGTGTTTAGCGCCCTAGACTTCCTTACACTTGGTAGGTGCATCCTCCAACAAAAATGATCTAGAAGTTCAAAGTTCTTAGGTAGAATATTTTTTAACATCATCTTTAAAAATTGGTGCTAGCAAATTTTTTTGACTTCTTACTCAAGGAAACACACTCATAGTCACTGTGATCGTAATTCATCTTTAAAATATTATAGTTTTTAGATCTGTCTTCTTAGAGATGGGCTCGTTGATTTAATGGTTGTTTTGATGGAAACAATAATCTACAACATAGTATTCTAATCCATATGAATACAAAACAGATTCATGCATCAAGATCTAGTTCTATCGAGAATATAGCAACAAAAACATAAAGCGAATGACAACAAGATAAATATAACATGATTGCAGCGAAAATACCATCGTTGTTGCGTCGTCTACGAAATCTGGAGATCCTGCGAAGAAGCAATGAAAAGATCTTCCATAGGGTGTTAGGGTGATGATGCCATATTCTCCACTTAAATGAGATGCGAGGAGATCTACCAGAATCCCTAACGTTATGGGACCTCGCCCTTTTATATGGTGGGCCCGAACAAGTTATTAGCCCATCATTAATAACATATTCGGGTTCAAGAGTTCTGCATATATGAACCCACATCTAATAATTCGAACCCATGAATACCTTAATTAAATCACCTTATCAGGTTTGTTCCCTATGACATTATCGGGTATGTTATTAAATCAACATATACGCACACAAATTAGGAAATTAAATCCAACATTCTCCCACTTGGACTACATGTGATTCTGTATATAACACACAACCTGAATTCCTTAGTTGAGCTCAAAAATACCATAAGCTATAAAACAATCCGGTTCATCAATTTTATTGATATAGGACTAAAAAGATCATAGTTACTCTTATATAATTGATAACAAGACTCAACAATAATCACAATACTAATGTCATTAATAACATATATCAGATGTAGATGTGTAGCATGAGAATTGCATGAAATGTGATCTACATATGTCAATTCTCAAATTATCCTCCTGATGACACAAAAGGGTCCTAATCATATTTGCAAACACTTTATGCTTAATTGTAGTAGAAAATCATGATCAAAATCTTATGATTCCAAAAAGAATTCAATATCATATTTATAAACATCATATGTTAAACAACAGTAGTAAATCATGATAACACTTTATGACTCTAAACAGAGTCTAACATCACATTTACAAACATTATATGCTAAACTATTTTAGTAAATCATGATGATTGTATTCAGAGTGTCAAATGAATTCTATACATGTATAATAAAACTTAAGTTCATACAATAAATAAAAATATGTGTATCCATCAACATAGAGCATCAAACAAAAAATTCGTACTCTTACTAAATGAGTACTTCATTCATATGAAGGATCCCCATACTCATCACATACTGATGAAAAACTTTAGGTGACAAGGCCTTGGTAAATGGATCCGCCAACATGGAGTCTGCCGAATATGCTCTATGAGTACTTGCTATTTTGAACTCTTTCTTTGACCACCAATTACTTTATGTCGATGTGCTTTGACTTCGACAGACTACGGTTATTCTTAACATAAAATTATGTGACTTTATTATCACAGTTGATCCTTAATGGCCTATCAATGCCATCAATAATTTGTATTGCTGTGATAATATTCCGCAGTCAAATCCCATGATCAAATGCTTCATAACAAACTATTAATCCTGTCTCCATAGTAGATGTGACTATTAGCGTCTGCTAGATACTTTTCCATGATATTCCTTTCCATCAAGCAAAAAATATAGCCCAAAATGAACCTTCTGCTATCCAAACATCTAGCAAAATCGGAGTTTGAATATTCAATCACCTCCAAGTGATCAGACATCCGATACGTGAGCATAAATGTTTAGTTCTCTACAAATGCCACATTATTCTCTTCACTCCTTTTCAGTGCACTAGTCGAGGGTTTCTAAAGTATCTGCCCAATATCGCTGCTATATACGCAATATCTTAATGTGTATAGACTTGTGCATATTTGAGGCTCACCATAGCTTATCCATAAGGGAACTTCTATATTTCCTTTATTTTAAGTTCAAGTTGTGGACTCTACTGCTAACTAAATCTATCACCTCTAAACATATGTGTGTCACCAGATGCACAAGTTTGCATGTCATACCATATAAACACCTTTTCTATATAGATCTTTTGTGAAAAATACAAGAATACCCTTTGAATGATCATAACATATTTGTATGCCTAAAACAAAAGATGTTTCACCAAGATCTTTCATTTCAAAGATTCCTGATAGAAATGACTTGGTTTCATGCAACATACTTTTATTTTGTTTTCCAACAAAATGTCATCCACATACAAAACAAATATAATTAATTTGCTCTTACTAAACTTGACATATATGTATTGTTCAATAGAATTCTTCTTAAGCCAAATTAGGTTATCACTTGATCAAATTTTTAGTATCATTGAAGGGACGCCTATTTCAAATCATAGATGAACTTCTTTAATTTACATACTAGGGCTAAGTTTTTTGGTTACATCATGTATATAGTTTCCTCAATATCATCATTGAGGAATGTAGTTTTGATGTACATTAGATGTAGCTATAAATCAAAATGAGCTATAAGTGTCATGATTATCCTAAGAGAGTCTTTTGTTAACACAAGCAAGAAAGTCTCATTGTAATCAATATTTTCCTTCTGGGTGAATCCCTTGGAAATAAGGTGAGATTTATACTTTTCGATATTGCATCTTGAATCCCGTTTGGTTTTAAATATCCATTTACAACTAACTAATTTCATACCTTCAAGTAATTCAACAAGTTCCTAAATATCATAATCCTCATAGATTTTAACTCTTCTTGCATGGTGTTAATCCACCTTTTGGGATTAGAGCATTGTTTGACTTCTAGGAAAGAGGTAGGATCACTTTTCAACCCTTTGTCAAACTCATGTGATGTGTGTGTTTCTTACGTGTTTTTAGCATTGTTTATCATACATTTATTACATTTCATGAACATATTTTGCATACGTATATATTCTTTATATTGTTTTCATTACTTTTATTCTTTTCATTCAGAGATCTTCTCTTTGCTTATTTTCATTGATAGGACACATTTTAGAGCAAAAATGAAGCATTCAAGCCTTGGAACGAGAAGTTATAGCAAGGGACATGCTATAGCCATGTCTCAAGACACGGGCATGTTCCTCCACACTAAATTTGTCATAAAACAGATCAAAAATGGAGTCCATAACCTTCCACAAGGGATCCTTATGCCCCAAGCATGACTCTATCTAATTTCCCAAAATTTCTCGAGCCAAACACGACCGTGTGAATTTGTCTCATGGTAGTCCAAGCAGCAGACCAAACTTCGAATGGGCATAACTTTTAGCTCGGTTCGAGCCATGGAGCTCACAACTTATAATATTTAAGATAATTTTAAGATATACAAGTTTTCTTCAGGGTGGAATCCTAGAAAACCTAGTATAAGAACCAAAAATCTCATTTTGGCGGTGCCCCAGTGATTTAGGTGGTCCAACAGATTTGGAAAGCTATAAAAAGAATGAAGAATCATCTTGTTAGGTCATCGAGGGATTGGGGGCTCCACCCCCTTCCCTAGAAGAGGGTTCTCCCTTTGAGTGGAACCCTAGAGCCGTCGTCCAAGGAGCCACAATGATTCGTCCATCATCGAAGCTTGGAGATCCTTCCGAAGACATCGACACCCTTTCGCTAAGCTTTTTCTTCTCCCTTCTTTTCATTTGGAGTTGTTAGATGCTTTCCTTAATGTCTTTTGGTTGTATCTCCATGAAGTAGTTATCCGGATTCTAGGATTAGGAAGTAGCTACGATGTAATTGTTGATGTAAGAACTAAGTATTTCTTTACCTTCTCTACTGAATGACATGTTTATTCCTTGTTCCTGCTTTATTATGTATGCTTTAAATTCCTGGGATATGGAGAGACAGTCACCATATAGAGGTGATAATCTAGATGAGCCATGGAGCTCTTGTGATATGGGTAGTCCTGCATAGCGGACTTCTAGCATTATCACCTTGAATGCAGGTTGATTTGTCATAAGGGGACAACTATCACCAATGAGCCATGGAGAGGTGCTTTAAATGCATGGGAAGTGGAGATTAGGTCACCATGTAGAGGTGATAATCTAGATGAGCCGTGGAGCCCATGTGACATGGGTAGTCTTGCGTAACAGACTTCTAACATTATCACTTTGAATGTAAGATGATTTGTCATAAAGGGACAACTATCAAAGATTTTAATGGGTTTGCCCTAATTTGATGTCATGTAGTATAGGAGATAGTCTAGATATACCATGGAGCCCATGTGATAGGGGTAGTCTGTATAAGAGGATATTTTGGCATTATCGCCTTGCAACGAGGCATCAATTTTAGGTACACACGCCGATATAATTCTCCAAAGTCTCTATCGATAATTTGAGATAGGTCCACCTACATGTGAATAAACATAGAGATAAGAAAGTAAACAATACTTATGATTGTCAACAACCATCGTAGCGAAATCAAAATCCTAGGATCATTCCCCAATTCCTAATTTCACCCTCGTCTTCTTGCAATCTGAGCTCTAGACCCTCTCTCTCTCTCTCTCAAACTTTGATCTTCTAGATAATCTACTTTGTGATTTCGACTAGTACTCGATTCACAGTGCTCATGGGATTGGTACCTTTTATTACTTAATGACAATAGTGCACTTGCGGATTTGACACATCAAGTTTTTGGCGCCATTGCCAGGAACTGTGCCAATCGATATTAGTTGGATAACAATGTGGTTAATCTAGATTTCTTTCCTTCTTTTATTTTTCTTCTTTTAGTTTTTTCTCTATGTTCTTCATTTGAGCCTTTATATGACTTTATTTCAGAGCCAAAAACATCCATGAGTTGGTCGTGGCAGCGACTATGGGCATGGAAAGAGATGGGGAGAAAAATAAGGAAGGTTGAGCCTCAAAAGCAGGATGGGCGAGACCAACATGGGCAGGTCGTGCCTTTTAGGCACGACTGTGCCTTTACTTTGAAGGATGGCTGAAGCCAACATGGCAAGGTCTTGCCTTTTTGGCACGATCATGCCTTTCTCCTCCAGGATTCAAAGATAAGGAGGAGTGCGACTACTAGATGGAGGGATGACTTCGGCAGATGAATAACTCAGACGCTTGGCGCACATCACTTGGTAACTTCCCTTACTTCAAACCTCCTCCATATTATATATTTGGTTTTCATTGGGACAATGAAAGATGCAAGTCTGGGAACGTATTTTTAGTTAGGATGTTTTGTTAGCTTTGTTAGCTTTTTCGTTAGGTTTGTTATATTTTTTTTGCATAATATTTTTTTATTATTTTGTGCATCATTTCAAGCTTACATGTCATCATGCATTGTATTATTTGTTTGTTCCTCATATCACAACACTAGCACACTGATTCTGGATGTTTTATGTTGGTGTGATAAGTAATCTTAGTGATCTATTTTTCCTATCCGTTGTAGAATGAAGTGAGCAATACTTTTACCATAAAAGTTTGAGTGTTGGCCTAGTTTTAAGATCTCTTCATACTATGCTTGATGTTGATAGTCGACACATCTAAAAATAGTCATGATTCATAGAACCAAACTAGTACTCTTATTTCTTGGTGACTTTTCAATTGTATTTTTGATACTAGATAAACTCGGATCATGATATTCATTGGGAAAAATTAAAATCCCACAAAAAGTGAGAAAAAAAGATTGTGTGAAAAGAAAAAATTTCTACTTCACATTTTGCAAATTAAACTTGAAAAATGGAATTAAAAAATAGTTGTTGTGAGTGAAAATTGATAAGGTACCCTTTTGAGACCGAGTTAGGTTACTAGAGAAATACCTGTTATATTTATCTTGATACCGAGTTATCCTTTAAGACCTTGTGTAGATGGTGCATAACACTTTTGAGAGGGAGGAACCTAGTGTTAGGAAGGTAATTGTATATCGTCTGAAGTATAAGGAACATAGTTAGATAACGGCTTGACTAGAATTGAAAATTGACACTTAAAAATGTTAAGCCACTTTCTGCATGAAGCACGAAGAACTTTCATTTAGGACACACTTAAACAATTCTATTACCTTGCACATTAATGAAACTACGTGATAGGATTAGACTAATTCACTAAAAATTATGATGCATCATTTACACAAATAAATATAGATTGCAGGTTTTGCTTGAGGACAAGCAAAATTTTATGTCTGGGGGTGTGATATGTGTGTTTCTTACATGTTTTTAACATTTTTTAGAATACATTCTGTTGTATTTCATGAGCATATTTTGCATACGTAAATCTTCTTTATATTATTTTCATTACTTTTACTTTTTCGTTCAGAGATCTACTATTTTCTTGTTTTCATTGATAGGACATATTTTCGGAGCAAAAATGAAGAATTGAAGCCTAGAAATGAAAAGTTATAGCAAGGGACACACTCTGACCATGTTTAATTTCTCAAAATTTCTCGATCCGAACACGGCCCGACCATGCCTCCCAGCACGGCTGTGTGAATCTGTCCTGCTGCAGCCCAAGCAACAGACCAAACTTTGCATGACCATAACATGTAACTCGATTCAAGCCATGGGGCCCATGACCTATCTAATTGAAGATACTTTCAAGATATACAAGTTTGGTTTAGGGTGGAACCCGAAAAAACCTAGTCTAAGGGCCTAAAACCTTTTTTTAGCGGAACCCGAATGATTTAAGTGGTCCAACAGATTTGGGAATCTATAAAAACAATGAAGGGTCATCTTGTTAGGTCATCGGGGGATTGGGGGACTCCAACCCCTTCCTTATAGGAGGGTTCTACCCTTAAGGGGAACTCTAGATGGTGACCATCTAAGGAGCCATGATGATCCGTCCATCATCGAGGCATGGAGATCCTAATGAAGACATCAACACCCTCTCGTTAAGCTTTTTCTTCTCCCTTCTTTTCGTTTGGAGTTGTTAGATGCTTTCCTTAATGTATTTTGGTTGTATCTCCATGGAGTAGTTCTTCAGATTCTAGGATTAAGAAGTAGCTGCGATGTAATTGTTGATGTTAAAACTAAGTATTTGTTTACCTTCTCTATTGAATGACATGTTTATTCCTTCTTCATGCTTTATTGTGTATGCTTTAAATGCCTAGGATGTGGAGTGTTGGTCACCATGTAGAGATGATAATCTAGATGAGTCGTGGAGCCCACGTGATAGGGATAGTACTACATAGCAGACTTCTAGCATTATCATCTTGAATGGAAGCTAATTTTCTAGAAGAGGACAATTATCATAGATCTTAATGGGTTTGTCCTAATTCGATGTCATGGAATATAGGAGATAGTTTAGATGTACCATGGAGCCAATATGATAGGGGTAGTCTATATAAGCAAATATTCTAGAATTATCGCCTTACAAAGAGGCATCGAGTTTGGGTAGACACATTGGTATAATTCTCCCATGTCTATATCGGTAATTCGGAATAGGTCCACCTATGTGAATAAACATAGAGATAGAAAAGTAAATAATACTTAAGAATGTCAACAACCATTGTAGCGAAACCAAAATCCTAGGATCGTTTCTCAATTCCTGATTTCACCCTCATCTTCTTGCAATCAAAGCTATAAACCATCTGTCACTTCTCTCAACCCTCTCCATTCTCTCTCTCTCTTGCTCACTCAAACTTTGATCTTCTAGATAATCTACTTTGCGATTCTGAAAAATACTCGATTCAAAGTTCTCGTGGGATCGATATCTTTTATTACTTGATGACAACCGTGCACTTGTGGATTTGACACATCAAACCTAAACCCTTAGCAACAAGGCGAGCATTATACTTTTCGACATTGCCTCTTGAATTCCCTTTAGTTTCAAATATCTATTTACAACTAATGGGGTTCATACCTTCAGACAATTCGATAAGTTCTCAAATGCCATGGTCCATCATAGACTTCAACTCTTCTTGCATGGTGTTAGTCCACCTTTCGGGATTAGAGAATTGTTTGACTTCTAAAAAAGAGGTAGGATCACTTTCCAACCTTATATCAAACTCATGCTCTTGAAGATAAATATAATCACAAGAAATCGTGGATCTCCTATCCTTAGTGAATCGCCTTAAAAACACTTGTGGTTGAGGTGTGATAAAAAGTAATAAATGTGGATCTCCTATCCCTATTTTTCACAAGTGCATGGTTGTCGTCAAGTAATAAAAAATATCGATCCCACGAGGACTGTTGATTAAATACTAATTGAGTTTGCGAAGCTAGTTATCTAGAGAATTGTTGGTTGTGTGAATTGAGAGAGAGAGAGAGAGAGAGAGAGAGAGGGTCTAGAGGAATCAAGTAGTTGAGGGAGAAATCTAGATTGGGGAAATGATCCTAGGACTTCGGTTTCACTACGATGATTGTTGACTTCATAAGTAACTTTACTACCTCTATGTTTATTCACATGTAGTTGGACCTACCCCGAATTACCGATATAAACTTTTGAAAATATACTAGTGTGCCTACCCAAACGTGATAACTACTTTCAAGGAGACATTGTTAGTACGATCGCTTTCCAAAAGGGGGCTCCTATCACGAAACCCCACAACACCCTAGGTTATCTCCTCTAATTCGTTACATCAAATCAGGGTAAATCTATTAGGATCTGTGATAGCCAATGGTTCCCCTATTGGGGAAGAATGTCATCTCCTCATGGTAAACCGACCTACTTTCACGGCAACATCATTATTATGTCTGCTTTCTAAAAGGGGGCTCCCATCATGGTGCCCCACGATCCCCTAGTTTATCTCCTCTACTTTTGTTATCGACTCTCCACATCTCAGACATTTATGGTTTAGAGATTGGGGTTCACCTTTTGGTTCTTCCCTACATCTCGTAAGATTACAAAGATGCAGGTTAGTGTCACAAATGTGTATGCACAATAAAGTCGGACCATGAAATACACATGTCATGCAATAGAGAAAGGTAAACAAATACATAGTTCACATGTCAACAATTACATCAGCTACTCTCTAATCCTAGAATATGGAAAACTACTCTATAGAAATGGAGATACAAATGAAAGACATGAAATCTAAGCAATTACAACTCAAAACAAATAGTAGAGAGAAGATAGCTTAGTCGTGAAGGTTGCTGGTGTCTTCAGATGAGTCTCCAAGTTTCGATGGTGAATGGATCATCGTCACAGTTGGTGGAACGACTGCTCTAGGGTTCCCTGGGAAAGGGAAAACCCTCCTTCCTAGATTTGGTGGCAATTTGGGCTTTTATATCCCTTTTAACCATTAACAAAAATGGTTGAAACAACCCAATTGACAAGGCACAACACCGCGCCACGACCGTGCCGCTCTCAACGACTGGGTCAGGACCGGACACGGCGAACGACATGGCCTGGCTGTGTCGGGTTGTGATTGAGAAACACGGCCATGCCCGAAATGCACGACCGGGTCGTGTTCAGTTTGGGAAAGTCTGCGTCGAGGCACAATCGTGCCTGGATGGTATGACCTGCCCATGTTTTGTCATAGTGGGGACACACAGTCATGCCTAGGGGGCACGACCGGGCCCTGTTCTATTCTATAAAATTTGCATTGAGGCACAACCCATGTTCTGTTGATGTGGAGAAGCACAATCGTGCTTGGGTGGCACAGTTGGGCCGTGGTCTGTTCTGAAAATTTTTCTGACGAAGCATAGTTGTGCGTTGGTGGCACAACCTTATTTTGCTGAAATCCAAGGGAAGCACGGTCTTGCATGAGTTGCAAACTCGTTCTAGCGACGGTTCAAGCAAGCTAGAAACTTTAGGATGAAGCACAATCGTGCCTGGAAGCATGGCCAAACCATATTCAGTGCTAAAAGCTTCGTTTTCGCTCCTTTCTTTGTCTAATTTTGTCCGGAGGAACACACTCGTGTCATGGGACATGGCCAGAGCATTTTCCTTGCTGTAGCTTCTCGTTCCAAGGCTCAAATAACTCTATTTTTCCTTTGATAATGTATCCTATCAATGAAAACAAACAAAGAGTAGTTCTTTGAACTAAAAGAGTAAAATGACCAAAATGAAGAAGCGAGAATGCAAATTATGCTCATGAAATGTCACCGAATTTATGCAAAATAATACTAAAAATCACGTAAGAAACACTAATGTGTGTAGATTATATATATACTTTTATGCATTGTTTGACGCATATCTACTTATATTTCATGAGCATAATCTACATTATTGAGTATCATTTTATTATGTTATCATGTTTTTTACTCTATATCATTCAGAGATCTATTTTTTCTTTATTTTCATTGACAGAATGTGTTTTAAAGCAAAATGAAATTTAAATTGAGAGCAAAGTAGAAAGAAGAGAAGAAAGCATAGCAGGAAGCAGAGCAGCCAAGGCCAAGACACTTGGCTGTGCCTCCCAAGCACGACCAAGGCACTGGCCATGCCCCTAGGCACGGCCGTGTCTCAGCAATAGGAGAAGCTTTGGCCATGACTGTGTGCCTCAAACACAACTGTGTGACACTTCTGAAGAAAGCCTAGGCACGATCGTGTGTCTCATACACGGTCGTGTGCCATTCCTAGAAAAACTCCAAGCACGGCCATGTGTCATAGACACGACCGTGTCTAGCCAGTAGAGCCTCCTCAACATTGGGTCGTGTCTCACAAGCACGACCATGTCTCTAGTCCAGCCAGCTTCAACCTCAGGTTGTGCCACTCAGGCACGATTGTGTGTTAGAAAAAATAGGGGTCGTGCCCCATGCTTATAAAAGGGGATTTTATCCCTTTCTCAAAGGCGAGGGTTGTTCTTCCCTTATAGGGAGAACACAAGGTATATCACCACTTCATTTTCAGAAATTTCATTGGCGATCCGAGGTCGTTTTCTCTGAACCATCCAACATCCGAGCAAGGAGAGCACTCCCAACGACCGAGGTGACAACTGGCTAGGCATTTCTTCCCTCTTCTCTCTAGATTAGGGCTAGAATGTTCCTTTACATGTCTTGTGCTTTCTCTCCTTGTTTATAGAGTAGATCTCTTGCATTCTAGGGTTAGGGAGTATCTATGATGTGATTGATGATATATGAACTATGGATATGCTAATTTCTTAATTTTATGAGATGTTATCTCTTATGCTATGTGTGTTGTATCTTGTTCATGTTTGACGAAATGTGTATGTGAATGATGCATATAGATCTAGGGTGTATGCTTCTATGTTAAGGTTGCTACTATTAGTGCAATTATCCCTGAATCAAGGGTTGACCAGGTTGACCAAGCTAGGGATGGCTCAAGCTTGGGTTTAGATGTTAGATCAATATGTTAAGTGAAGTCAAGTAGGTCAAGGATTGACCAGAGACTTGAAAAAGGTGTAAGTCCAAGTGGGACAAGGCAAGGAAAAGTTGTAACTGAGGTTAGGCAAATGGAAGACCTTGTTGGGAACTAAGTAATGAAAGTCCTATTGGAACTAGGAAACCATAAGTCCTAGTGGGACTAGGCAAAGGAAAGTCCTGGTTGGAAACCAGACATACCTAGTTGGGAACTAGGTGAAGTTCAAGGTGTGCTAGCTAGAAGATAAACACTTGGCACAAGTGAAGTCCTAGTGGGACTAAGCAAACCTAGTTGGGAACTAGGTTAAGTCCAAGGTGTGTTAGTTGAGAGCTAAACACTTAGCACAAGTAAAGTCCTAGTGAGACTAGGAAAACCTAATTGGGAACAAGGTTAAGTCCAAGGTGTGTTAGTTGAGAGCTAAACACTTGGCACAAGAGAAGTCCTAGTGGGACTAGGCAAACCTAATTGGGAACCAGGTTAAGTCCAAGGTGTGTTAGCTGAGAGCTAAACACTTGACATAAGAGAGAAGTCATAGTGGGACTAGGCAAACCTAGTTGGGAACTAGGTTAAGTCAAAGGTGGGTCAGTTGGGAGCTGAACACTTAGCACGTGATCAGAAGTCCACGTGGGTCAAGGAGGACATGACATGTGGCATGAGCTGACGCCAATCGAGTGGTAAATCGATTGGTTAGTGTGTCAATCGATTGACTGAGTGAGTCAATCGATTGAAGTTGTTCTTGTGAGAATAGTAGAAGCCAGAATCGATTGGGTAATCGATTCAGGCATCCTCAATTGATTGGGAGAAGAAAAATCGTGAGAGCATAGTAGGTGGCTGAATCGATTGGGCAATCGATTTAGCCTAGGCCAATCGATTGACTAATCGATTGGGTAGAAATTATCGCGAGAGCACAATGAGTGCTGGAATCGATTGGCTAATCGATTATGACATTTCCAATCGATTAGGGTAATCGATTGAGAGTTGTTTGTCGAGTGAACAAAAGGTTGTGAATCGATTAGGGCAATCGATTCAGCTTGGTTCTCGAGTAAACAGAAGGTCTTTGAATCGATTGGGAAATCAATTAGAGACTAACCAATAGATTGTCTTAGTTCACCAATTGATTGGGCATTCGAAAAAGAGTTGTTGAACGAACAGGATTAGTCACCTCAAGGAGGTGGAGACCAAATAAAATCAACGGTGTTAGCATTGCTTTGATTTTTCACTGCAAATCATCATCAAGAAGCGATTGGAGCTAATCACCCTCCTCTAGCTCCCTTTTGGTCCTAACACTAGACACCTCTATTCAGATTGAGGCGCCTCTATCCGAGTCAATCTGATCAAATCCTAGTTAGCCGCCGCTTATCCATCTCCAGACACCTCTATTCGAGTCGAACTGGTTGAAGCTTGACTCTGCCGAGTCTATCCCAACCCAGGCACCTCAATCCCTTTGAGGTACCTGGTTACTGATGTGCGTCGACCAATCAAAGGTTGCCACCTTATCCTTCTAGAGCCGAGGTGATTGATGCATCTCAATTCTTTTGAGGCGCCTAGTTCGGATTGAGACGCCTGGATCCTTCCAAGCACCTGGTTCAGCAGTTTTCAGGCTTTATATTTCTGCATCACAGAGTTAACATATACAGAATATAAAACATAATAAATCGTGTTCGACAGTCTCAAGATTGTTTAGTTCTGACTTTTGGGTTTTCGGTGAAACCCTAAGTCGAATCGACACCTACTGTTCCCTCAATGGGGAATGCGTCCTCACCTACTCCTCTCAAGAGAGTTTACTTGTTGCCAAACATCTGGACCTCCAAACTGTTTGGACTTTCGCTCAGCATTCGATCTCGACCTCCGAGACTTCCCACTAGACGTCTGATCGTCAACCCGCCTAGACTCCTGCGTGGTGTCCTCGACCCTCAGGGCTTTCCGCCTAGTGTCCTTGACCCTTAAGACTTCTGCCATGGTGTCCTCGATCTGCCAAGACTTCTTCCCAATCCCCCGGACCAGGACTTCGTTGCCCAATCTCACTGATCAGGTATTCTTGCCCAGTCTACTGATCAAGACTTCTTTACCTAGCCTCAACTAGGACTTTCATCTTGCCTAAGTTCTCTTAGAACTTTCTTCTTGAGCTTCCTACACACTCAGTCAGACTCATTAGATAACAACAACCCTTAACTTTAAACCTTTATCATCTATCAAAACATAGATTCGATTAGCTAGTGCTTCCAGCACCAACAGTTAGTTGTAAATGGATATTTAAAATCAAATGGGACTCACATGGTAATGTCGAAAAGTATAAGGTGCGCCTAGTCGCCAAAGGATTCACTCAAAAGGAGGACATTAATTACAATAAGACTTTTTCGCTAGTATCGACGAAAGACTCTCTAAGCGTAATCATGACACTTGTAGCTCATTATGACCTACAGCTACACCAAATGGATGTAAAGACTACGTTTCTCAATGGAAATATTGAAGAAACTATATACATGGTGCAACAGGAGAACTTTAAATCGGAAGGTTCAAAGCACCTACTATGTAAACTAAGAAAGTTCATTTATGGGTTAAAGCAGACATCTCGTCAATAGTACCAGAAGTTTGATTAAGTGGTTTTTGTAGGATCGTAGAAAATGAGAGAAGGGGTGAATCTTGTTCGTTTAAAAACTTGTTTTCTTTTCTATCTCGTTTTGTAAAATTGAATTAAAGTAATAGTAGCAGAAATAAAGTAAAGGACATAGTTCGATTTTACTTGGTTCGTAGTCCAACGACTACTACTCCAAGCCGCGCAATCCTTGACCGCTTCCGATGGACAATCACTATAGCTCTTCTCTCCAGAACCTTTTGGAGAAGAAGCAAACTCATACAATAAAAATAGGAGGGTAGTAATAACATTACTATCTCCTTTAATTGAATGCAAGTAAAAGAAAATATATCGACAACTTAAGATCACAAGTAAGAGCAGGTTATCAGCGAGCCTCTTGGCGTAGTAGGAGCAGCACTTGCACAGACGATCGCAGTAGGAGCATGATGTAGAGTAGAGAGAATTCCTCATCGATTTGGACCCCGATGCCTTCTTTTATAGGCACCATTCGGTTGACTGAAATCTCGTTCCGTCGATTAAACCTATCCATCGATGGAACCTCCTATCCGTCAACTGAACTCCGCGCCTTTCCTTGTTTGCCCTGATCCGATCTGTTCAATCCTGTGATTTTTGCTGTTCGATCGATTGATAAATCTTATCCATCGACGAAACCTTTGGATTTCCTTTCTTATGCGATTCGATCTGATCGGCTATCGTTACCTTTTATGGATTGGTCGACTGATCCCACTGATTCGTTGACTAAATAAGTTGTATACCATATTTGTTGAACTTCGATCTGATCTGTACCACGCTGGCCGGATTGGTCGACTGAACCACACGTTAGATCGATCGAACCCTCGGTCAATCTAGAACTTTGTTTATCTACAAAACAAAGTTAGCACAACAATAATAGTAGTCCTGCAAAATAGAGTTAGATAGATATTAAATATGCATGAGTATGACAGTTAGAACTGTCTTGATCTTAATTTAGAAACCTCCGTTGGTTTCTTCATTTGGATCAACGCCTAAGGTTTGTTCCTACCGGGACACGACCTCACTGTACTCCTTCCTGGAGCTTACCTCAACTCACTTGCCAAACATCGGGTCCTCCAGACCTATTTGGAATTTAACCGCTCAGTGTATGATTGACTTGATCCACTAAGATTTTTTTGCAAAACTAAATAAGCACACTAACAATAATAGTAATGTAAATAGTGTTAGCAACACTATACTTAAGTTGACCAAAATTACGGTCACACATGCTTGGAGTTCACTCGTATAAGACTTCTCATTACCTAGGGTTATCTCCCCCTAGGGTTTTTCCTTTGCTTAGAGTTCACTACTCTAAGACTTCTCATTAACTAGGGTTACCTCCCCCTTAAATATTCTCTTTGCTTAGAGTTCACTCCTCTGAGACTTCTCATTACCTAGGATTACCTTCCCATAGAGTTTTTCTTTTGCCAAGCCTTTACTCCTCCATACCCACTTGGACTTGCTAGTCACTCGATAAATTACTCATCCTTGCCTAACCTCCAATTAGGACTTTCTCTTGTCTAACCTCCAGTTAGGACTTTCCCTTGCCTAACCGTAGTTAGGATTTGTCCTTGCGTAACCACAGTTAGGACTTTCGCTTTCCTAACTGTAATTAGGACTTTCCCTTGCCTAATCACAGTTAGAAATTTCTCTTTGCTAGTCATCAGATCAACCTTGACCTGACTAGACTTTGTTAGCGTTAGCCCTAAGAGCCAATCATGAGTTGATTGACTTAGGATATATTGTATCATATTTATCAATAAAAGATAAGGTTTTAGTTAGTATATTTACTTCATGATTGTGTTAGTTGAATAAATATAATAATGCCCTAGAATAGTTGGTTCTAATTTACAACATATCAATTGGTTGAATTAATTGTGGGAGACTATCAATATATATATGAAATACCACTCTTAAATATTTCAAGTCTAGTATTAATAAATAAGGGCAATATTAATGCGTTGAGACTAGCATGTAGGTTAACTGATGACTTAATCTCATAAGTCATGGATATAAGATATCAAGTTGTCACATGAATATATATTAGAGAATATGTACTGAATTGACTCGCCATGAGAAGTTTCATGGATCATTATATTAGTGTCATAAACATTCTCATAGTGACTATTAGTATAAATAGTCCTTAGACCTGAAGTCACTACGATTTCTTACATAAGGAGTTGTGTATTTTGGCATCGACAAACATCACATGTAACAAGGTGGGTTATAAAGTCGTTCACTAGGTATGCAATGGGTTATGCAGAGGGATGTGAGTGATGTAGATGAGATTTGTCCCTTCCATATAATGGGAGAGATATCTTTGGACCCCTTGATTGAGTAAGACTACTGATATGCATGATCATGCTCAAATAAGTCAATATGAGATATTAAACTTATTTGGTTAAGTAAGTCTGCTTAGAGATCAAGAAACACATAGATTGATGAGAGGATGACATGATTTATGCCTCGTGGATCAATTTAGATATCAAGGATAAAAGAACTGAGCTATACAAGATAATGGTCACAGACAGGTTAGGTCGGATTTCGACATTCACGTCACTTGGATAGCAATGATGCATTGCTAGATACCACTCATTGCTTGTGTATCTAAAATAGTTTTAGAAACACTGTTAACGTTACGAGAACCTATTGGGTCACACACAAAGAGCATGCTGATTTGGAGATTGATTTATTTTAGTTTGACTAAAATAATGTGGGTTTGAACCTTAAGTCCGAAATGAGTTTCGAACCTTAAAGCTCAGTCCACTAAGATAAACACTAATAGTCATCTCTTCGAAGAGTGTGGAGAAGGTGAAGAGCCAAGTGTGGAAGAGGTAAGGGTTATCTTTCATTACCACCTTAATTAGCTCTTAAAGAGGTGAGAAGGTGAAGAAGCAATGGTTGTCTTTTCATTACCATCTTAAGTAGTCATCTCTAGCAAGATGAGAAGGTGTGTGAGACTCTTCGTTTTTCCTTCTTCTTCTTGAATTCATGAGTAGCAAGAAAGAAGGTTGGTGAGATTATCCAATTCCGATGTTCGTGAGACGAATCACAGGGATGTGCTTGTGTGGATATCGTAGAGGCATGGACATTCTGATCACGCTTAGATCGACTGAACTAGCATACCGCAAAGGTTGTTCACGCATCAAAGGTAACAATTCTACATTCGCATGGATCTCTGGAGGGATCAAATTTTCGCTGCGTTTGATCTGCTTTTCGCTAATAGATCCCTATAGTGGTATCAAAGCCGCTTGTGAATGTGTTCTACGTCTTGTTTTATATTTGATATAAATTGATGGGCATGTGTTTATTATGATTTGCTTGGAATGATTTATATGTGACTTTGTCAGGTGTTGTTTTTATTGTTAAGGAATGAAATAGTGATTGTAGCATCTACATGTTAAAATGAATACATGCTACAATCTGATTTCATTATTTCAAATCAAAATCCTTGTTTTTCATTATGATTGATGCAGATTGCGACAACCTATTGAGAACAGATTGAGATACTAATCGATAATCTATTGTGAACATTATTGTGAGTTAGTAGTCGCAATATTGCATCAATTTGATATGAAAGGTTAGTGTTACAGATTATGGGATATGGGCAGCAACTCATTCTATGAGTTGGCAAAATCATTTTGTTTCGGGGGCTTCGCCCCCAATCCCCTTCAAGGGGCGCTACCAGAGGGATCGTCGCCAGGGGCGCTACCCCTTAGACCCCGCTAGGGGTGCTGCCCCAAGGACCATAATACCGTCATATAAATTGTTACTAGGAATCATAATAAAATGAGTCATAGATTTGCTACATGTGATGTTTGCCATGGTGCATGGTTATGGCTCATTACCCAATGTGATTGGATTATGTGTATGTGTGATGTAAATTCATAATACGATCTACGTGTCGTGCCTTTTAACTTCATACTTCAAGTTGTAAAAGGATTTTTCTTCTCATCAGACTCCCCTCGAGTGTAACTCCAGGTTTCTAACCTTTGTAATGTACAAATTAGAATAGGCTAGTATAATGCTAGACGACAGTTGAAAAGGAGGAGGCCAACAACACATCCCAACCAAGGAGGCACTTGGAGAAGATGCAATTCCCTAGGTTGATTTTTCATCTTCTCATTGGCTTGAGAAGATCATAGTAAATGGGTCATAACCATGTCATGTTATTTTACTTACTTTGCATATATGTTGATGTATGTCATGCTTGAATGTGATGCATGTATAAATTAGTAATAATTAGGTTAATTTCATATGTCTACCAAAGTTTGGTACTCACTACTACCTTGATCAATTGTAGTCATGTTTGTCAAAGCAAAGTGACTCAATTTATCTTGGTAAAGTGCGACAGGACGATTGTGATGTCCAACTATTGAACTTTGGGTGAGACTTAACTAAGTTACCTCAATTGGATTGAGAACTTAGAGGTATATAGTCATTAGATGGGCAAAAGAACAAATAATCTTGTTCACATAACTATCCAAGAGTTGCATACGATTCAATTGGTAAATATTGCCTACCTAAAATATTTGAGTCTTGGGCGATTAGCTAAACCTAACTCAAGATGAGATAAAATATGAATCTTATTCCACTTGAATGTTATTGTTATTGGGATTGGAGCTAGTAGTGTGGGTAAACTACCGTTGTCCACATCCATGACTAGCTCCTACCAAGCTTTACAGTTCAATGAGAGAATCATTTGATTAAAGGCTTAATTAAATGATTTAAATATGATACTTATTTCTACACTTATTATTATTGTAGATAACCATGTCAACAAACACACCAAATACTCTCTCACTATGATCTATCCTTGATAAGGACAAGCTTAATGGAGCTAATTTTCTGGACTGGTACAGAAACTTGAGAATTATTGTCAAGCAAGAAAGAAAATTGTACATTCTAGAGTAGCCTATTAATAAACCACTTGCCTCTAATCCTACTCGTGCTGATAAGGATACTCATAAGAAACATCAGGATGATGCATTGGATGTATCATGTCTTATACTTGCCACCATGAACTCTGAGCTCCAGAAGCAACATGACAACATGGATACTTACAATATGGTTGAACATCTTAAACAATTATATTATAGGCAGACAAGGCACGAGAGATTTGAGATATCTAAGACTTTATTTCAATGCAAGATGCAAGAAAGAAGTCCCGTAAGAACTCACATACTCAAAATGATTGGATATGTTGAGAACCTTGATAAATTGAGATTTCT
Source organism: Hedychium gardnerianum (assembly GCA_038050645.1). NCBI lineage: Eukaryota > Viridiplantae > Streptophyta > Magnoliopsida > Zingiberales > Zingiberaceae > Hedychium > Hedychium gardnerianum. The sequence continues at coordinate 3,742,409 of JBBUKS010000095.1, read as the reverse complement.
ATTAGGCCAAGAGTTGGTCACTGACCTTATTCTGCAATCGTTGCTAGAAAGCTATAGTCAATTTGTCATGAACTATAATATGAACGAAATTGAGAAGTCATTGCCTGAGATGTTAAGCATGTTGAGAACTGCTAAACTCAATCTTAAGAAGACTAAGCCTAGTACCATATTGATGGTGCAAAAGGGCAAAGGCAAATGAAAGCCCAAAGGTAAGGGTAAGCCCCAAGCCAAAGGCAAGGCCAAGTCTCATGCATTGAAACCTAAAAGTGGATAAGGAAGGAACATGCTTCCACTGTGGTGAGACCGGACATTGGAAGAGGAACTGCAAGTTGTACCTGGAGGAAGTAAAGAAGAAAAGAAGTGAGACTTATGCCTCAGGTATATATGTTATAGAAATCAATCTATCCTTTTTTTCTTCATGGATATTAGATACCGATTGTGCGTCTCACATTTGTACTAATGTGTATGAGCTAAGAAAGAGTAGATCATTGAAAAAGGGTGAGATGGACCTACGAGTAGGCAATGGCGCAAGAGTTATTGCTATAGTTGTACGAATATATTCTTTATCTTTGCCTACTGGGCTTGTTTTAGAACTTGAGGAGTGTTATTATGTGTCTTCTTTGACTAGGAAGATCATTTCTATTTCTTATTTAGACATGAAAGGATTTTCATTTATAATAAAGGACAAATGTTGTTTCCTTTATTTAAATGACATGTTATATTGTAATACACAACTAATGAATGAACTCTATGTTCTAGACCTTAAAAAGTTCATCTATAACATAAATACAAAATGGTTCAAATCTAATGATTTAAACCAAACATATCTCTGGAATTGTCGCTTGGGCCCATAAATGAGAAACGTATATCAAAAATCCTTCAGGATGGAATTTCGGACTCATTTGATTTTAAATCATATGAGGTATGCGAATCTTGTCTACTAGGCAAGATGATAAAAACTCATTTTAGTGGACAAAGTGAACAAGCTAATGATTTGTTAGGACTAATATATAGTGATGTATGAGTCCCTTTCAATATAATAGCTAGAGAAGGCTATCAATATTTTATTACTTTTACTAATGATTTCAGTAGATATGACTATATGTATCTGATGAAACACAAGTCAAAATCTTTTGAAAAGTTCAAAGAATTCAAGAATGAAGTACAAAATCATCTTGGCAAAAGTATTAAGATACTTTGATCAAATCGAGGTGGTGAGTACCTAAGCCAAGAGTTTCATGATTATCTGGTTGAGTTTGGGATACTATCCCAACTCACTCCGCCTGACACACTACAGTGGAATGGTGTATCTAAATGGAGAAATCATACTTTATTAAATATGGTATGATCAATGATGAGTCAGACAGATCTTCCTTTTTCTTTCTGGGGAGATGCTCTAGAGACAGTTGCATTTACACTTAACCGTATTCCGTCTAAGACAGTCACAAAGACACCATATACGATATGGACTGGGAAGAGACCCAAAATGTCTTTCAAGAAGATTTGGGGTTGTGAGGCTTATGTTCGACGTCAAGTCTCAGAGAAACTAGGACCCAAATCAGATAAGTATTATTTTATCAGATATCCCAAAGAAACAAAGGGATATTATTTTTATAATCCCACACAAGGCAAAGTGTTTGTCGCCAGAAATAGTATTTTTCTAGAAAGAGAATTTATTTCTAGTAGAACTAGTGTAAGAAAAATAGATCTTGAATAAATTTGAGATACACATATTAGTATTGAAGCCTTGATGCAAATTGAACAGGCACCATAAAGTGTTGTGGTTCATGAATATGTTGCACCACCAGATATTGTGGGGCAGCAACCTGTTCGGGCAGCACAAGTTGTACGTAGATCTGATAGGATACATCATCAACTTGAGAGATAATCATTTCTCTTAACTGACCATGATGATATAATGCTTGTTGATCTAAATGAGCCTACATCCTATCAGGAAGCTGTATTGAGCCTAGATTTTGAGAAATGGCTAGAGGCCATGAGATCAAAAATGGATTCTATGTATGCCAACAAAGTATGAACTTTGGTTGACTCACCTAAAGGGATTAAACCCATTGGGTGTAAATGAGTTTTCAAGAAGAAAACTGACATGGATGGTCATCTGTATACTTATAAAGGGCGATTGGTAGCTAAAGGATTCAAGCAAATTCATGGTATAGACTAT
>JBBUKS010000095.1:3725231-3740127 GCA_038050645.1 Hedychium gardnerianum | reverse complement strand
ATATTCATCCATCAATTCAAATGAAATAAAGCTACAAACTGATACAACAACTTCATAGCTAACAACTCCATGTTATACACTAATCCAACATGGTATATCAACACACAATTAAGTACTCCTCAACTTTAACATGATTCATACCTTAAACAAAGGATAGTTAAACAAAAACAGGTCCTACACCGAATCTGAATTCATCAATCACATCACATATCATAATCTCAATTTCAATTATAACACATCTGCAAATAGAAAATCAGAAAGCAACCTATCACAATTCATCCTCAACATCAATTAAACCTAATTGTTTCATAAACAATGATAGAGTAGAAGGAAGTCAGCCATCCTTCCATACCTACTGCCAACAGATTTAAGGTAATTTAACCCACAACCCATGTATCAAATTAAAAATTTACTACACATCAATAAATCCTTACCTATTTGAGTTGTGACTACCGGAATAGTAGCCACAAGCCTTAGAATTGATCGGAACAGCAGGTCTGGCCGAAACAAGGGGTGGCTGGAATTAGACCAGGCAGTAGTTGTGGCTACAAGCTATGACCGAACCAACGTTGACGGCTGGCAACCAAAAATCGAAAAGAGCAGTGATTGGCAGTTGATCCCCAAAACAAATCGAGTTCAATTGAGCTAACCGGCAACGATCTCCAACAGGTGAAGAGGAATTGAGGGTCTACTCTCTGATTGCAGTCTCCGTGGCTATGGCCCGCGATTGGCCGACCTAGCATGATGTCGGAGATGATCGGGCAGCGACGGTTGTGAATGCTGATGTAGTGTCGCAGCTTGCCAGTGGCGAGAGGTCGATGCGTCGACGATGGTGTGGCAGAAGTGACGACGATGATTTGGAGATCGAGAGGAGAAGTAAAAGGCGGCGTCAGCTGTGACTCGGGGAAGAGGAAATCGCGGCGGTGGGGGATGTCGGGGAACAGTGACATCGTCGAGTGAGGTTCGGAGAAGAGGAAAAGTAAAAGTCGAGTGAATGAAGGATACCTTAGGTTAAATAATTAAACCTAAGATTTAATTAACTTAGCTTTATGATTTAATAAATTCAACTTAGGGTTTGATAATTACAACTTAGGTTAATTTAATTCCAACATTAGCTTTAATGAAATCAATCAACTCCCGTTTAATTAATATTTTTGAATAGGTTTTTTTTAAAAAAAAAAATATTATTTATATCCCCGTAAACTTCTCCAATTTAGTTCTAATTAAATCCATAAAAATCTCCAAATTTTTCCAATACATTCCATACATTTTATTCTCCTGTTAACACATATTATTTTATTATTTTAAATCACCGTATTTAACACCAATTTACCTATCAAATTCGTAATACTCATGCACTAAGTATAAAGTACTATAAAGAGACAAGGATAGAAGTACCTGCCTCAAAAGATAGATCGTGCTATAGAAAATCCTCAGAGCCGACGCTCTGTCTCGTATCTCGAGCCTATAAGATGCATTACAAAACTACTTTAGTGTGAGAACGTAAATAAGAATCAACACTCACTAATTAATATAAGTGAACTAATCGTCTATTCATTCTTGTTTAGCTAACCCCTTATTTAACAACTTCAAGAGTTAAAATTTCTAGATATCAGTATGTATGTAATTTCCAATACCTAATTACATGGATTAGATAGATATAAGTTTTAGATTTACAGATTTGTTACCCTAATTCATTTAACAAATCTCATATCATTCTATAACTAAATTTTCCAATCCATTAATTACACACAAATCCTAGGAGTTAAGTCTAGTATCTCATCATCAAGTATAAGAACTTCAATTCCCTCAAGGTTTGTTATCCCAATCCGATTAACAAGAGACATAAATATGAGGACACTCTTTAAGTCCACATCCTAATTGAAGATGGTATCCTAAGAGATCATGTACATTAGTCCTTGAGTTCAATTCACGCATAATAACTTATGGACATGCATGAGGTAACATCACTACACAATTCCACATTTTACTTCAAACCCTAAATTCAATCACACCCTCAATCTTACTACACATAATCACAAATGGTAAATGTATGTGCATGAATACTCTACATCCAATCCACATACAAAACAACCCAATTTACCAATCATGAATTGAACTTTATAAATCTAATAGCCACCACGAATTACAAGAACATAAACTCCTAACCTCACAATCCTTCTAAAAATAGAATTCATACCAGCTAATCCATCAATTTGAATCTCATCAATAACAAACTATTCAAGAAAACTAACACCCCAATATCTGAAACATACAAAGATATAGATCATTGTCCAACCAAATCCACATCTAACATCAATATAAATCTATAAACAAAAATAGTTTAATCCCTATCAAAATGAAGTTCACAGCTAGGTTAATTACCTGTTGTGGTGGTGGCTGACTCAAATCAGATGATGATCAGTGGCTACTGAAATGGCCGACATAGAAGATACTTAAGCATAGGTGGTCGGAACAGCACTGTATCCCCAAAGACCATTTCGGCCACAAGCAGCGACTGGATCAAAGAATTGGCTACGACAGTGGATCAATCAGGGAAATTCAACCTTGTCCCAAATCGCTAGATCTGACAGGAGTAGGGAAAATTGGTCGGTGACTCTGGTCTCAGCCAGATCGAGTGTGGATGAACAAAATCAGGCTATACCAAAATAAATAGATAATCGCTGAAAATCTGGTGAGCAGCAACACGGCGGAGTAAGGAGGTCAAATTGAGATCTAGGACTTACCTCAACTATCCTCCAACATCAACAATCAACAACAAGGGTTGTGACCTTGTCTCCAGCTTGGCAGCGGAATCAGACTACACCGGTTTGTCAACCGGAGAAAGAAGATCAGAATCCTGACGGTGACTGCTTGATGGAGAAAAAGGGAAACATCCAGCGACAATCAAGTGGTTCAACAATGGAGCGACGACGAAGCCTAGCTCAAGCTAGTCGCCGTGGCTGGCGATAAGGGAGTTCGGTGGTCTGCTCATGGTGGCCGGAGAGTGAAAAAAGAGAGAGGAGAAGAGCGTTGGTCGGAGGTCGAGAGGGAAAGGGGATCGGTGGCTGATTGCTTCGGGGAGGAAGGAGATCGAGTGAGATGAAGTGAGGATTAAGTTTAGGTATTTATAAGTTAGACCTAAGTTTTAATAATTCCACTTAGAGTTTAATGATTTACACTTAGGTTAATTAATTTCAACCTTAGCTTTAATTAAATCAATCAACTCTCGTTTAATTGATATTTCAAACAGACATTTCAAAAGCCTATTATTTATATCCCCGTGAACTTTTCTAATTAGCTCCGATTAAATCTAGAAAAAAATTTAAATTTTCCAAAAAATTATTTAAGCTTATTCCTCTATTAACACTCATTATTTTACAAGTTATAATTGTTGTATCTAATAGTGATGCTGGTTTTGTAGTTAGGTTCTTGTTTTCTGAATGTTTAATAAATCACATTGAATGTCCCAACATATTGCTTAAGGGACTTAGGCAAAATAATATTTATACAATAAACTTACCTTGGCCCTCATTAAAGTGTCATTTGACACAATAAGAGAAAACATGATTGTGGCATAGAAGACTAGTTTGTTATATTTGAGAGGTATCCTAAGATATACAATCGCCTTAGATATTGTATGATTTATTAAAACTTCTTACACGTGGCATACCTTTTCTTTTTATTATTACTTAAAATGCTTAGAAAGATAGACGTGCCACTTTGGCGAGTTATATAGTGAGTTGAAGACATTCGAAAACCTCTTTATTCTTAATCTCTTAATTATAATGAATATAGTATTATAGTTTTTATAGTGTTAACGTAATATAAGATTTTTTTAGTTTAAATTGAGTTACACTGAAATAATCTGATAGTTTTAGTTTAATTTTAATTTAGTCACTGATATTGATTAGAAAAGGACATGCGTATAAGCATATATAGGTACAGAGTCACACACACATATACGTACTGCGGGAATAAGTTCTACTAAATCCTTGAAATATCAATTTTAAATATTTTGTTGTAAATATATGTTGATTATTAGCTTATTTGTGATTGGTAAGTTGAGGTTGGCTGCAAAGAATCTGAAGTTAATCCAAGTGCTCCAGACAAAGGTGAGTTCAGAAGATCAGTAAAAGAAAAGGAAATATCCTCAAGAAGGGACTGAGCAAAGACAGCAAGCAGCCTTTACTTGTTTCTTTGTTACCCCTGCAAGCTTGGAAATATGATTATAGCTACTATACCTATCTACTCTACCCCCTCCTCTCCATTTCAATCTCATTATACCACTGCTAACTAGCTAGGGTTTTGAGTGGTTCACTTTGGATGTGTTTTATAACTTCTTGACTTTCAATTTCAATTACCTGGCCCTTGCATGCACCATAAAGAGTGGGTCAACATTCGGGTGATAATATTTTAAGTCAATGTTTTGCTTTCTCCCTGTCTTGTAGGCTATAAATCCTCCACACCAACTCATCCTTGGTCCTTCATCCTTTTCCTTTCTTCTTCCTATTTAATTTTCACTTTTCCTACAGCTCAGAGATTAGGTGGTGGTGGTGGTGGTGGTGCATGGTGTTTTAGGTTTCTTGTCTCAGACTCATCGACTGCCCTTACTTTTTCTTGTAAATACTCTCTCCTTTGAGGAACAAAATTGCATCTGATCAGAATGAGAAGTCACGAAGAGTAGAGCTGTGAGCCTGTGACCCTGTGATGGTGGTGTAGAGTAAGATCTACGGGTGAAATGGATGTGCCTGGCTCCCTGTATGCCACACACATAGATCAATCCATGGTGTGATTGGCTACTCTGGGTGGCATGCAAGGAGCCAAGCATGTCCTCTCTCTCTCTTTCTCTCTCTCTCCCAGGGAGGGATATGTTCATAGTTGTTTTGTTTCTCATGCATGGTGATACTGGACATACTACACCACATATAATCACATATACTTTAAGACTGGACTTGGTGATGTCTTGATGTCTTTCTTTTTTTTTTCCCTTTTGCACGAGTTTTCCAAGTTAAGGGCTTGTTGATGTACAAGCTCACGTTCCCCATATTTTTTCATTTAATTTGTCACTGAGGGTGTAAGAGCAAGTTATTCTAGCTAGTTGATGCAAGTCATCAACCATAAAATTACAAATACAGCATGCTTGTCATAGGTCAATGTGTTGGCCAAGAAGTTTTATGATTCTTATACACCATCTTGATCATGATAAAAGATATAGTTAGTTCTTTTCCTTCTTTTTCTTCTTGCAAAATTAGAAGGTCATGAAGTGTGTGACAAGCATATATGTTTTTAGTAGTTTGCAGAGCCAAGCTGTATATATTTTATATATAAATCTAGAGCAACATGTATTGGTCGCCTTTCTATATCTTTTACTTGTCTGAGTTTGTGCATTGTAGCTGATAGATTTATCCTATTGCTCTGTGATAGCTGAACAGATTCTCTAGGGTTCAGATATGTCAGATGCTATGCATCTGAATGAGACTTCTCTCTCTCCTCCAATCTCAATTGAATACCTTTTCCTTGATGTCTCCCTATCTTAGCACACATTATAGAACACATTTTAGAATTTCATCAAACAACACGTTCTTGGATGCCCTTGAAATTGTAAGTTCATTTTCTCTATAGGATCATCAAAGACACTTGGACATATATATATGCATATATGATGATGATTGAAAGAGTTAAACTGCTAAGAAATATTTTAATATAAATGTCCCTTAAATTATTCTTGAACTTGTGATGAAAGAGATATATCAAAGTTATTCTTATTGTTTAATAATGATGGTGAAACTTGGACATATGCATATATGAATAAAGAATAATACTTTGATATACATAAATATATATAGTGTGATGTCGAAGTATATAAAAGCCTCTGAAACAATTCAGAACCTCGCATGTCCACTTGATACATGCTGGCTTCTCAATGATCTATTAATGTATATTAGTCAGATCCTCTCTCACTCTCTTTCACTATTTGTCATCTTGAAAGCAAGTGAGGAGATCGAGGCATTGAACATCAAATTATAATAAAAAAATCCTAACAGTTAAATTTGAGAAATGAGAGAGAGTAATGGAGAAAACATGCTAGCTAGTAACTATAATAAATTTGAGAGAATACATATATATTTATATATAATATGCATTGTACTATACGTTTTGCCTAGCTCTTGTTGGTGATAGTGGAAGCAAGAAGAGCTCCCAAGTGTTTTTGGGTCAGACTGCTGCAGCTTTCTAGTTTTCCAAGGCCCACTCCACCAGGCAGCTTTATGTGTCATCCATAAGGAATTTTCAAGCTTAGGGAAGCAAACCCTAAATTCTAGCCATTTTAAAACCCCGTGTGGGATCGATCTCTCTGTCTCTCTCAATGCTTTTATACAAACTATGTAAACTTAGCAGAACAACTCAACACTTGGAGTCGAGACAAAGGAAGGAATGCCATTCTCATGCATGTTTAGATCATGATGGCATATACATGGATTCGTGTTGTACTTGACGTTATAGATCTTGTAAGTAGCTATAGGGAAACCAGGAAAATAAATTTTAGACATATAATGGAAATAATTACTGACAAGTCAGAGGAAGGACACATGGTGCAGAACTTGCCTGGGACAGCGAAAATATGCACACATATTTTGGAGGATGTCCTTTGCAATTGCAGCGACAGCATTATCTCTCTGCATAGGAGTGTTAGGGTTCACATGATCAAATGGAAGAGATGAGATCTTGACTGACATGGTCCTCTCCTTAAGGACCCAAAGTTTCTGGGTCAATAGTGTTCTGGGGCAGCACAGGCTTGCCATGTGGAATTCCACCAAATCAATATCATGACCTGGAGTTACTTGGCAAAGTGTGCCATGCATGTTGCATCACGAAATCCAGTGCGAAGGTGAGTTTAAATTAAGAAACGTTTATAGGAAATCCGACTTGATTTTCAGTATCCATTTAGAACTTGAAAAATAAAAAACATGGTTGTTTTCTTAAGAAGAAACACATTGAGATCACATAAGATGAGCAGAAATGCTTGGATCCTGCTCGTGTATCAAGATTTTTGATAGATGAGTTATCGGTGAATTATCGTTGATGTTAATTAAGTCATTGTGAGTTGTATTCGATGTTGCCGGAATCGTATTGACCAGGAGAAGGTGGGACTATTGATGATGTCGGCAAGGTTGTAGAAATGAGCCATCGAACACTGCCAGGAGGGTCGAATCGTCTGGAGAGCCTACAAGAAGTAACAGAGAGAGGGAGAGGATTAGAATGAAGATCGGACTGCCCCGATCTTCCACTCGGACGCTCAAATAAGTCTCCAACGAGAACTAAAACATGACGAAGATGAACCATAGAGTAGAAATGGAAAAGCATACCCTTACTCGCAAGAGCGAGCAGTCTTTTATATCCAGCCGGGATGGAGCAGGCAGCACGAAGCCGAGAGCCGACTGGGGGCAGACTGCATATAGTTGGAATGGAGTGTCGGCTGAGGGTAGGCAGCACGAAGACAGAATGGAGTGTCGATTGGGGGCAGGCAACATAGAGCCAGGATGGAGCAGGTGGCACGGAGCTAGGATGGAGTAGGCGGCATGGAACCGAAAGTCGGGAGCCTACTGGAGACAAGAGGCACAAAGCAGGAATGGAGTGTCAGTTGAGGGCAGGCAACACAAAGCCGGGATGGAGCAGATGACATGGAGTCAGGATGGAGCAAGCGACACAGAGCCGGGAGCCGATTGGGGGAAGGCGGCATGGAGCCGAAAGAAAGTGTTGGCTGGGGCAAGCGATATAGAGCCGGAATGGAGCAGGCGACATAGAGCCAAGATGGAATAAGCGACACAGAGTTGGAAGCCAACATAGTCAAAATGGAGTGTCGGCTGGGGACTGCTCACGTGGATCATGGAGCAGCACCAACGGCTGGGGACTACTCATGGGTGTTGCAGACGACGAAGAGGAGGGCAATGAATAGGGCTATTCGTGGTGGTCGAAGAGGGGGGTGGAGCCGTGGAGAGTGGCAACAGAGGGCTGCGAGGTGAGGACGATGGAGCTGTCTCACGTGTAGGGTGCAGCCGGAGCTTCGAAGGTCGAAGCGAAGGGCGCCGGTGGTTGTTGCGATGCACGGGAGGGAGAGGGGATGTCGCAACGGAGAGCAGGGGGAGATTGCCGCGGAGGGGAGTGGGGGAGAGAGAGAGAGAGTCCATGAAAGAGAGGGGGAACCTCTCCGAGAGGGGGAGAAGACGGCGGCGTGAGGGAGAGGGATCGAGAGAGAGAGAGGGAGAAAGAGAGAGAGAGAACTGGCGGCTCATGCGCAGGGCGGTGAGGTAGAAGAGGAGGTGGTGTCCGGCGAGGCGGCACCCAGCCAGGCGGTGAGGGAGCGAGAGATGAGAGGTAGGCTGAGGTAGTGAGTGTTAGTGTCAACCCTAAGAATCAATCATGGGTTGATTGACTTAGGACATATTGTATCATATTTATCAGTAAAAGACAAAGTTTTGATTATTATATTTACTATATGGTTGTGCTAACTGAATAAATATAATAATGTCCTAAAATAGTAGGTTATAATCTACAGCGTATCAATTGATTGAATTGATTGTGAGAGACTGTTGATATATATAGAACACTACTCTTAAATATTCTTAGTCAAGTATTAATATATAAGAACAATACTAATGTATTGAGACTAGCATTTAGGTCAATTAATAACTTATTCTAATAAGTTATGGATATATAATATCAAATTGACACATGGATATATATTAGAGAATATGTACTAAATTGACTCGCCATAAGAAGTTTCATTGATCGTTATATGAGTGACATAGACATTCTCATAGTGACTATTAGTACAAATAGATCTTAGACCTGAAATCACTACGGTTCCCTACATAAGGAGTTGTGTACTTTGGTATCGACAAACGTCACATGTAATAAGGTGAACTATAAAGTCGTTTACTGGTTATGCAATGAGCTATGCAGAAGGATGTGAGTGATGTAGATAAGAGTTGTCCCTTTTATATAACGGAAGAGATATTTATGGACCTCTTGATTAAGTAGGACTACTGAAATACATGGTCATGCTCAAATAAGTCAATATGAGATATTGAGCTTATTTGATTAAGTGAGTTCACTTCGATATCAAGAAACACATAGATTGGTGAGAGGATGACACGGTCTATGCCTCATGTATCAATCTAGATATTAAGGACAAAAGGATTGAGTTATACAAGATAATGGTCACAGACAGGTTAGGTCAGATCTCGATATTCTCGTCATTTGGGTAGCAATGATACATTGCTAGATATCACTCATTGCTTGTATATCTAAAATAATTTTAGAAACACTGTCAACGTTACAAGAACCTATTGGGTTACACACAAAGAGTATGTTGATTTGGAGATTGATTTATTTTAGTTTGACTAAAATAATATGGGTTTGAACCTTAAGTCCAAATGAATTTCGGACCTTAAAGTTCAACCCAACTATAGAGCTCACTAATAGTCATCTCTTCCAAGAGTGTGGAGAAGGTGAAGAGGTAAGGGTTATCCTTCATTGCCACCTTAATTAGCTCTTAAAGAGGGTGAGAAGGTGAAGAGACAATTGTTGTCTTTTCATTGCCACCTTAAGTAATCATCTCTAGCAAGATGAGAGGGTGGTGAGACTCTTCATTTTTCCTTCTTCTTCTTGAATTCATGAGTAGCAAGAAAGAAGGTTGGTGAGATTCTCTAATTCTTGTGTTCGTGAGATGAATCACAGGGACGCGCTCGTGTGGATACCGTAGAGGCGTGGACATTCTGATCACGCTCAGATCGGCCGAACTAGCATACCTCAAAAGTTGTTCACGCATCAAAGGTAACACTTTTATTCGCTTAGAATAGTTGTAAGACGTAGTTCTGCATTCACATGGATCTCTGGAGGGATCAAATTTTTGATGCGTTTGATCTATTTTTTACTAATAGATCCCTATAGTGGTATCAGAGCCGCTTGCGAATGCATTCTACATCTTGGTTTATATTTGATATAAACTGATGGACATGTGTTTATTGTGATTTGCTCGGACTGATTTATATGTGGCTTTGTCGGGTGTTGTTTTTGATTGTTAAGAAATGAAATAGTAATTGTAGCATCTACATGTTAAAAATGAATATGTGCTACAATCTGATTTCATTCTTTCAAATCAAAACCTTATTTTTCATTATGATTGATGTGGATTGCGACAACCTATTGAGAACAGATCGAGATACTAATTGACAATTTGTTGTAAACATTATTGTGAGTTAGTAGTTGCAATATTGCATCAATTTGATATGAAAGGTTAGTGTTATAGATCATGGGATATGGGCAACAACTCATTCTATGGGTTGGCAAAATTGTTTTGTTTCGAGGGCTTCGCCCCGATCCCCCTCAAGGGGCGCTGCCCCAAGGACCCCATTTAATACCGTCATATAAATTGTTACTAGGAATCATAATAAAATGATGTCATAGATTTGTTACATGTGATGTTTGTCATGGTGCATGGTTATGGCCAATTACCCAATGTGATTGGATTATGTGTATGTGTGTTATAAATTCATAATACGACCTACGTGTCGTGTCTTTTAACTTCATACTTTAAGTTGTAAAAGGATTGCTCTTCTCACTAGACTCCCCTCGAATGTAACTCGAGGTTTCTTACCTTTGTAATGTACAAGTTAGAGTAGGCTAGTATAATGTTGGATGACAGTTGAAAAGGAGGAGGCCAACAACACATCCCAACCAAGGAGGCACTTGGAGAAGATGTAATTCCCTAGGTTGTCTTTTCAATCTTCTCATTGGCTTGAGAATATCGTAGCAAACGAGTCATAACCATGTCACGTTATTTTGCTTACTTTGGATATATGTTTATGTATGTCATGCTTGAATGTGATGCATATATAAATTAGTAATAATTAGGTCAATTTCATATGCCTACTAATGTTTGATACTCACTACTACCTTGATCAACTGTAGTCATGTTTGCCAAAGCAAAGTGACTCAATTTATCTTAGTAGAGTGCAACAAAATAATTGTGATATCCAACTATTGAACTTTAGGTGAAACTTAACTAAGTTACCTTAATTGGATTGAGAACTTAGAGGCATATAGCCATTAGATGGGCAAAAAAATAAATAGTCTTGTTCAAATAACTATCCATGAGTTGCATACGATACAATTAGTAAATGTTGCCTACCTAAAATATCCGAGTGTTGGGCAATTAGCCAAAGCTAACTCAAGATGAAGTAAAATATGGATCTTATTCCACTTGAAAGTTATTGCTATTGGAGTTGGAGCTAGTAGTGTGGGTAAACTACAGTTGTCCACATCCATGACTAGCTCCTACCAAGCTTTATAGTTCAATGGGAGAATCATTTAATTAAAGGTCTAATTAAATAATTTAAATATGATACTTATTTCTGCACTTATTATTGTTGTAGATAACTATGTCAATAAACACGTCAAATACTCTCTCATTGCGATCTGTCCTTGACAAGGACAAGCTCAATGGAGCTAATTTTCTGAACTAGTATAGAAACTTGAGAACTGTTCTCAAGCAATAAAGAAAATTGTAAGTCCTAAAGTACCCTATTCTAAACCACCTGCCTCTAATGCTACTCATGCTGATAAGGATGCTCATAAGAAACATCAGGATGACGCATTGGATGTATCATGTCTTATGCTTGCCACCATAAACTCTGAGCTCCAGAAGCAACATGAGAACATGGATGCTTATGATATAATTGAATATCTTAAACAACTATATCAGGGGAAGGCAAGGCGCGAGAGATTTGAGGTATCTAAGACTTTATTTCAATGCAAGATGCAAGAAGGAAGTCTCATAGGAACTCACGTACTCAAAATGATTAGACATGTTGAGAACCTTGATAAATTGGGATATCCATGAGGTTAAGAGTTGACCACTGACCTTGTTCTGCAATCGTTGTCAGAAAGTTATAGTCAATTTGTCATGAACTATAACATGAATGAAATTGATAAGTCGTTGCCTGAGATGTTAAACATATTGAGAACTGTTGAATTCAATCTTAAGAAGATTAAGCCTTGTACCATATTGATGGTGCAAAAGGGCAAAGGCAAATGGAAGCCCAAAGGTGAGGGTAAGCCCTAAGCTAAAAGCAAGGCCAAGTCTCATGCATTGAAACTTAAAAGTGGGGTGGCTAAGGAAGGAACATGCTTCCACTGTGGTGAGACCAGATATTGGAAGAGGAACTGCAAATTATACCTGGGGTGGCTAAGAAAGAGTAGATTGTTAACAAAAGGTGAGGTGGACCTACAAGTAGGCAATGGCGCAAGAGTTGCTGCTATATCTATAGAAACATATTCCTTATCTTTGTCCACTGGGTTTGTTTTAGAACTTGAGGAGTGCTATTATGTGTCTGTTTTGACTAGGAATATCATTTCTATTTCTTGGTGACAAAAGGCGAAACGCTCACCCCCATCGCCCCCGCCAGCCCATCCCAGGACCAACACGAAGGAGGTAAATCACGGGGACTAGTCTAGCTAGCCTGAACAGTGACCAGTGCATGGGAGAGGGCAGGAACATGGCTACTAGCCAGGATTTGACCCTCAGACCTTATGGTGGCAACACCCCATGCACTAGCCATCAGTCCATCCCATGGGGCTTGTTTAGACATGAAAGGGTTTCATTTATAATAAAGGACAAATGTTATTCCATTTATTTAAATGACATGTTCTATTGTAGTACACAACTAATGAATGGACTCTTTGTTCTAAACCTTGACAAGTCCATCTATAAAATAAATACAAAATGATTCAAATCTAATGATTTAAACCAAACATATCTCTGGCATTGTCGCTTGGGCCACATAAATGAGAAACGTATATCAAAACTCCATCAGGATAGACTTTTGGACTCATTTGATTTTGAATCCTTAGCATGTGAATCTTATCTACTAGGCAAGATGATAAAAACTCCTTTTAGTGGACAAAGCAAACGAGCTAATGATTTATTAGGACTAATACATAATAATGTATGTAGCCTTTTCAATATAGCAGCTAGAGAAGGCTATCAGTATTTCATTACTTTTACTAATGATTTTAATAGATGTGGCTATGTGTATCTGATGAAACATAAGTCAGAATCTTTTGAAAAGTTCAAATAATTTAAGAATGAAGTACAAAACTAACTTGACAAAAGTGTTAAGATATTTCGATCAGATCGAGTTGGTGAGTACCTAAACTAAGAGTTTCATGATCATCTTGTTGAGTTTGGGATGCTATCCCAACTCACTCCGCCTAGCATACCACAGTGGAATAATATATCGTACTTTATTATATATGGTACGATCAATGATAAGTCAGACAGATCTTCCTTCTTCTTTCCGGGGATATGCTCTAGAGACGGATGCATTCACACTTAACCGCGTTCCTTCTAAAGCAGTCACAAAGACACCATATAGGATATGAACTGGGATGAATCCCAAAATATTTTCATAAAGATTTAGAGTTGTGAGGCTTATGTTCAACGTCAAGTCTCAGAGAAACTAGGACTCAAATTAGATAAGTGTTATTTTGTCGGATATCCCAAGGAAACAAAGAGATATTACTTTTATAATCTCACACAAAGCAAGGTGTTTGTCGCCAAAAATAATATTTTTCTAGAAAGAAAATTTATTTCTAGTAGAACTAGTGGGAGAAAAATAGATCTTGAAGAAATTCGAGATACACATATTAGTACTGAAGCCTTGATGAAAATTGAACAGGCACCACAAACTATTGTGGTTCATCAATATGATGCACCACTATATATTGTGGGGTTGCTTACCTGTTCGGGTAGCACAAGCTCTACGCAGATCTGATAGGATACGTCATTAATCCGAGAGATATTTATTTCTCCAGACTGACCATGATGATATAATGTTTGTTGATCTGAACGAGCCTACATCCTATCAGGAAGTTGTGATGAGCCCAGATTTTGAGAAATGGCTAGAGGCCATGAGGTTTTAAATGGAATCCATGTATGCCAACCAAGTATAGAATTTGGTTGACCCACCTGAAGAGATCAAACCATTGGGTGTAAATGGATTTTTAAGAAGAAAACTAACATGGATGGTCATCTATATGCTTATAAAGGGCGATTGGTAGCTAAAGGATTCAAGAAAATTCATGGTATAGACTATGATAAAACCTTTTCACCAGTTGTAATGCTTAAGTCTATTTAGATCTTGCTTGCTATTGCAGCTTATTATGATTATGAGATCTGACATATGGATGTCAAAATTACATTCTTTAATGGAAATCTACTCGAGGATGTGTACATAACACAACCTGAGGGTTTTATGGATCCAAAGGATGTTGGAAAGATATGTAAGTTGCAAAGGTCCATTTATGGATTAAAGCAAGCTTCTAAAACCTGGAATCTTTGATTCAATGATACAATCAAAGAGTTTGGTTTCATGAAGAACGAAGATGAACCTTGTGTTTACAAAAGGGTTAGTGGGAACATTGTCATCTTTCTGATCTTGTATGTAGATGACATACTTCTCATTGGAAATGATATCCTTACCCTACAGTTTGTAAAGATTTAGCTTGGGAATTATTTGTCAATGAAAGACTTAGGTGAAGCCACCTACATTTTAGGCATCAAGATCTATAGAGATAGATCTAATAGATTGCTTGACCTAAGTCTAAGTATATACATTGACAAAGTGCTTAATCATTTTTCTATGTAGAATTTTAAGAAAGGATTCTTGCCAAAGTACATTGACAAAGTCTCGTATGCTTTGATCATGACGAGCAGATAATAGTCAGATCCGGGTGAAAGTCACTGGACAACGGTCAAGAATATTCTTAAGTACTTAAGAAGAACTAAAGATTATTTCTTGATATATGGAGGTGATGAGGAGCTCGTTGTAAA
>JBBUKS010000095.1:3697347-3725131 GCA_038050645.1 Hedychium gardnerianum | reverse complement strand
GAAGTTGGGTGAGCCAAGCCGGAGGAATCTTACGTGCCGAACCCAAAAAATTAGGTGTTGAGGATCTTCTTTGACTTCCATCTTTATTTAACCTTTAACTAGATAGATTGATTCTCGATCTTGTCTTGTCATATGTAAGCCTTTGCTATCTGTCACATTTATTTTTTATTTCATAACATATTCGTAGATTTTTCATTATTTTCAGATTTCAAAACATATAAAATAAATAAAACACATTTCGAGATTATAAAAAAAAAATTAAGTGTGTGCTTTTGTGGACCTTTTGAAAATCTAATTGAGAAATTTTATATATTTTTCTTATTATATTTGTTGTTCTAATATTTTAAAATTGTGAGATATTTAAAACATGATTAGAATCTGAATTAGATAATTGAAGTCCATAAATTTCTTTTTATAAATAAAATTAAAATAATGTCCTTCTTACTTTGTTTTAAAAATTATAAAAAAACAACACTTCATCTATATTTTTTTCATCTAAAATTTCCTTTATACTATACTTTTTAAGTTGTTTTATATAAAATAACTTCGCTTTAACTCGGATTTGCTTTGATCAAATCAGTTCTAAAGTGATCAAATATGCTCTAAGTTCTTTTTTTAGACTATTTTTTTAATAAAAAAAAAGGAGAAGACAAGAAAAATAGAAAGGAAAACGAAAAAAATAGAATAGAAGATCTAAGTAAAATTAGATATTTAGAAGAGAAAACTAAATGATGAAAAATAAATAGAAAAGAAAAAAAATAAAAAATGTCTTAAAGTTGTTTTTTTATAAAAACAGCTCTATTTGGTACTTCGTACAAATTAGTTTATTATTTTAGATTGAAAAATATAAATAAAATAATATTTTAAGAAGGACAAAATTTAAAAGAGTGTCCTTGGTTTTTGAATTGAGTTTTTCTTTTATTTAATTAAAAGAGCGCTTTATCTATCAGTCTTATAAAATAAAATGATATAATTATTTTTAAATATAACATTTAATATTATTATCTCATATCATACCTATTAAATTCTAAATCGATCGTGTAATTATATAAACAAGATAAATTTGAATTATAATAATTATAATTTATAGTTATTATAAGAATATTATTGAACATGATAAATCTAATTAATAGTAATAATTATGATTTTGTAATTTTTATAATATGAATATTAGATGAATATATTAAATTTATATTATAATAACTATAAAATCATAATTAATATAATATAAATATTTTTAAATATGTTAAAAATATTTATAATAACTATGAAATCATAATTTTTATTATTTAAATATTATTCAACAAGTCAAAGTCCATCGCCAATAATTCAAAATTTAAATTTGAAATCAATATATTATAGAGTCAAAACTAACCAAACAATATACTCCTAAACAATCCTATCATTTGTTTAGGAAGTGCCGGTGGGGTGAGATACCATTTAATAGAAAATCAAAAAAAGTCTCCCTTCTATTCCATAAAAAAAAGATCAATTATAGAAAGCTACATATTTCACTATAGTAATTTCCATATTCTTGAATGCAGATTTAGAATTTTATAACTAGCCATAATTCCAACTCTAAACTACTTATTGATATTAATATATGAAATGTTTAAGTAGGGGTAAACCCAAAAGAAGGTCTAATGTGCAAAAGGTCAAGTAAATGAAAAAAAAGATTAAACAACTGAATAAATATTCATAAAAAGATTATAAATTATCTTCACGGGATAGACCGATGGTTAGTACATGAAATATTATCATTATGAAATTTAAGAGTTAAATCTTGACTAGTAGTCAGATTCTTATCTTCTCCCATAGTCACTGTTCGGGCTAGCTAGACTAACTCTCGTAATTTACCTCCTCCGTGTTGATCCTGAGACGGATTGATGAGAGCGTTGGAGCGAACGTTTCGCCTTATGCCATCATAAAAAAATTATAAATTATTACTCATGAACAAATTTTTGAATTATATTTATCAATAAATATTTTATAAAATTTATATATAAATAAAAAATTTCTCAAAATAAATAAATAAGTTTAGAATATTAAAATCACTCATCGATCAAATAAATAAATTTAAAAAATAAAAGTTTTTTTTACCATCAAATAATTCAAATTAAAAATTCAATAATGAATCAAATTTAAATCAATTTAAATTGGAGCAAAAAAAAAATCAAACTAAATTTGAATAATTATCTTAATAAATTTATTTATTTATTTTGAAAATGAACTCAGCTAGTCTTTATTATCTTATTAATTAAGTTTAAATAATATAAAATTTAATTTACGATTCTAAGTTTGAGTTGATCCGACCTTGACAAGATCTAGTACAATGCCATTCATCATAAACTTCAATAAATTTTAAATTTACTAAAAATTTATTTTTTAAAAGAAAATTCAATAAAATGAATCATGAAAAGAGATAAATCTTTTAATATTATCATCAGTCATGCTAAATAATTTACAATTACACAGTTGAAACTTTGCATTTCAGTCCATTAATTTGATGATATTACTTCCTAAATCTTTGAGGTTATAAATGCAAAGGCGATGAGTTCAATATATAATTTGTAGCTGCTACAAAAAATAATTTTTCCCCTTTTACTACGGTCTCTTCGGCCTTTCCGTGTCCCCCAATCTCGCTTTTCTCCGGGTTCTCTCGCTCGCCCCTCGCGCTCTCCCACGCAGGCGAGCGGGGGCAAGGCTTTTCCCTCTCGAGCTCGCTTTCTCCGGCTGCTTCCGACGCGCTTCGGCACCGCTTCTCCAGGTAGCCGATTTAGATCTGCTTACGTTTTTTAGCTCGCGGCGGATTTTTTCGATGCTCCCTGGATTCACTTGTTTAGGTGCCGATTCTGAAATCAGCGAAACGTCCTGAGCAATTCCCACCCTGGCTTTGAGTGAGGTTGATTGTGCAGCAGGGGATGTTGGTTTTCGGTCGTTTACGATTTGAGTTTGGAGGTTTATGATTATGGAGAACAAGGAAATAGGCAGATGTATCAATCATTTCTGCTAGCTTGGTATTTAATGCTTGTTTCAATCATTTCTGGTCCTCCTCAGATGTATCATGTATGGTTCCCTAACTATAAGGAATAAAAATGTGAGAGAGTTGATGTTCTAGTCGAATTACGTGAGAGATTGAGGTTTTCATCAATATGGCAGCTGTTGATAATAAATTGTGTTTTTCTTCACGATTTCCCCCTTTTTCCGAAACTTCTCAGTCGCATGCTGGGGGATTTTCTGTTCAAGTTTCATTTGCTTCCCGTCTTATCTAAATCAAATGGCTTACTTATCCACTTCAAATTGCAAAAATGGAATAAATAAATAAAAAATGACCCTGCTTTTTTATACTCTATACTCTTTGTCTTGTATCCTTCCTCTTCTGTATCTAACTTGTTTAAAATATATATATTTTATGCTTGCAGTGGAAGGAGTGCAGGAAGAAGTAAGTTGGCAATGGCCGGAAATATAACAGAGAATTCGGGAATGAGCCTTAGGCCCTCTGTTACAGATGGGATGTTGAATGAGCAGCGTTGCCCATCTGGGGACTCCATCACTGAATGGCGATCTTCTGAACAAGTTGAAAATGGAATAACTTCCACTTCACCTCCTTATTGGGATACTGATGACGATGATGACTGTGGTGCGTCTCGCTAACCCCCCACCCACCCCAATTTTCTGTTTCTCCTCCCAAGTTTTTTCCTTAGCACATCATGTAATTAGCGTTTGTTTTTGTTAACAACTGGAGGTTCTTGTTCACCAGGCCAATGCAGATTGGTCTCTTTAGATACAAGTGTGCTTGTTGATTGACTCTAGTCTCCATGTGACAAAATCTTTATGCTTGCATCAAAAGATTCTTTTTATGAATGTATAGCTGAATTAAGCTAGTCGTTTGGAATTAATGATCTTCCATTGTTACATAGATTCATAAACAAATAACACCTATGTGCCAAGAAATTGTGATCGTTAACATGCTAAACAAGGAAGGTCATAGGCTCGATGTGCATGCAGGTCTTACATATCTTTGATAATGCAATGATATGTTGTCTTATATTCTTCTTTAGAGTCTCATTATCGATTCTCCTTGATGCCCATTGCTCTTTCTGCTTTGGTGGGTGATATAATTAGACCCTGAAGACTTCTGAATCAATTAGTTGTAGCAATCTTCTAGCTGAAAAAAATGGTGTATCTGGTTTACTTCCTTTTCCAAGAAACTTATTTTTTGTTCATTATCTTGATACCATGCTTGTTCCTGCAAATTTTACTTTTTGCATCTTACATTGGCTCTTTTATACCGTGCTTGAACCTCTTTTGTATCTCCTCTTGTAGGACCAAAGCCTTCTGATCTCTATGGAAGATTTACATGGAGGATTGAAAATTTCTCAACCATCAATAAAAGAGAATTGAGAAGTGATGTATTTGAAATTGGTGGTTACAAGTGGTATATGTTTAATTTTCATTCTGTTACAATCATTGATCATTTCATCTGCTTAGTTTTTTTCCTATTATTTTTCACTTTGTGCTTTCTTTGACATCCAATTAGGTGTATTTGATCTACTTAAAGTTTGTATTTCATAATATACAAGGCTAAGAGTTTTGTTTCAATAACCAAGCATCTACCAACTTCGAAGAATACGAGTGTATTACTATACCATGAAATTCTGAAGCTCGTGGTAGCTATAAGAATTTCATGTTATTTTCTAGTTTTAGCTTCCAAATATTTGTTCCGAGTTCCATCCAAATTTGGATGAAGATTTTTGCTACTTCAAAAAGATTTGCTATGTCAATTTGCTTATACTAACTTCAAATTCATTATTGCAAAAAAATTGATTTTGAAAATTTTTATTGCCTTCTACAAATCCTGTATGTATGTTGTAGCAAGTGGTAGGGTGTCCTGTTGCAATGTGGATCCATATTAAATAAAACTGATTCTTAATAAAATAATGACTTTGACACAAATTCATTGTATATAGGTTGAATTGCCTATGCCAACTTGCCATCCTAGTCTCTTATTGCCACGTGTTAATTTTGTGTAAGTGTTTTGTGCTTTATATATTTTTTGATAAAAAAAGGTTGAATCAACTAAATAACATTTTGGCCCATGCATTACTAGCATAGTGATCTAGAGATTGGTTCAGTAAGCACAGTTCATGGTCTTTATCACGTGCCCAACTGTGCAATTTCTACTCTTTATTATTTTTATTTTATTTTATAGTTTAAACAACATATTGAGTTAAGTATATAATACGGATCATGTTTGTAGAGAAGGACTATAAGAAGAAAAATCTATAAAGAAAAAGGGATACTTAGTTGCAGCAACTGGCCCTCAGAATGGTTCTTTATGTTAATGAAGTGTTTAATGCATATGTTTTTCTAAATGCTCTTAGTATGAAGGTGAATTTTGTTTGATGAACTAGGTATTGCCACTGGGATGGAATCCTTTTGCTATTCTTACCTGGAACTATCTAACTTCTAGCACCAGTTGCTATCCCTTCTGCAGAACAAGAATTTGTGTTGGTGAATGGTGAAAGGCGGGAGTAGGTGACTTACTGGAACTGAGGTGTTGTAATGGGTGTTGGTATCCTGGAACAGAGAGGAGGGAGAGATAAGAGAAAGGGATAAAGAAAACAAAATATGACCAAAGAAGATAATTTTATTGTCTTAGTTCTTATTGTACAATGGTTTATATGGATAGAGAAAGATTATACAGGGAGAAATCATAATATTGCTCTATTTATTGAAATAATCAAAGAGACGTCCATCAAAGGAGCACTAGTGTTTAAACATATCCCCATCCCTTCAACTGAAAAGAATTACAATTCAATAGCCTCTCTGAAACTATTCAGCGTTTCTAGCTTATAAGCAATAACATTCCAAAGCTATCTAGATTTGCACACAAGAATTATTACCCTAAATTACATGATTATTTAAATTATATTTGTTGATAAAAAATTGAAAATGTTGATTTGTGACAAACTGAACAGAATTGAAAGGGAACAGTTTGAATGAAATTGTTTAGTTTTTCTACTGTGGGCAAAAACATCCAAAAGTATCTGAGCATATGTACACAAGTATTATTGCTCTAAATTATTATTCTTTAATTATGTTTGACCAAATTTTGGAGATTGGATGAAGTGGAAAAAATTGTTTTTACTGAAACTGTTCAGTTTCTCCAAATTTTATGCAAAACCATGACAAAGATAAGATATGAATATCTGTGCACACGTATTGTTGCATCAACTTACATGTTATGTCCCCATTAAATAAGGAAATTGTGAATTTTGGACAAGATGAACAATTAACATTGTACAAGTCTAAAGATTGCACATAAACCGTTTAGCTTTTCCAAGGCTGTGGAAAAACTTTCCCTTGTATATGCATTTTGTCTACGCCTGCTACGAGTTGATCCTTCACAAAAATAATGAATAAACAACACTAGTATAACGTATACCAAGGTTTTCAGGAATGACTAGATTGTGAAAACTGGCAGTTTTTCTAGGTTATGGGAAAAATAAAGATGACCTACTTTTGCAGTGTGGCTATACCTGTTACAATAACAAAAGCATAACAGAATTAGAAGAATCACACTTCTGTTATAGCACAATTACAATGCAAAGACTGCACATCCTCTACAATAGATGACAATGATAACATAAATAAAAACTGAACTTTTCAATGTTGAATAAATCTCTGTGGTTTCAAGTTTGATATCTCAGATTAGCAAAACTTTTTGAATTCATTAGATTATATTGAATGCATTACGAATGACACCATTCTCCATCAACTAGCAATTTATTCTCCTGTTTAAATTCTATTGACCTCTCTTGCTCCTTTGCGGGTTGCTTCAATAGCAAATAAGAAAAAGATCTCCCCAACCCACTCTATCATCACTATTTATAGGCAATGACTTCTAATCATATACAAAGTCAAACAATCTCTTTCTTCTGATAACCTTGTCACAAATTTCTATGAGGAAGAAGGTAAAGCTTGATGGATTAATGGCTAGAGTTGATATTGGTATCCGCATAGGGATTGCACCTCTCTGGTTGTAGTGCCATGCATTGCAACA
Organism: Hedychium gardnerianum; assembly: GCA_038050645.1. Taxonomy (NCBI): domain Eukaryota; kingdom Viridiplantae; phylum Streptophyta; class Magnoliopsida; order Zingiberales; family Zingiberaceae; genus Hedychium; species Hedychium gardnerianum. Next base: position 3,718,065 of record JBBUKS010000095.1, on the reverse strand, counting down.
TTAGTTTAGGCATCAACCAAGGAGCATTTCAGAGGGATGAGGGTAACAACTGACAATGTATTTCTGCCTTTTTGGACTGTGAAGTGCTTCTGGATGAGGTTGTGTGTGATGCCAACTGGGGGACGAGGGCGTTGAGCCCAAAGGTTAGGAATATCATCTCCTCATCACCTAGATAAATTGCATGATCAGGGTATTATTATAATTTTTGCCCAATTATAAACGAATGTCTAATAATTCCCTTATTTACTGGAATTATAGTTTCATTAGTAACAATGTCCTTCATTTGTTATTAGGATGTCTTTCTACTATGACTGGAGTCTTAAGTTTATCAAATCCATTTAACGGGTACTTTTCTTCTGAAAGTATGTTGCTACTTCCACTCATGGTGATCTCTCCCTTATTTCACCGACTTCGAGTATTCCCACTTCAATCTTTTGGGAGTCTAGCTAGGTTTATAACATTATCACCCCATCATATCTTTGTTTGTCCCTAAGCACTAAGTATGCGGATTATGATAGCGATGATTCTCTTGGTTTAATGAGTAGGCGATCAAAGTTGTTGTTAGTGATATCTTCGTTTGGTGTGCCAATTTTTGCTCATCATCTGGAGATGTTAATTGTGGTCGTTATTGTCTTGCAACTTCACTCTTGTTTCTTGCTTTGTGAATCGTGTGCTTATGGTGTCAAAGATGTTGGGATCTAATATACTTGACCATTTAGTATATTTCCAATTTTGTCATTGGAAGAAAAAATGAATCAACAACTATACCATCAATGTGTTAGATTGGATTGATGGATCTTTTGGTGGATCAATCAACGTAACACTGCTATTTTTCTCCTCTTCCAGTTACAATAACCTCATCTTACAACATATCTAAGAAAAAAAATAAATACAAGCAAATACAAACTCAATATATAAATGAAATGAAAGGTCACTTGCTGGGTTGCTTGCTTTTGTTTGCTCTTTGAAGGCTCTGGAATATAGCAACACTCGCCTAATAACCCTCACGAACATATCTGAACCACTTGCATAGGGATTTTTGTTTGTGATTTAAATTTGTTGATCAGTTGAAGTGTCTACTTATTGGTCGATTGTCTGCTTCAGTCGATTGCTTGCTTATCAATCAATTGCTATCTTCCTTACAGTCTACTACACTGTAGCTAGTCTAATTCAACCGTTGTCAAAACTTTACTCGTATTTTGAATGATTAATAGATTCCTATTTTGGCATCAATCGACTGTAGTCGATTGATGATGTAATAGTACTGCATCAACTGATTGCAAAACCTTTTGTTCGTTTTCATTTAATCTTGAGGTGACTGCTTAGTTGACTTTATCAACAACTAAGCCTTTATCTCACTAAGTGGGGTTGACTATATGGATCCTCTTATGCTATTGTGCTCAATCCTCTACTATATCCTCATCTATGTTTAAATGAATTTTATCCTATTTAATCGTTACTAACTGAGTTTTCTTTGATCTTTCGCTTTTATTTTTAATGCGCATATTTGTCATGGTCTCACATTACATAATTGCACATTTCTTTGATCTTAAGTACATATCTTACCATCTTAAAGCTTCCCTTGGAGTTTTCACTCAATAAGTGCAGCTTGATTTTCTTATCCTGTTCATCCTTGTATATCCCCACATCCATCTTAACATCCTTGTTTCAGCGCGACTCTCATCTTGTGCATGTATGCTCATTTCATAATTCAATATTTAGTTCCATATAACACAATAGATGTAATTGTCATTTTGTAAACTTTTCCTTTAAGCTTTACAAGTACCCTATGATCATAAAGGACACCTATCACCCTCCTCCATTTTAACCATCCTACATGAATAAAACATTTTCATCAACCCCTCCATCGATTTATCTACTACTAAACTTAAATTTCATATATTATATCTTTATTAAGCCTAAAACCTTTAATTTCCAATTTCTTCTGCCAAGATTCTTAACATTTATTCTTTTACGTGTTTCATCAATCAAAATAACGTCATCTGCAGATAACATGCACCACGACGTGTGTGAGTGCATCCATAAATAGTATAAAAAAATATGGATATAGAGTTGATCCTTGATGCAACATTATTTTTATAGGAAATTCATTAGTTAATCCACTTGGAGTCTTCCTTCTTGTCATCACATTTTTATACATATCCTTGTTTCAATATATGTTATGTCTATACCTTTCTTTTCTAGAATTCTCTACATAATTTCTCTCAAAATTGTCATAAAATTTTTCTACGTCAATAAATACCATATGTAAGACTTGCTTCTTTTTTTGATACTTTTCAATCAGTTGTCTGACAAAGCATATAATTTTTATCGTCCACTTTTCAGGCTTGAATTCAAATTAATTTTTTATTGCCTTAGTCTCCTTAATCTTTTTTCAATGTTATTTTTTTCTAAATTTCATGGTATGACTCATTAGCTTAATGTTCGTATAATTCTCATAATTTTATATGTATCCTTTGTTTTTATAATTAAAGTACTTACCCTCCAATGGATAAAACATTTTCTTTATTCTTAATATTAGGTTGAATAACATTATAAATCATTCAATATCTTGTTTCGCTAAGCACTTTCATACTTCTATTGAAATACATTCGGTCCAATTATTGTTCTATTTTCATCCATTTAACGCTTATTCTACTTTTAAAATTTGAATTTTCTGATAAAAATTTAAATTTCTATACCTCCTCTAACATATTTAAATTTCTTAAACTAAATTTGTCATCTAAACTTTCATTAAAAAGGAGTTGATGAAAATACCTATTCCATTGCTCCTTTATTTCCTCATGCTTCACTAGTACGGATTCATCTTTAATGCATTTTATTTGGATAAGATCCCTTGTTTTTCTCTCTCGTTTTAGCTATTCTATAAATATTCCTTACCCTTTCTTTTGTATCAAGTTATATATTCAAAAGCTTCATTCTTGGCTTCAATGACTGCTTTTTTGGTTTTTTCTTGGCTACTGCATACTTGCTAAAGTTTTCTTCATTCCTACAAATGCATAGATTTTTTTCCTTTAGTTTCATACTTTCTCATTCCACCATTAATTTTTTTTATTTGATGGTGATCGTCCTCTTGACTCACTGAGTACGCTCTTGGACATTATTTTCAAATTTGATGTCGTTTTATCCCATATCATATTCGAGTCGTCATGTATTTCTTCCAATACTTGTGCTTTTCCCCTAACTTTCACCACTTGGTCTTAGGAGTCATGTACATTTTCCTTCTATATATTATTCTTGAGGCGTGTATCCAACATCATTAACGTATATTGGGTGGTTAGATCATTTTGAAATCTTTATAATTTCTTTTTCTTCTCTTCCTGACTATAAGAAAGTCAATTTGGGATTTAATATTTTCACTTTTGAACGTTCTCTCTTTTTGAAAAATATATTAACTATTATAACTTCATATGCTATCACGAAAGTCAATATACCTTTTTCTTCTTCATTTCTTATTTAAAATCATAACCCCCCATGCACTCTATCATATTCTTTATTTCTTAATCCTACATGCCCATTTAGATCTCCTCCTATTAAAATTATCTCATTTGTTAGAATTTTTTATTTTATATTGCCTTTGTCCATCCCTCATATGTCATTACGGATGACTTTCACTTATTCTGTCTTTGCTGCAATTTATGTTGAGCACTTCTTTTGTTCTGCTCATTCGTAGGCATGTTGAGTATATTGTCTACAATGCCTTTTATCATTTCCTTAAAAAGTTCTAATATGGCTTGTTGGAACTTATCGTCCATGGTTGGTGCACATACAAATTGTACAGGCATGATTACATGATTAACATGGACAATATGGCTTGAGCTCTAACTAGTGGACGAATGTGGAAGGTGCTTTCTTTTCTATGTTGGTCACTTATTGTTGTTATTCATGAGCTGGCAGCTTGATTGCTAGTGGTTGCTCATGCATAAAGGAATAATCTATGTTGGTTAATGGTGAAGGGAGGGATGGTTGTTGCATATGACTTGGGTAGAGTATAGAATGTATGGTGGGTTTGGTATATAAGAGTAAGGAGCAGATAGAGATAAGAGGGGACATTCATAGAGAGATAAGGAAAGATTTAGCATGGAATAGAGAGTGAGAGAGAATATTTAAGATTAAAAAAAACAAAGAGCAGAGACAGGGTGGCACACCAAGGAATGAATAAATTATCAACCAAAAGAATGATCTATAATTTTTTATTTGGTTGGTAATTATGGACTATCTTGCAAAAAATTTCGTAAGGCGGCCGATAATCCATGGTCAATGAATGTGGTTTATCGACAAAAAAAAGGCTAGTAATTTTTTTAAAATTATTAGCCAAAGCCCATAATTCTAGCCAAATATGTTTTTATTAAATTGACAACCAAAATACATTTGACTCTTAACTTTTAAAAGAAATTACTGACCATTTGTTCTCAATTCCTCGACCCTTTCTCTAAAAAATGATTTGTAAATTTGGGAAAATCAGTCTAACATTATAGCCAATTATTTTTTCGACATATTTTTCTAAAAATATAATTATTAATTTACATTGGTATTAATTTACCCACATATTAATATTAATTTATTTATGTATAAATGAATTTATAAATATTAATTTTTATTAGTAATCCATTTTTTTCACATTGAATATATTATTGTGAATATATATTTAAAAATTCAATTGCATATCATACATATAAATAAAATAAAGAGTGGTAAAATATCCAAAAATGATAAAAAATACTATCATATCCAATGTTCTAAATGGCGGTTGAGGCGGCCGCCTAGGCGTCGCCTAAGCGGGAGGCGGACCTCAATCGCCCCGCATTTGCACAAGGCGGCGGTCAAAGTCAACTTGGTTAAAACCCCCACCTCCTTACGCCTTGAGCCGCCGCCGCCGCCGCCATCGCTGTTGTTGCCCGTCGTTGCCGCCATCGCCTGCTGCCGTTGTCGGGCTCGGGTGATGTTTTCGGGTCCATCGCTCGGGCGATGCTTCCGGGCCCATCGCCAGGCTCGGGCGACGCTTCCGGGCCCATCGCCAGGCTCGAGCGCCACTTTCATCTCGTCGCGGGGCTCAGGCGACGCGTTCAGGCTCACGCGATGGCTTTGGACTCATCGCCGGACCCAGGCGACGATTCCAGACTCGTCGTCGGCCCAAGCAACGGGTCCAGACTCGTCGCTTGGGTCGGGCGATGCATTCGACGTCGAAGCTGAAACATCGAGATAGGTTTTGTTTTGTTTTTTAAACTTAGGATTTAATCGAAACTTTATCTTAATAATTTTAATCAATTCCTAGCTATGATTGAGATAATTTAAATAAGTTTAATTAAAGCCTAATAAAATTAGTCTATTAATTTAATATATATATATATTTAAAAAATAAAAAAATTATATTAACTTTTTTATTTTTAGTTAATATATTTTATAGTAAATTTTTAGTATTAATATGGTGATGAATTTTTATTAATTATTTTGTTAGTTACATTTTTATATTTATTTATATCTTATATAAATTGTGTATAAAAATAGTAAAGAATGATAACTATTTATAATATTATATATAAATATATATAAATATATATAAATCAATGCCTAGGCGGCCGAGGTGGTAGGTGGTCACTGACCACCCCATCACCGTCGACCGTCATTTACAATACCGATCATATCATACAAAAGTAGATAAATGATAAAGTCAATGGTATACAAAAGTAAATTTCTACATGAAAAGTGTTTTGCAATTGCATAGTAAAAATTCTTGATCCAAGTTGAGGTGTTTCGTGTCTAGAATGAGATGTGTTAATCATGCTAGTGGTGATTGTACCTGTGCCTATGCTGCCCAACCCTAAACAATAAAAGTTGATGGGAAAATATCAAAGGAGGAAGAAGTTTCTCCCCACCTTGTTTCTCATGTGGGTCTAGTTTGGAGTGATAAAATATAAAATGCAACATTTATCTTTATTTATAAAATACATATTGTAAAGTGTAAACTAAATTCAAGTGACACAAATAGGGTAGGTGGGGGATACAAATTCTCTCTCATTTTTGTCCTGTATATACGGGAGGTTGGTTCAATTTCATCTCCACACTGTTTACATTTTGAATAGGTGAGGTTGCCTCAATTAGGTTGGGGCGGGAAAGAGCAAATTGCCATTTTATTTTAAATGAATAGAGAAGCAATCCAATTTATCAAAGAAGACACATTTTCGTGTCTTGCCTCTATTGATTTATTGGCGGTACGAGATATTTCACTCATGCCAATCGACACAGAACAAAATCATGTGTTATCGGTCATCGTCTACATGGGTTTAGCCACATGACTTTGGATCTTATCTCTCCATTAAACTTATGTACGTGAGGTTATATGATTGTCTATTGTTTCACCCAACTATTTGGGTTTGACTGCATGATACCTATCCCCATTAATTTCTACACAAGGCTATATTGTTGGTCCCACATAGGTGTGTTTGGTCATTAGAGGGGGAGGGGGTGAATAACATACGTGCCTGCAAATTTAAAATTTGCCTTTTCTTGTTGCGATCTTAGCAAGGACACAAAACATTATTAGCAGCAGAATAAAAGAAAAACATAGAACACATACCATCATACACGTTATTTAATGTGGTTTACGATTCTCCAGAATCAATATGTTCATGGCCTATGACCCTTTCGGAGAATTACTCCCACAATCCACTATTTTTCTACTCTTTGATAAATTGTCGGAGGTGGAGAAACCTTTTACAATATCAACGCTGAAGTTTATCGGAGGTTTTACAAAGAGGTGGGATAAAGCGATAAGGCTGAATGACAATGAATAAAAGATGAAGCTTTGTTTCAAATCTTTAAACTATTGTAAAGACCTTGTCCACAAAGTGCTTCGCCGGCACAATTTTGCTAATGTGGCATCCAATAGTCGATTGGTAAAACACCATTAGTCGATGATATGACCATTTCTCTTGCTCGCGACTAGTTCTCGTGATGAATGATGGTTTATCATGGTACCATCGGTTTGTTGATTGTCCATCTTTAGTGACTCATGCGATCGTTTCTCTTGATTTACGACCAACTCCTTCATCCAAGCCCATCAATCAATTGGACATCATCCATTAGTCGACTGCTTTGACCGAGTCCTATAGTTTGAAACCTTTTCGATTCCATAAATATCCCTTTCATTAGTCGATTGATAATAAAACTTTGGTCAATTGCTCATAAGTTGATTGCGCCATATAATACAAATTTCTAGTTGACTAGTTTAGGTTGATTGACTCTCAGTTGATTGCTCTAGTCGACTGTTAATTTGACTCTGGCCCATCTAGTGGACGGTTCTACCTTTGCCCAATTACCAGTTTGCTCAACCCTTAACTTACAACAGCTGCCATCTCTAGCAGTCTTCCACAATGCTTCTTGCTTGTCCCTCGGATGCACGAAGCCCTCTAGCTCCTTTCCTGTGTCATTCTTTTCGCTCCACATGTGTACTCTCGCATCAAATTTCTTGCCCCTTGCATTGAGCTCTTGTTTCCCTTCGCATGTCATCCTTCATGCTTACTTGTGTCTTTTGCTTCTTGGTACAGTTGCCTTTGATGCTCCTCATCCTATGGTCATTCGAGTGTCCCTTACCACCCTTCTCCAATTTAAGTCGGAGCTTGACCCATCGGGTGCACACTTAGATGCACAAATTAAACTATAATGCAATGATTAACTTAAACCCTGTGTCCAAAATTCAAAACCCGTGACCACACCAAATCACTCGGGGTTCCAACATATATCACTAATAATATCTATTTTTTTTTTATTATATTGATTAATATTTTTTGCTGCATCACCATTAACATGCAAGTTTATTTCACTAGTATTATTCAAATTAATTAAATTATTTTAGTTACATTAATTTGATTTTTCAGTAATTGGTTACCCAGGTCAACTACTACTACTTCCCATCCCAGTTCATTTTCTTTTTGAACTTCTTGATGGAGGGCTTCCTCAACAGATTAGTGATGTCAGCTAATATACTGGTCATCATTAATAGCTGTGTGCTACCATAATGTGCTGTAGATATAGCTTCTTAATGTACTCTGCTGAGAAAAATAGCCATTCTCTAGTTATTCTAAATATTTGATTGAATTCGCAGGTATATTTTGATCTACCCTCAGGGTTGCGATGTGTGCAATCATCTTTCTTTGTTTCTTTGTGTCGCTAACCACGACAAACTTCTACCAGGTTTTCAACATAACTTTTGGTGTTCTTATTGGTTTACACAGATTAAGCTCTAAATTTTAGTACCAAACTTGTGCCTTTGTACTTCATGTATTGGCAGGGTGGAGCCATTTTGCACAGTTCACAATAGCTGTAGTCAATAAAGATCCTAAGAAATCCAAGTACTCTGGTTAGTCAATGTCCGACAATATGAACTTGCAGGTATTCTATTAAGTTTTACTAATCTTTACTAGGAGCTTATCCTTATAAGAAATTTTGCAGATACATTACACAGATTTTGGAAGAAGGAGCATGATTGGGGTTGGAAAAAGTTTATGGAGTTATCAAAAGTTTATGATGGTTTTATTGTTGCTGACACACTTGTTATCAAAGCTCAAGTTCAAGTTATAAGGTTTCTGTTATTGACTGCTTCCACTTAATACTATCACTAATTTGATTTTTCTACTTGAATGGATGTCATAGTTAACAAGAAAGCTTTCTTGTATTACATATGCTGCATTATCATTCAACTAATCTAGACCATGCTTGTGACCTTTTCTTGTTGACAGAAAAGGGTATAACAGGTATTAAAGTTTTTTGTTGATATATTCTAGTGTTTTTTGTATAGCAATGTGTCTAGATATTTAAAACCAATGGATTTTTTTATGTACTTTAAAGATTCATATTAGAGTATAATACTTTCCCTTTTGATGTATCATATGGGACTATGACTAGCTAAATTAAACTATGTGATTCTGAAATTCTTAGCTAAATTAAATACAGTGATCTGAAATTCTTAAGTTGATAGTTCTCATGTTACATTTGTCATTTGAAAATTTGATGTTATGTTAGATTTATTCTATATTTTTGTAGTAATAATAGTTGTCTTTTGAGTTTAATACAATGTAATTTTATCTTCATAATTTGTTGTTCGCATGATTCTCTTGGATTAAGGATTTTCTTCTTGAATCCCCTTAAGAAGATACTGGGGTTTCATGTGATGGCATGACCTTTCCTCATTAATGTTACTTGTTCTTCTACATCAGCATCATCATGTGTTCTTTACTAGTTGCCATTCTTCTCCCTCTCCACGGCCCAATTCCTTTTGTTTTTTTTGTCATCTCACTGCTCTCTCTTTTCTTCTCTCGTGGCGGTGTCTCCTCTTCCTCTCCTAGGGTTTCTTCTCTCTTTCTACCTTCTGTTGTTTCAGCTGTCTGGTCCTCTCAGAATGATACCTGCACATTCAACCATAACACCCTCAATCATGCACTTGCTTACCACTACATATCTGATGCAATATTTCCTTTCCCCACCTATTACACCTCCAAACTGGTGTTGGCCTCTTCTCACCTTCATGGCACCCGATGTGACATCCCAATGGATCCTCGTCATCGTCCATTGCCATCATATTCTTCTTCATCCAGCAAACTAGGTTCTACTTGTTTCTCTTCACCTTCGACCCAGATCCACCATCAACTTAGTTTGATGCCCTTTGTGCTATGGGATGCTGTCTTCAGTGAGATTACGATTTGATTCCTTCAAGAAAAGTGTCAGAATGACAACAAAGAACAAGACAGTGATAGTTTTGAAGAAGCAGGAACAATGGTCATTGGAGAATTAGGAGCTCAAGACAAAGAAGTGCAAGAGCCGAAAGCTAATCTTCTGTCTTCACCATGCCCAGCAATATGCTGAATATCCTATCTAAGGGAGAAGGAAGGATGAAAGGTGGATTCTATCTTAACTTGGTCATTAAGCTTCTGTACTTAATTTTACCCAAGATATGTAATAAAAAGAGAGAGAGAACAGTAAGAAAGAAAGGGTATAACAACAATTCCAAAAAGGAATCATGTTTCAAAGGAAAACTAAACTGCAATAAAAAAAGATAGCAAATTCCATAAAAAATCGGAGCCTAAATTTTAACAAGAAAATTGTTTCACCAAGGAAAAAAATAGAGATGAAGAAAGAAGGAAGACAACTATATTTATAAAAAAAGAGAATGGATTCAAAGGAATTTAAAGCCATGATTTTTCTAGCAATACCTCACCTTCCTTTCTCATCCTTCAATTATGATATAGTATATGACCTGCATGATTTAAGATGCAATAAAATATTATCTATCTGGTCCAAAATCTCTCTTATCTTAGAGTCAATGTTGGACACTTATTCTGACTTTCTTGACATCTTCTCTGCTTGAGTAAAACAAAAATTCATTCTTCTTCCTATGTCTCTCCTCTCTCAGAGTAGACCTTACAACCTTAATCTCACTTGTCTACACTTTTATCAGGCTTCCTTGATGGTTACTTCAAAAGACAGGTTAGTAAGAACCTCTGTTCAGTATCCTCTTAGTAGATGTTGAAATATACTTGGTTTATTCCTTGACATCCTTTCATATTTCATAATAATATTAGGTTTTACAGTTTCTCTGTTGCTATTACCTCCTTGTCACATGAGCAGATATTGGAATACTAATCTATCACTTTTTCTGTACAACCCTTCACAAGTTGTCACTTAATGGTTGTAATCTTTCTTATGATATGTTCACCATGAAGGGGGAGTTAAGGAAGAAGATTATATCTAACTCCTTTGAAAATTCATCACAAACTTCTGGCCAAAATGTTTTGCATTGTAAAAGTTTATCAATTGCTACATTGGTTTTGCATGTCTATTTTTCATTGAGTGGCTTTTTAGTTTTGGTTTTTCATTTGCAGGCTTTTTTCTATTTTGTGTCATAGGCTAGATATATATGCTCTAGCTTGAAGAAGAATGCTAGAGGCAATAATAATATATTGGTATTAGAGTTATCAGATTATAGCTTAGTCCCACATTAAATCTGGTCATTTGGTGTTATGCTAGAAGATAGTGTATTGATCATTTTGTGATCCACAAAACACAATTTTATCCCTCTATTGTTACAATGAAGTTTTAATACCCATGCTTTTATTATGCATGGGGTATGAATGCCTGATGTGATATCTCTGTTGGGAGTGGTACTTTTACTTGTTTAATCTTATATTCTAAGTTCTTATTATGGTTTCTTTGCTATAGTTGTATGATTTTGTTTTGGTTAGATTTTGACTATGGATATTTTGCTTCTTTTTTGTACTATAGCTTTTCATGAATATTATTGCTGATTTTTATAATTTTTCACACCTGAATTTGATTTTTTTTAGGGAGAAGTCAGATCAGCCTTTCCGTTGTCTTGATGGGCTGTATAGAAGGGAACTGGTACGAGTGTATTTGTCAAATGTAGAACTAATTTGTCGGCGTTTTCTAGAAGAGAGGATAGGGAAGCTTAGCAAGTTCATTGAAGATAAAATGAGGTGGTCCAGGTATGAATTTTACTGATTTTTTTAAACATTGTTTGTGAATCATGAACTTCATTTGTATCTATTTTTTATTGCATCTGGTTTGTATAGGTTTTAGTATCCTAAGATTTTCTTTCCATCGGTGCAATCTTGTGTTGAATTTTACTAGGATTTTGCAGTTTTAGAGCCTTTTGGCTAGACATTGATCCATGCAGTAGGCGGCGTATGTCAAGAGACAAGACAGATGCTATATTGAAAGTAATAGTCAAGCATTTTTTCATAGAGAAGGAAGTCACATCTACTTTGGTTATGGATTCCTTGTACAGTGGGTTAAAAGCTCTGGAACTTCAGAGCAAAAATTTGATAGGGAGATCAAAGTCAGCAGATTTGGAAGAATTACCAGCGCCTGTGGTTCATGTTAACAAAGATATGTTTGTGTTGACTGATGATATCCTTTTGTTGATTGAAAGAGTGGTATCTGACTTTTTGCCCCATCAACCTTTGCCTTCGAAAGATGACAAGTGTTTACAGAACCGTACAAAGGTAAGAGAAGGTATCCTATGGTAGGTATACATGTGCTGGCATATGAGTTTCTTCTTTTGTAATTCTACACACACTGATACATATAATATATGCATATATGTGGGACATTTTGTTTGGTTATTATCTGTTTAGCAGTTTGTCCTATGAAAAGTTATTGCATTATGGACATGATTTCCTAGCATACATTTGAAGTCCTCACGGCAGTGAAATACTTTTTTCCAGGCATCTATATCTAAATATTTTAATTAACCAAAATATGCAGGAAGGGAATTCTGGAGATGAGTCTATTAAGGATTCTTTAGACCGTGATGAAAGGCGGCTTATGGAGCTTGGCCGTAGAACTATTGAAATTTTTGTCTTAGTCCACATATTTAGGTAACAAGCAATCATTTTACTTGTTGGCCAGATGTTTTTTTTTGGAGCTAAATGTTACTGTGGCATATTTCTGTACATTATAACATATTTGTGCGTTTAAGCAGCAACGGTGATTCGGGACATATTTTGTCCCTTATGGATCAGTTGATAAAAGGTTATTCTGTTTCAGGATTGTCTAATCCAAGGCAACCTTGTTATGAATGAACCTTAGTGTTATTTTATTGTTGGCAGCAGTAGAATCGAAGTTTCTTACCAAGAGGCAATTGCTCTAAAGAGGCAAGAGGAGCTGATTCGAGAGGAGGAAGCTGCTGGCATAGCTGAGAATGAAGTCAAATCAAAGTGCAGTGCTAGTGAAAAGGAAAAGCGCTCAAAGAAAAAACAGGTCCACCAATAGATACTAATTGAAATTTTTTAGCCGTCTTTGACAAATGATATTTTATAGTTACATTTTGGTTAGTTGTCGAATTAAACCGAAATGCTAATGAAAAGGAATACTGTGCAAAGAAAAAAACAGGTTCGCCAGTAGATACTAATTGAAACTTTTCACCTGTCTATCATAAATATTATTTTTATGTACTTACATCTTAGTTAGAAAAATCAAAGCCTAATGCTAGTTAAAAGGAAAAGTGTGTAAAGGGAATGTGGTTCACCTATAAATATTGAAACTTTTCATCTGTCTGTGAAAGGTAATATTTTTATAATTCCATCTTGGTTACTGTTTTGATTAGATGTGTGTATGAAGTGTGAACACTGCGATTTACGAACTCATGCATTTTCTACAGCTTTGTTTATCATACGACATTCTCAAAACTTGTCTCTCATCATAGGTTTATAATTTTTGCTTTCCTATTTAAATTTCAATGTTTATCATGGCTTTTACTGCAGCAACATTCTGTAGTCCTTAAATATTTGTCCTTAAACATCAGTCCACCTTATCTGCTGGATTCTTTTATCTCTTGTTATTTCTTGCTGGAATTTTTTGAGATCACGATTCATAAGGATTACATTTTAACATCCTTCAGCTGTGAATTGCTATTATATGTAAATTAACCTGCCTTTTGGTTCTATGTTAATTTCACAATTGTGTTCGAGAAGGACATCCCTTTAAAACAGCTAAAGCTTATCCAAGTACAATCCATAAGTACAATATTAAGCTTGAATATTAGTCCTGCATTCTCAGTAATGTAAGGTTGGCCATACTGTTGATCCGACTGATTGAGTCTAGGAATCTTGTGTTAAGGCTCCGTGACCTCTTAGCAAGCTTTGTAGTGTAGGGTTGGGGACCATTACTATATATTACTTCAACCAGGCTTCTTTATTACTGCAAGTTTTTCAATATCTGTCAATCCCAATAGATTCCATGAAAATAAAAAGTTCTTAGACTATATGCGCCTGATAAACTAACGAACAGAAACTTCAACCTCATATCATCTGGCATGCACAACATAGTGTTTGTATAAAACTTGTAAGACACTATGCACTCAAAAATACTTTTGTCTGGTTTAGCTGGCATTCCATATGTTGACTCACATTCTTAATTCCACAACGGAAGTGAGGAGCTTCTTGAGAGGTCACCCATCCCATCTAGCATGCCTTACAGAGTAGCTGACTAATTTGCACTAAAAGACATCTTGTTATTCATCTTTAATCTATTTAAGACACTTTACACCCATGGTCCATGTCCTAGAACCTTACTAGGAGTTGTATCTTTATCTAAGGCCCTCTGCCTTAGCCATCACCCTTATCCTCATTAGATTGAGTTGTTAGAGGCCTACTGCCTTCCATTAGTTCTTGAACCACACACACCTACTATCTCGAAATTGCTTATTAACAAGAGGTCATCTATCTCGAAATTGCTCCACACCAAGCACACTTAAATATATCATTTGAACAGCCTGCTAACTAATATTATTGTGGTATATTCTCTTTCTTCTGATATAATAAGCATATTTAAGTTTTTTACTTGGTTTCAAATGCAAGATTTCAAGTTATTCTAGTCTTTCATAATCCATGGTTCTTCAACATCATACAGACCTCAGTTTCCCTTTATTAACTGGTAACATCTCGAACAGCCTCACAATTGTAAATAAGCTGCGACTCTTTTTCCCCACTAAAATTCACTTGCTCTAGATTCTTCAGAATCAGATACACTATAGTTAAGGCTAAAAAGAGTTTTTTGTTTAAGCTATGAAATCATCTAGTTTGTCATTTTCGCAGGCTAACTTGCCAACCTCCTTTTATGCCTATCTAAAGTTGTAGTTGAATATTTCTCAAGTTATATAGAAGATAGATTGTTGTATACGATTCCAGCCACTGGGCTGACTTACTCAAAATATAGCCAGTCTAGTGGTTGGGATAGTCTTGGCCATCAATCTATGGGAGAACCTTTTTCTTGGTATATGAGTTATGCACTGCATTATGGATTACTAGGCCTATGTGAAACATTTGACCAAGATTTTTTATGCTGAATGGATTTTGGTCTGTTTGACTTTTTTTGTCTTGTTTAGGATAAAGGTCCAAACATTAGATTGATGCACGGAATTAAATGGCATTTGAACCAAGCAAAAAGGAGGATTCATTTGTATTTTGAAAATTAGTTGGAGTCCATAGCTCATCTTTATTTTAAAAAAAAAGAAATGAATGAGCTTGAACTGAGCACAATGAATGGTAACTGAGCTTAATATTGTTTTGTAAGAGTTCGTTAACTCGATTTTCTTTCCAAAGTTCAACTAGATACATTATTGTGCTTACAAGTTAGCTAAAGCACGACTCATTAGATGAACCATGTTTATTATTTGTTTAATGGTATATGTTATGGTTAACATTGCTTGAAAGAAGAGTTTATGAGATCAAAGTATAATTTGATAAATTATTCAAAAAAATTTATTACTAAGATGCTTGAAGAATGAAGGACAAACATTTTAATATCTACTTATAAAAATAAAGGTGTTATACAATGTTATTCTAATTTTTGAGTAACAGATGAAATCACCATTCTTGAAAATCAATTTAGTTTTATGTTTGGAAGATCAACTATAAATTCTATTTATTTGATAAGACAAGGGAAAAATATAGAGAAAAGATGCATTTGTTTGTATAGGATTTTTATTGGTAGAATCCTAAACAACTATTGTGGTAAATTTTAGAGAAGAAAGGAATGCCTAATAGTTATATTAATGTAATAAAAGATATCTATACTAATTTTGTTACTAATGTTAGAGTTACCAATAGCGGGCAAACAATTTTTTCTATAGCTATAGACATCAAGGGCCAGCTTTAAGCTCCTTTTTTTCCACATTAATTAGATTAAATTTGAAGCTTAAATGGAGAAATATTTTGGAAACGAAATGTTTTAAAACAATAATTAAAAATACCGAGCTGTGCCACTCCGTACAAGACGATTTTATTGTTTTGCCCGTTAATCGGCATGAACTCTTCCACACCAACACTTGGTGGTGGGCTTATCCGCTAGGCAACAATGACCTCGAGGAGAGACCGTATCCAAGGGTGACTATCATGACCATATACAACCAGGCCTAGCCACGACAGTAGGATGTTGCCATCGGCAATGCCTAACGACTCCCTGGCCACCACGGTAGGTTGTTGCCACCGGCCGTGCCTTGCAATTCCCCTATTTCCCCCCCTTTTTATTTCCTTTTTTATCCCTTATTTCAATCATCGCGATTTTTTTTCATTCCTTTCCCTCTTTGTGTTCCTTTGTAAGGAAAAGTATAACAATGTAGGAGTACAAGGAAAAATATAATAATGTAGGACCAAGATTGAAAAGAAAATTAAATATAGTATAATTTCTAACCTTATAAACTATATTACTACGATTGAACCAAATTATTTTATTTATAAATTCGGTTCAATTTTAAATTGACAAAAATAAATCTAAACTAAACTCAGTTTGAACCTACTTGATCATAATCACCATGTCTACTACTTGGTGGACTTCACCTAACCCTAAATCCACTTTTACTCAACCCTAATTTTTAAAATATTAATTTAATTTAATTTAACTTAATTAATTATTTAAAAAAATTAAAAACTAATTTAAAATGTAAAATTTTTAAATAAGATAAAATTTGATATTTAACATATTTTTTGGCGTTCTGACTTTTATGATGTCAATAGAGATTGAGAGAACTAGCATGCCATACAAAAACTAAAGTTCTAACTTTTTTCTACATTTGAAGCATTAAAGTAGATGCTTGCTTAATGCGCCTTGCGTTATTTTTTGCTTATTCTTGTTCCAGGCTAAACAGAAGCGCAATAATCGCAAAGGTAAAGAGAAGGGAAAATATGACAGGGGTAATCTTGTGCAAGAAGCACTCCAGCAAGAAACTTACGAAGAAGAAAGGACTTCAGATTCATTCTATTCTGAGCCAGTAGAACATTCTATCAAGAAGATTGGTGCACATGAAGATGCATCTGATATTTCTGACACTGTAGATGTTGCTGCTGAAATGCTTCAACCCGATTTAGATGACCAAGCTGCCAGTCCTATTAATTGGAATACAGATACTACAGAAATTCATGTTACCACTGAAGCTAGTGGCGGTGATGTCCAGAACGGGCACCTTGATAAGAGGAGCCAATCTATTATCGACGATAGTTCCTCAACTTGTTCGACTGATTCCGTCCCCTCCGTTTTCATTACTGGAGCATATAAAGGAACCATTTCACCAATCAATATAACTCAATCATCTCCCAACAGGTAAATTTAGATTTGCGTATCTTCAGTTTTGATTGTAAGACCTTTTGTGTTTAAGGTGTTAAAAATTGTATCTGCAGAGGAAAGAACCACCGGCGTAAAGAAACACACAGCAGAATAAGTTCGACTGTGCGAGCTGAAGCTACTATCGTTGATAGACATGCAAATCATATCTCAGATAGCAAAGTTGACCAACCAGAATCAGCACTCACAGAATCATCCTCGAAGACTGAGATGCAACAGCAAGAAATTCAAGTTGAAAAGGTAGAATTTTTTGCCACAGTGAACTATCAGTTTTGTTCTGTGTATTAGGGATGGGCAAAAAATGCAACTCACCTGACTTGATATGGAAAACCAAACTGAACTGACTCGGAAGTTGACATTTGATTTTCAAATTTGGTTCAGTTCCTGAGCTAAACTGAACCAAATAATCACTTTGGATTTTCTCCCAAAATTCCATTCTGGTTCTCAGTGCAGTTTTATATTTATATATATATAGACAAACATTTCAGGTTGGTACTCCGAAAGTAATTTACTTAATGTTACTGTGTCATTTTAGCAGGTCCTTTCTCTGCAAAACAAGCAATTGGCCAACGATCAGGTTGTGGTGGAGAGGCAGTCCTGTTCAAATCTTGGTGAAAAGCAAAACAACTCTATTCATCTGCTAAAGCAGTCAACCTTTACCTCGGACACTCTTGTCAGCGCTTCCAACAATAAAGTTGAGCCAACCTTGAAACTTTCAAATAGCACAGCCCTTAGCGATAAGGTTCTTGCTTCATCATCAGGATCTCAACCAATGCCCTCGAGTTCCCTGGCAGAAGCTCAGAAGCAAAATGCACTGGCAAAACATAGTATTGCTCACCAAGACAATGCAACGTCAAGGCCATCCAGTGCCCCTCTTACAGCAGCATCAAGGTCAACTGCATCTATTTCTCCCATTGTCCAAGCAGTACCTCTACTTTCCCGCTCGGTTAGTGCTGCTGGTCGGTTAGGGACTGATCCATCTCCATCTGCCCCAAGTTATGTTCCTCAATCATATAGGAATGCTATAATGGGCAAAACTACAAGTGTAAGGATGGCAGGCTCCACCGATGTTAATGCTTCCTCAGGGCAAAGTGCTGTATATTCACAGTCTCATCCATTGCAGTTATCATCTCCATCAAAGCTTCCACCTCAAACGCCTTTAAGGACGGACCAAATGTCGATTCGGCCTGGATTGACCTTTGGGTGCCTTAATGTGGAAGCAGTCCGTAGCCAGCACCTATGGAAGGATAGCAACCAATACAAACCCAGCAGCAGCAGTCAGAGGTATGATTCAGCTTTGATGGATAATGACACGGAGAAATTCAATGTTTATGGAAAGTTGCAAAAAGAGTTAGTTGGGATTGCTTCCCGGTCTATGCCCTCTCAGGTACAAGGGACCATAACAGAGGAGTTTCCTCACCTTGATATTATCAATGACTTGCTGGACGATGAACAAAATTTTGGTTGTACAGCTAGAGATCCCGATCATACTTTCAATCGGCAGTACTCGTTACCAGGCAATCTGTCAACTGCCTCCAGCCAGTATGACCAGTTTGAGCAGTACTATGAAGAGGGCTTTCTTAGGTCCTATGGTGCTTCCAGTAATCCTCTTCAGGGGCTGCGAGATGGACTTCTTCAGCAGCCAGAGTTTTCATCTTATTCTAATAGATACGGCCAGTTTGATGGATTGATGCGGAATCATTTGCCATACATGAATACTGATCTATCGATGCTTCGATTGGGGGAAGGAGACAGCACTGGATATCGTTACCAACTTGGAGACCATTTGACAAGAGGGGGGAATGGATATTTGTATCGTCCTGCTAATGGGCCTTGAGAACTAGGATTGGTCATTTTGTCATATCAACAGGTGTTATCAAGGTAATCTTTTCTTCTGAGCTTTGCAGTGAGCTGTACGTTACCGTGTTTTTCGCTTTTTTCCTCTTAAATTAAAGAATTTCGTTATGAAGTGATTCTTCTATTCCCCTTGATTCAGTTTGTTTGCCTTTGAATATTTATGCGACTTACATTGCCCGAAAAAGCCAAGCCCTAAAATGCATGACAAACCCTCGAGTGTCAACATTGTATTTACGAACAACCCCATCGTAGTAGATTAATTGAAGTGCTCTTCCAATAAGTAAGAAGTTATATTTGGATTGCTCTTTCAAATTCAATAACCACAATCTAAACTTGTGTTCCTTGTCAAAGTGTTTTTAGGAACTCTTATTTTGCATCTCCTGTTGGTTAAAGTCTAAATTGCAGTTATATCATTTGAGGTATGTGGAATGTTCTATGAGTCCAATTTATTGATGCAACGGGTGTTATAGTTTGATGGATTCATTTATTAAATATTTGTTTGAAAGTTAACGTTGACGGGTAACCTAACGTGCAATCTTCATCCTTTTTCATCTGATTTGGGACCGACATTGACGGAGTTAAAACTTGATTGTTGTTGTTGAATGTCATAGGATTTAAGGCTTTGACCTTAAACCCCAATTGAGTACCCCTCGATCGCCACTAAGCCATCATTGATGACCTCAAGTCATTGTTAAGTACCCTTCACTTTGCTCGTCGAAGCCATCCAAGTTTACATCTACCGTAGTGAAGGGCAGAGGGATTGCCACCAAGTCATGATGACCTAAAGCCCTTGTTAAGTATCCCTCTCTATGCTCGTCGACCTCATCTAAGATTGCATTCTCTGCATTTGTCGGCCTCATCTAAAGTTTGGTGCAGAGGAGAAATTTAAAAATCTATATTTTCTCTCCTCGTGAGAAGCTCTGAAGTTCGAAAAACTAAACTAAACGGAGTCTTCCTTCGCACAAATAGCCCATGAAGGGAATAATCTTAGTGTCTATTACAGTGCAAATGGTCCATAAAAAGAGGAACAATACATTTAAACTGCAAAGCTAGTAACTATTACGGCATAGAATATACCAAAAAAAAATGCATGAACATTGGGGTTATACCCAAGGAAGGGAACAATTTGGTTAGCACTATGGAAAGGACTTGGGGTTTACGGATGGTGGCGTAATTCACCATAGTCACGATAGTCATGTTAAACCCTCCCTGTCGTTAACATGGCCATGCCGAAGACAATGAGAATTAGAGCCAACAAAAAACGACCGACTCGCTTCATGTCGATTGGTTTTGCTCTAGGACAAGAGAATGGGATTGGATTGGAATTCACTTTGAGTCTCCGACCATCCACCCGTTGTCGTCATTGAAGATGGAATGGCTAAGACTATCGGGTCATTGGTTCGACCGGTTAAATTCCACTTTGTTAGAAATTTATTGACCACCACTGTTATATTTAATTTTTATAGTTGTTATAAACACATATCATTAGATTTTTCTCCTCAACTTGTCAATTCAGTCCCGTCCAATTTTGAAAACATTGATTATAATCTTAAGCACTCAAGAGACACCAAATTTAAAAATCTTCAAACGTGATTTGCAGCAATTCTAGCAAGTAAATGGCACCCAAAACACTTTGGATTTCAAAATAGAATACTTACAAAATTCTACCTAAACATTTGACAAAGTTTACGAATCTTAGACTCGAGC
>JBBUKS010000095.1:3665628-3678328 GCA_038050645.1 Hedychium gardnerianum | reverse complement strand
AAAGGGGTATGAGAAGGTGGAGGTCTTCAAGAGATCGATTGGATGATGAGAGAGGTGTTGATGTTTTTGACAGTGAACGCAAATAGTGACAAATTGGGTCGTATCAGCTTACAGAGTTGGCCAAAAATAACCGACCAATAATAGCTTTCGAGTGAGCGTCCAACTCCCAACATGATTTTCACAAATACCTTCATAAATTTCCCGCATGACATAGTTCGTGTCATCGGGACCAAGGCATTTTAGGAGAGGGCATGAGAAGACCCTCCTATATAACTAGTCCCCGATGAGAGTGAATCAGGGGACTCTATTCTTGAGTAGTTGGGCTTGCTTTGGGACAATGGACAAAGTTCATTGTTGGAGGAAAGTAGTGAAAGGTGTCCTCTAGTCATCGGGTTTATCATGGCTTGATACTTGATCAATTTAGGCTACCAGTAAAGTCTGGGTCACCAAGTCTTCCGGGGTCTAGGTAGCAAGTGCACTTGCCAGTTTGGCTAATTCATCCGCCTTTTGATTCTTGGCTCGGAGAATTTCCTAAAGAATGACCTCTTGGAAGTCAGATTTTAACTTCTCGAAAATCTCGATGTAGCATCGTAATCGATCATTCTTGATTTCAAAACTTCCTTCTAATTGTTGCATGACCAATTATGAGTCTGAGTGGATGATAACTCGAGAAGCCCTGACTCACTTTGTCGCCTGAAGTCCCACCAGCAAAGTTTCATACTCAGCTTCATTACTGGATGCTCGGAAATTCAGCTGAACTAAGAGTTGGAGTACGTCTTCTCAAGGAGATACTAATAATATCTCGACATTGTTGCCTTGCCAAGTGGATGACCAATCCACATAAATCCTTCAGGTTTCTTCCACTTCTTGATTAAGAACTTCAGTTAGGAAGTTCGTCAGGGCATAAGCTTTAATGACAATCTGCGGTTGATACTGAACGTCATACTCACTTAGTTCGATGGTCTATTTGATTGACCTCCCCAAGGCTTCTAGATTTGTTAACACTCGCCTCAGAGTGTTATTGGTGAGAACCGTGATTAGATGAGATAGAAAATACGGTCTCAACCGGCGAGCTGTGAGGGTCAATCCTAGGGCCAATTTCTCCAAAGTGGTGTACCTGCTTTCGGCATCTTTCAGCAGATGACTTGAAAAATAAATGGAGTGTTATATATCCCCCTCTTGTCGGATCAGGACCGTGGCGATCGTTCCCTCAGATACCAAGAGATACACCCATAACATTTCGCCCACTACCGGCTTGGAAAGAAGCAGTAGTCGAGACAAATATTCTTTCAAGTTAGCGAAGGCCTTGTCGCACTTCTCATCCCACTCAAACTTGGATGACTTCTTCAGTACCTTAAAGAAGGATAAGCTCTAGTTAGTGGATCTGGAGATGAATTGGGAAATTACTGTGATTTGGCTGACCAGTCGTTGCGCCTCTCTGACATTACAAGGAGAGAGCATATTTTGAAGTGCTTAGATCTTATCAGGATTGGTTTCAATTCCTTGCTCAGTTATAATATACTCGAGGAATTTCCCGCTCTTGACTCCAAACAAGCATTTACTAGGATTTAACTTGAGCCCATACTACCTCAAAGTGCTACAAGTTTCCTCCATGTCTGAGATCAAGTTCTCTGCTCGGGCAGTCTTGATCAGGATGTTATCCACGTAGACTTCAATATTTTTTCCGATTTGATGCTTAAATATCTGATCCATGAACTGTTGATATGTTAATCCTGCATTCTTTAAGTCGAACGATATAACATTATAACAAAAGGTCCCATCAACAGTGATGAAACTGATCTTTTCTTGATCTTTAGGAGCCAAGGGAATTGGATGATAGTCTTAGTAGACGTCCAACATATGAACTCACAATCGGAAGTTGAGCCCACCAGTTGATCGATGTGGAGGAGAGGATGTCAATCTTTCAGGCAAGCCTTGTTTAGATCCCGGAAGTCAATACATACCCTCTACTTGCCACCCAACTTAGATACTAGTACTACGTTGACGAGCCAAGTCGGAAATTAACCTCTCGGATGTGTCCAACTTCCATCAACTTATTAATTTTGGCTTGGATTATTTTGTTCTGCTCGGGCCCAAATTGTCTCTTTTTCTATTGGATCGACCGAGCATCAAGAAGCGTATTCAGTTGGTGAACCAACACGATCGGGGATATGCCTGTGACCTCTTTAGACGACCATGCAAAAACATCATGATTGCATGAGAGGCACGCAATCATGTCTTGTTTGAATCCTGAGTGGAGATCTGTAGCTATTTGGTCGGTCCCTTCAGTCGGTTGAGATGAATTTGTATGTCTTATTTGCCTTCTGTAGGCTGGGACATCGACACCTCTTGAACAACTTGTACTGAGGTGCCTTGAGTTCGGTGGGCCTTGTGTGAGTCGGTTTTGACTATGTCAATATAACATTTTTTGGCTGCCGACTAGTCTCCTTTCACCTTTCCAACTCGATTTTCTATTGGGAACTTGATTTTTTTGGTGGAAAGTGGAGATCGCGGCTTGAAAAGTGCTTAGCGCTGGTCTCCCAAGTATAATGTTGTAGGTGGAGGTCGTGTTTATGATAATGAAGGGCATACGCCAAGTCCTCATTAGCTGAGTCCTCATTAGCCGACTGGTCTCTTTTCACCTCTCCGACTCGATTTTCTACCGGGAACTTGATTTTTTGGTGGAAAGTGGAGACCGCGGCTTGAAAAGTGCCTAGTGCCGGTCTCCCAAGTATGATGTTTTAGGCAGAGGTTGTATTTACAATAATAAAGGGTGTACGTCGAGCATTGGGAAGCATGTTCAGTCGATGGACCAATACGGTCGGGGATATACCTATGACCCTTTAGCCGACCATGCGAAGACATCATGATTGCGTGAGAGACACACAATCATGTCCCATTTGAGTCCCGAGTGGAGATCTGCAGCTATTCGGTTGGTCCCTTCCGGTCAGTCGGGATGAATTTATACATCTTCTTGGCCTTTGATAGGCTGGGACATCGACACCTCTTGAACAACTTGTACTAAGGTGCCTTGAGTTCGACGGACCTTTCATGAATCAATTTTAACTATGCCGACATAGCATTTTTTGGCCGCTGACTCATCTCCTTTTACTTATTCGACTCGGTTTTCTATCGGGAACTTAATTTTTTTAGTGGAAAGTGGAGACTGCGACTTGAAAAATGCTTAGTGTCAGTCTCCCAAGTATGACATTGTAAGTGGAGATCATTTTTATGCTAATGAAGTGTGTACGTTGAGTCCTCATTAGTGGTTCCTCTCCCAAGGAGAGGGAGAGATCGATCTGACTAATCGGTTGTACTTCATGCCCTGTGAATCCATATAGGGAGGTGTTCATGAGACTAAACTCTTCTCCATCAAACTGCATTTGGTCAAATGCTTTTTTGAATATGATATTAACATAGCTGCTCGTGTCCACGAATACTATCTTCATCATATAGTTGGCGATAAGAGCTTGGATCACCAAGGCATCATCATGAGAAGTCTCTACTCACTCCAAATCTCTAGGCCCAAAGATGATTGCGGGGTCGCTTCCTTTTCCTTGATTGGTGCTGACTCCATAACTTTTCAGTCTTCTTCCATGGTCTTTCCTGGCTTGATTGGAATCTCCATTTGTTGGGATTCCTGAGATCATATGGACAGTCCCTTGGGGATCCACCTTGCCTTTGATTTTTAATTTTTATCTTTCTCCCGATCTGCCTCCCTACAAGATTGAGATGGACCTCGGGGTTCACTAGAGGGCGAGCGAGTTCGTCGACCTAACTGGTGGTCATTATCAGCACAGTGAGTGGGCTGGTGAGGAGTGTATCGAGAAGACTCAGGGGATTTTCTGCTCAGCGGACTCCGATTGTCTCTTTGTTGATCGGCCACTCCCTGTAATTCTCTTGTATACTGCTGGCAATCTCGAGTAGAATGACTTTATAATTGATGATAGGCGCAATAGCGACCCATCTCTTTGGGGAGCCATTGTCCTGACTCCGGAGTTCGGGTCGGGATAACATCCACCGTCTGTACAATCTTTTCTCCCTTGCGGTTCACAGGTTTTCAATTCCATAAAGGCAGAGGGGGAGCTTTGCGCTCTAACTGAGTAGAAGCCGGAGTAGAAGTTGGAGCTTCCTTTCTCCTTGTAGACTGGGCTTGTTCAATGTGAATATATTTGAGTGTCCGAGTCTACAAACTGTCGAAATCGACTGGGGGCTTCTTTACTAGAGACTTAAAGAAGTCTCCATCTATCAAGCCTTGTGAGAAGGTATTGATCAACATATCCGAGTTAACCAAAGGAACATCCATGGCTATCTGGTTGAAACATTGTAGATATTCCTTCAAGGGTTCTTTAGGCTTGCTTGAGAGTGAACATGTCGAGTGGAGTTTTTTGATACCATTAGCTAGTGGCAAAATGTTGCATGAACAGAGTCTTGAATTCTTTAAAGGACCGAATGGAGGAAGCAGAGAGTCGATAGAACCACCTTTGAGCTGATCATGAGAGAGTCGTCAAGAAGACTCAACATTTGATGCCAACAGGGAAGTGTTTTCAAATTTACGTACATGATCTTCTGGGTCGGATGTTCCATTGTAATCCCTGATCTACAACGTTCGAAAATGACACGATAATTCATCTTGAAGGATGCTTCGTGAAAATGAAAGGCCTCGGGGGGGCCTTCACTTCGCTAGATGCATGACCTTTTCCCCACAAAGGATCTCGATGTAGGGTCTCTCCTGAAGATTCTAAGGATAACGCCCCGTATAGTTGATGTCCTAACTGGGATGGGGATTGCAGCCTAGGGTGTTTCGGTTAGTCAGGACGACCTTTGATGAGACACTTGCGGTGCTTTAGCCTATCGGGGTGGCATTTCGGAAGGTGGAGGGGGTTGGGTGCTGGCGGTGTTGGCTGTTAGGGTTGTGCTTGCAACACCGTCTGCAGCGTGACCGCAACCAGCTTGTTGAAATCATCTGTGGCCAGGGTGACGATGTTAGGTCTTCTGATGTCACCCATCTCAACATCTCAATTCAGATCTTAACTTAGTTTTCCCATAGACGACCCCAATTTGATCCTACCTGAGACCACCAATGAACAAGCCACCGATGAGTGGGCGCGAGAGTTGATTTGGTCGTCAATCACCAGAGAACAGGAGGGATCCTCGCAAAGATTCATTCAAACCTACTAGGAGAAAACATCAAAATCGAGGGTTAGAATGATGACCAGGGGTGCCCCGGCTCAGCCACTCCCACACTCAAGTAAGATTTTAGTGGGAGGAAGGTGAAGGATCAACAATGGAGTTGCTAAATTGCCTTTTTTTTGTTTGTGTTCTCGTGTGCACGTACTTGCGCCTGCGAGAGCAGACGACCTTTTATAGAGCTGCAACTACGTCCTCATGTTCTCCACATGTTCTTAGATGAACTTTCATGTTACTCACATCTTCTGATATAAATGGCTATGTTGCCCACATCTTCCGGGAAAAATGGCTATGTTCTTCATGTTCTTCGGCGATAAACGTCTACGTTTTCCACAATCATTAAGAGAGAGTGGCCACACTCTCATCTCTAGTGGACAACAATTCAACGTCCCATATGCCGGGAGTTGGAAACTGACTAAGCGCTAGTCGCGGGACCAATCTGGAAGTGGGAGATTTTAGAGTCAGGAGCCGATTTAGCGTTAGTCTAGGACCATCCGGAAGTGGGAGATCCTAGAGTCAGGAACTGACTGAGCACTAGTCAGGAGACCAATCCGGAAGCGAGGGATCCTGGAGTCTGGAGCCGATTGAGTACCAATCGAGAGATCCTTAAACACCTTGAGGATACTATCCGAGTGATGAAGCGAGATGGCTGACCTCCTTTTGACCTTGACCTTCACCTCAGCTAGTCTATTGACCTCCTTTTGAATACGTGGCGACTTTAGATTACTTCCTGTATCAATATATATATATATATATATAATATGTTATTTGGCTAATTTTTGTGTCTAAAGAAAAGGATTTTAATAATTAGGAGTGAAATAGAGTTTCATTATTTGTTTTATGTTTGTTGAGATGTTATTTTAATTTACTTTATTCTTTCTTGTATATATATATTTTAATAGGAATAATTGATAAAATTGACTAGAAAGTACATTTTCACAATAATATGAATGTAAGTGCTACCACTAGAGTATCTCATATTTGAATTTTAGAAAAAAAAATTAGATAATATCGAATTTGGGGTGATTGGTTTGGCTTCATGAAAGTGTTTCATCGACCGTTAGAGTAAATCGGGAAGTACTCACGGTGGATGACCCAGAAGTCCAACATTTTATGGTTACACGTATCATTTGGAGAAAAAATTCATACAAATATACTATAGCGGGAGATCGAAACGTAAATGCTTGGATAATAACTTGATGCTCTTTTGTACTATTGTTCTGAGGGCTATATTTGAATTTTAGAAAAAAAAATGATTAACCAGGTCAGATAATGTCAGACCTGGGGTGACCGACCAGACCTCAAGGAAGTTTTCCACCGGCCATCAGGGTAAATCGAGAAGCGTTAATGGAGGTCCATCCAAATGGTCAACATTCTGAGACTCGCTTTTCACTGGAGAAAAAAATTTCCTACAGTGCGTCGCAGCTGAGATTCAAACTTTAGATCCCTTGACCTAACTATTACACCATTACCCCCGAGGCATTAAACTAAAAGAGTATCTTAGGATTACAATATTACATTCAAAATTTGTACAAAATACCTTATATCTCAAATTGAGTATGGGAATAATTATATTTGTGAGATTCTCATCTTTCGCACATCTTCCTTCGTCAACGTAGTTATACTTATCTTATAGTTAGGCTTACCTTTTGATTCCAATATGTTTGTCAAGCATGCAAATATAGAAACTTGACATGTAACTTCGGGTGTAATGATAACTCAACCCATGTTAAGGTGCAAATTGGAGTAGAAGTTTGAGAAGGTGAAGTTGACTAGATACTTTATAGATATAAAAGTCTAAACTGTGTTGGATGGTGAAGTCTAGGGATGTTAATATTGACTAAATGCTTGACATATGGAGATATAAAAGGTCTTCCCAAAAGTCCAATGAACTCAAGATCAAATACATATATTATATTTTCTCTCTTCTTCATTTACCTTCTTTCTCTCTCCCACCAAATCTTTTCAAATTCATTTCAAAATCCTTGCCACTATTTTTGTCATCGATTGTGTCATCGACGATTGTTGGAATTTGAAATTGATTACATATTTGAAAAGCTCATAACCTAAGTCTTCTATTGATAGTTTGGTATTAAAATTTTAAAGTAATATCGCAACCTTGAGATGAACCATCAACTCCTATTTCGCGTCAGAGCTACATGTGAACTTGTTTGCCACCATCGACCATCGTGCAACCTAGGACGGTGATTTTAATGAAGTTTTGAGCTCGATTCCAGTCCTAAATCGAGAATATAGAGGCTTTTTTAGGGTGAGCAAATTTTTGGATTGATTTGTGCGATTTTGATTCAATTATGATATCAATAATTGATATTTGTTGTGTCTTTGGATATAGGTATGAACTTTGCATCGATTTGAGGTATCGAATGAATTTCCAGATTTGTTTGGGCATTTTTCAAAAAAATTAGTTTGTTTAATTAGAGATTTTCAAATTTCTAGTATCGTATAATTCAATATTTGAATGTTTCGATACATTAGAATTGTAAATGCCAAGTTTGAAAATCTTAATTCAAGTTTTGAAACTAATTTCGTGGAATTATAAAAATAGTCACTTGAATCTTAGTTTAACATTATTTGAAGCTAAAATAGAAAGTATGCGACCATTTAAACTAAAATGATTTTTTTAGGTATTTTAATCTAATCTTATGATTTTAGAAATTAAAATGCCTAAATAGTTAAAGTTGGAATTGTTGATTTAATATTTGATGAAATGATAAAAAGTTTGATGTTTTTTTTATGATGTTGTTAGTATTTACTTTTTGGTTTAATGTTTGGTTTAATGTTGTAGCTATTATTCACTTCTTTGAACTAATTCGAGTTTTTCATTGTCACATGCTTCATATACTTCAAATAGAAAAATTCATTATAAATTTTTTCAAAAGAAGACAACAAATGAACTAGATTCAGTTACTTCTATAACTCCATCAACAAGATTAAATAATAATGATTTTTCATCTAAAATTCCTCCTAAAAGAGAGAGGTTTGTCTCAATTCTTTAGAGCATGATCTAGGATTGCATCAACAAATTTGGGAATATCATCCTAACCAATGAGAGGAGATTCATCGAGCTTATTTGAATTTGAAAGCATATCAATCTATTCTTCAAAAATATTCATTAAATAAAAATATTAAACACTCTCGAAGATTTTAGTCTGCTTGGTATGAATAATTTTCTTGGTTAGAGTATTCACCAGCTAAAGATATAGTATATTGTTTTCCATGTTTTATCTTCAACAAGCTATCAAGATGCTCAAATCAAACTACATTTACTGTTGATGAATTTGATAATTGGAAGAAAGTTTGAAATGAAAAAACTTGTGCTTTCCTAGACCATATAGGGAAAGATAATGTATCTTCAACCATAGTAATGCTGAAAAGGCATGTGAGAATTTGCTAAACCAACCACAACATATATCAAGGAGATTCGACAATTTTAATATTGAACAAGTCCCAACTAATCGTCTTAGTTTAAAGGCTCACATACATGTTGCTTGCACTTTAAGGAATTTCGTTTAGAGGCTATGATGAAAAATATAGTTCATCTAATTATGGCAATTTCCTTGAAATTTTGGATATGCTAACCATGTATAATGACGAACTTTCACAGCAATTGCGAAAGCTCCAAAAAATGTCATGTATACAAGTCATGATATTTAGAAACAAATACGTCATGTGCTTTCAGTGAGAGTAAAAAATATAATTTGTGAAGAAATTGGAGTTGTTAAGTATTGCATAATTGTTGATTGAGCCTGGGATGAGTCAAAAAAAGAGCAAATGCCTATAGTATTGAGGTTCATGGATACTAATGGATTCATTCAAGAATATTTTTTTTAGACTTGTTCATATATCTGATATTGTGGCTTTGACTTTAAAGGATGCTACATATTTTGCTTTGGCTCACTACAATTTGGATGTTCAAAATATTAGAGGTCAAGGCTACGATGATACTAATAATATGAGAGGCAAGTTTAATGGATTGCAAACTTTGATTATAAAAGATTGTAGAAGTGCTTATTATGTTCATTATTTTGTTCATCAATTACAATTGACTTTAGTTGTAGCATCAAAAAATATGACACATATTCATCAATTTTTTGATTAGATTAAGTTTTATAGTTAATATTGTTAGTTCTTCATGCAAGCGTAATAATGAATTGAAGAATGCTCATGCGGATGACATTGCACATTTGCTTGCTATTAATGAACTCGAGATAGAGCATGGACTTAATCAGATAGGTATTTTACAGTGAGCTGCTGATACACACTAGAGTTTTCATTTGAGATTGTTGGCATACCTAATTAAGATATTTAGTGCATTGTTTACGGAATTGCTCAAGGTTATGGAGGATGTACTTCTTTCTCAATTAGCAGATGCAACATTTATTTATGATAAAATGACTTCTTTTGATTTTGTATTCATCTTGTATCTTATGAGAATCATAGATATTCTTTGTCAGACTTTACAAAGTAAATCTCAAGATATTATACATGCAATGAAACTTGTATTATCTACCAAAAATTTACTTCAATAGATGAAGGATAACAAGTGGAATGATTTGCTTGTAAAAGTGAAGTCTTTTTGTAAACTTCGAAATATTGGGATTCTTGATTTTAGTGCTCCATATATTAATAGACGGGGTCAAGTTCATCCTCGTCATGACAATTTCACCATTGAGCATCATTATCAGGTATACCTCTTTTATGCTTCGATAGATTCATAATTGTAAGAAATTAATGGACACTTTAGTGATGATGCCATGGAATTGCTCATTCTTACTAATGTCCTAAATCCTCAAAATGCGGTGGAGTTTTTCAGAATTATGAATATATGTAAATTAGTTGAAAAGTTTTATGCCCAAGATTTTACAAGAGATGGAAAAGAGTAATTGGAAATGCAATTGAAGTATTACGAGTATAATATAGTCAAAAGACCTGACTACAAAAATCTTTCAACCATTTCAAAGTTATGACAATGGTTAGTGAAGACTAACAAATCTGTTACATACCATCTCATTTTTAGACTGATCATACTTGTGTTTTCTCTTTTGGTTTCCACTGCTATTACAGAGCAATTATTTTCTACGATGAATATCATGAAAATAAGGCTTCAGAGCAAAATGAAAGATATTTTTCTCTTAGATTCATTAATGGTATATATTGAGAGAGAAATTACTAGATATGTGAGTATAAAGTCATCATTGAAGACTTCAAAATTTTTAAAAGAATGTCGAATTCTTTTTAATTAGAGAATTGTATTTGATACTTAATTAAATATATTTTTTAAGTTACTTTTAACTTTCCTTTTTTTGATAATATACTAATATTAACTTTGAGTATTTTATTTATTTTTTTAATTATTATATTTTGTTATTGAAAATTATATACAACATATAATAATTTTTTCGTCACTTAGTATGTAGTTTTCCTAAATCTAAAATCTTAGATCCCCCACTTATAAGTGAAATAGAAATTTAATAAGGTCCAAGAGGCCTTAATAGAAGTACAAGGAAGTTAAGATCGATCATATGCAAAAGTGAAATAAAAGTTTAAGAGACTTGGTAGGATGCACATTAGCTAGTAACAGACCATCTTATGATTGAACATCAAGCCCAATCCATGAGCAACTTTAATATCATAAAAATATCACATTTAGCTAAAGTTATTGATGCAAAATTTGATGTGGGGAAATTTCTTAAGGGTGTCAATAACTCCATTATCTTTGCTAGTTATGATCATGTCATCTATATAAATGAACCTGATTGCAAAAGAATTTCAAGAGATCTTGGTGAAAAGCGAATAATTTACTTTGGATTATTGAAAGTCATCTTGTTGAATAGTAATATAATTTTTCTAAAACCAACTATGGGAGGCTTGTTTAAGTCAGTATAGAGACTTATTGAGTCGATATACTAGAGAATGCTCCCCTATTGATGAGGATTAGGTGACAATTGCATATAGGCCTCTCCGAGCAAATCCCCATGAAAGAAAGCATTTTAAATGTCCATTCGGTGCTTATCAATTTTAAACAACAACCACAACGAGAAAACAATGAACATGAACTGTAATAAACATTTTGCTTATGACAAAAGATAACTATTTTGTCTTGAGTCGATTGAAAATAAGTTTAATGAAGTGACATGGGTTAATTTAGTAGTCAATTTCTAGAAATAATTGTTGCCCTCTATTTAAATTGAATTGACTAAAAAAATCTTAAGTTGACTAAAAAGCATTTTAAATATCCATTTGGTGAAGTGAAGTTATCAATTTAAAACAGCAACCGCGACGAACAAACAATGAATATGAATTATAGTAAACGTTTTACTCATGAACAGAAGATAACTATTTTGTCTTGAGTCGATTGAAAACAACTTTAATCGAATGAAGTGACTTGAGTTAACTTAGTAGTCAATTTCTAGAAATAAATTACCCTTTATTTAAATTGAATTGACTAAAAAAAGTCCTAAGTCGACTGAACACTACAAGAAAATTAGCATATAGTGACAATTTTAGCGACAGATTAATATTTATCCGTCGCTCTTAGCGACGGTTATAAATAATCCGTTGCTATAGACAAGATTTTTAATTTAATACTAATATATAGCAACAGATTAGATTTATGTCTGTCGCTATTGGTGACGGATTATTAAAATTCGTCGTTATCTCTATTTATGATTTTGGCGACGGAATATTAAAATCCTTCGCTAATAGCGATAGACATAAAACTAATCCGTTACTAATAGAGACGGAATATTAAAATCCGTTGCTAATAACGATGAAATATTAAAATTCATCGTTAAATTTGGGAAGAAAATAGGATTCGCGACCCAATCTTTTCTTGCACGGCGAACCCTATTTCTTATCCGGCGACGATCTTCCTCTCCGGCGTATGACGATCTCCCCTCCGCTCCGTTTTTCCTCCTCCGGCGTGTAGGTATGATCTTAGCTTACCTTTCTTCTCCAAACTAAATGGTGCGCGACTGCCAGCGCCGAGCACTGGTGTGGTCGATTGTGGTTGCCCGCGGGGAGAAATGGCGCGCCCGATAGTGCTCGACCGACGTGGAGAACTGTCGGGGCCGACAAAGCACTGCCGGTGCCACTGTCGCCCCGATAGTGCTCTGCCAGCTCCACTGCCGCCCCGACAAAGCACTGTTGGGGCCGGTGCTCGGCCGGCCCCGACAGTGCACGGCCGGCCTCGACAGTGCTCGGCCAGCCCCGACAGTGCTCGACCAGCCCTGGCAGTGCTCGGCCGGCCCCGACAGTGCTTGGCCAGCGCCGAGAACTGTCGTTGCTAGCAATGGTGCTGGCAGTGCTCTAACGGTCGCGGGTGTGCGCTGCCATCCGAAGCAAGCTTGGGTTTAATCTCTCCTATGTGTTATTTGTTCTTCATTGATGGTTGATTGCTTGTATGAGTTCATTGTTGTTGGGTGCTTGTAATATATTATGCTTCCCATGCTTGACACTTCATGTATTTGGTTCTAATTGGATGATGTTT
>JBBUKS010000095.1:3642511-3656283 GCA_038050645.1 Hedychium gardnerianum | reverse complement strand
AAAGTGGCTGGCAACACTGGATATAGCCGACGGTATAATCTGACCTAAATCTAACTGATGTTGACCAGAACAGGGTAACCGATGAAGGTGTTGATAGACAAAGCAAGGAACCCAGGTTGGCCGGATTTCGAATTGATAGAAACAAGATCGAAGAAAAGGGGAAAGAAGAAGACCTACCCTAGCCCTGATTGGTGGCGATGGTGTTGGGACTGGCAGTAGATCGAGACAGGGGAGATCGGGTCGAGCAGAGAGGGGTCAGGACCTGCCTTCTCTGGTCATGGCCTGGTCGCGGCTAGCAGCGGCGGCCAGCAACAAGGGGCGGCGACGACTACCTCCTGGCCGACAGTTGGCTCTGGCGGTGGCCGCGTCTGCTGCCTGGCAGCGGTGGGCGCGTTTGCTGCCGGGCAGCGGTGGCCGCGTTTGCTTCCTGGCAGCGGCAGCAACAGTGGTAGCCGCATCCGGAGAAGGGGCGATGACTCCTGGCCGGTGACAACTGGGCGGCGGCGGCAACGACAACGGGGCGAAGTGTGGGCAGTGATGCTGGATCAAAAGAGGAAGAGAAGGGAATCGAGTGAGAGATATCGGGAGAAGGAATAGGGAAAGAATAATAAGTTAGGTTTTTTTCTTATAATATAAACTTTAGGTTAATTAAATTTAACTTTAGGTTAATAAAAATAATCAACTCTCACTTAATTGATATTTCAAATAGGCTTTCCAAAAACTTAGTATTTGTATCCCCTTAAACTTGTCATATTAGCTCAAATTAAATTTTTAAAAAAAAATCATAAAAAATTCTATAGGCTTATTTCTCAATTAATACCTATTATTTTATTATTTTTATTTGCTATATTTAACATCTTTAAAATGGGATTTTAGATTCACTGACAATGTTACGAGAACCTATTGGTCACACCAAAGAGCGCATCAATTTTGGAGTTTATTTTATTTTAGTATGACTAAAATAAAATGGGTCTAAGTTTCAGTCTGAAATTTATTTCGGATCATAAAACTTGTTGGATTAATGGGTTAATCTAATATTTATTTGAGTTCATACTAAGTCACTAAGTATTAGATACTTTAGTGATTGGTTCTAGTACTAGTGGAAGATTGTTAGTATCAGCCCTAAGAGTCAATCCCGATTTGATTAGTATGAGACTTTTTATCATAAGCCTATAATTTTATATCCATATTTTAATTTTATATATACGGAAAGAGTCTTATTAGATAAGACTCGATTTTATTTTGTATAAGCGAAAATATCTTATTAGATAATACTTGGTTTATTTTGTATATACGAAAAGAGTCTTATTAGATAAGACTTGTAAAAAGATTAAATCAAGAGATCGTGTAGATCGTGTTAACCCTGAAAGTTAAAATTTTATCTCTCATTATATATATATATATATAGTAGTTAGTACTACGGTGTGGTCAATACATATATACTCGTGAGACGAGCGACGGTGAAGGACTCCAATTATATTTATAAGACTAGCGATGATGATATGTTCGTGTGAATATCATAAAGGTATAAACATATTAATCGCACAAGATTCGACTCATTTTTTGATGAAAAGGATTTTACGTATCAAAGATAATTTTATTATACCAAATAATTAATCTGAATTTATATGGATTTATGATAAAAAAAAATCACTATGTTTTATTATTTTTAATTACATTACGAAATCAATACCGATTTCATCATCTCCACTTGGTACTTGACGAGCCGACACATCCTCGACACGCATCTCCTGCCAATCAACGCAAGAACTTCATCCTCCACAGTACCACCTCATCCTCCCTTTTGCAACGTTTTGAATGCACCTGGTAACAACTTCAAGGAAATCAGATCCATCCACATCAAGCTCCGTATTTCAGAGATCGATGCCCCAGGCAGCGGAGACGGCGACGACCATTTTATGTTCTAGTGAAATGTTGAAATCTGTAAAATATCAATCAGCTAATGATGAAAATTTGATTATTTAGCGAATTAATAGATTTTTTTATCAATTTATTCGATTTTCATAAAAAAAATAAAATTATCGATTAATTCAAAAAAAAACTCATCTTTTAAATTTTATTTAATCGATTCAATTACTAACTGATTGTTCATCTCTGCATCTAACTTTACTGAATACCCACCTCCCGAGGCACACACACAATAGTAAAGATACTTCATGAATTTTCAGAGTATCGCTATAGAAAAACATAGAATGCAGTACGAAGTACGTTTAATCATGAGCCTGTAAGTTGATTGACGGAGCGATCATATTATAAGTCATGATTAAATACTCAATGAAACGTAATTCTCATCAATGAGGAGCGATTTGTTAAAGATCAACTACCGGTGTCTAACAATGTGAGTGTTTTTTAAATTTATTATAATGGTCATTGAATTTATTTTATAAAATTAATTTATTATCTTTAAAATTAATCGATTTAAAAAATTAAATATTAAAATAAAAAATTTTACTGAATACAACGAATGTAATATTATATTTTAAAATTTATAAAAAGATACACATTTACCGAGTGCCGCTTCGCCTATTCCACTCCGCCCGTTCATAGATTAGCCAGCCATTAAACACTTTTAATTAAATGTACTCACAATTTTATAGGATACTTGTATGTTACGAATTCAAGTTGTTTATAGGATACATATTTACGAATTCTGACCAAAATTCTTTGACTACATATTAACCTATACGTACTAAAATTCAAAAAAAAATTAACAGACTTATTTTTTAAAATGATTAATTTTGTGATTTAATCAAATAATCATATGCATTAATTAATTAATACTGCAATTAAGTTATTCAATTATTAAACTAAATCCCTTAATAATTAATTAATTATCTTGATAATTAAATGTATATAATTTCATGTAACATTCCATAACTTTAATTAAGTCGTTAAATTAGCAATTTAACTTACTAATAATTAATTAATTATGGAAAGACAACGTACATTTAAATTTGAAAATTGATTAAGTAATTCATTTATTTTGTAGATAATCTATTTTTTAAAATAAATTTGACTATAAATAATTAATAATTGATTTAAAATAATTATCAATTTTAATTGTTGACTGCTAATTATCAAATTAGTAAGTAAATAAATAATTGTTAATTAAATAATGGTTACTTATTTAATTAGTAGTTAGAACTTAGATGATGGTTATTTGTTAACGATTTAATAATGATTAATTGTTTAATTAGTGATTAAATAACTAATAGGTATTTAATAATAGCTAATTACAATTAATTAACTGCTAATTATTTATTTAGTTTTTTTATTTATTTAGTAGTCAACTTGAATTTTAGTTGTTATATATATATATATATATATATATTTGATTCTTCGAGCCGATTAATTCTGGAGGTGCTCGGTCCGACCTTACGAAATTTTTTCATCAGCCATCAGGATAAATCGAAAAATACTAATAAAGACTCATTTAAATAGTCAATATTTTTAGACCTATTTTTTATTGAAGAAAAAAATTCTTACAATACGTCGTAGTTGAGATTATTAAATATTTTTTATTAAAAGTGTTAGATAATACTAGATGTTTTAAATTATTAGTACCATATAGACTTATTGCACTCCTAATATTCCTTTGAGTTTGACCATCTTAATTAATTTCTCATATTTTGAGTGTCATGGTGTTTAAGATTCCTGTTGGTCAAAAGTAATGACAATATTATAAGATTTAAAATTTGAAAAAAATAAAATAAACATGAATAGAATTTGGAGTCCATTAGAGGATGCTTAGTAGGAAAAGCTAATTAGAATTAACACGCAATTAAGTTGATCTTGTGATTAATATTGAGATTAATGAATTAAGAATCCTTAAATGGCACGTCCAAACAAAGGCTGAGAATTAGAAGTGGAATTGCAAGCTCAGTTGGAAAAGCTTCCCTGTCCTATATCCATCAGATGACGTGGTCCATTTTGAGCTCACTGAACACTTAAAATCACTCGGATCGATCCGCAAGTAATCTCATGCCGACGTGCACTGCCGCCACGGTTATAAATTCCGCCGAGTTGGATGCGTCGATGCACTAAGATCGATCGATCGAGTGAATTGCATATTGCATAATATAATATAATGGCAATGAAGAAGGCGGCGGCGGCGGCGGCTGCAGTGGTCGTTCTGTTGGTGCTGGCGGCTGAGGCACAGCTGACGTGCGGAAGATTGTGGGGATTTCGTGCGTGAACTACGTGACGGGGAAGGAGGCTGACGCGTCGCCGACGTGCACGACCTGCAACTGCCTGAAACGGAGGCGACGCGGATCAAGAACATACAAAACACTGCCCGGCCAGTGCGCCGTCTCCCTTTCCTTCCGGTTCGTTCGATCCTATCCGTACTGAACCCATTCATAATCCGACACGTGTCACTTTTGAAACCCCAGAGCCCCTTAATTAAAGAGAGAGATGGAACGAGGAAAAAAGGGCTTTGTGATTACACGTGTCGGATTATGAATTAGTTCAGACCGTGTCTTTATTGGTAGGATCGAACGAATCCTCTCGTTCCACCTCAGCGTTCGTATATGGGACTAATTTTTATTTACGAACAAAATAAATAATTTTAAACATGCTAATTATCTCGTGGTTTATATTTTTGATGCAGAATTCCGTGGGTATATATATATATATATATATATAATGAAAATAAAAAAAAAATCATCAAATGGAAAGGATGCTTTCTTTGGCATAATTCATTAATACAGTACAATGATGTAATGATTAAATATTTTAATAAATAATTAAAAATTTAAAAATTTAATTTTTAATTGTAATATATTATAGAATTTTTTTTTCTTTAGTAAAAAGTGAATCTAAAAATATTGACCATCCATTAATACTTTTCGATTTATTCTGATAGTCACTGAATTATTTTTACAAGATTGAATTAATCATCCTAAAATTAATTAATGAGACTAATTAAATTTATCATCAATATATCATTGGTTTGATGTATAACAAACTACTCTTGTTTAATCAATATCTAATTATTACATATCTAGTTGCAAATTGGTTGATGCTTTATATTTCAAATTTTACCTTGCGAATATGCATGAGAAGTATATGCATATAAGGCCGAAGTGTTTTTATTTTTGAAGATAGGGGAATCACATGTAAAAGATTAAGGATAACTCATAAATGCTACTTAACATCAAGCACCAAAGGGAGAATCACATGTAAAAAAGATTCAATATAGAGATAAGGTTGAAAAAGTAGGAAAATTTTCTAAAGAGGGGATTTTTCTAAAAGGGATATTTCATGTTAATCTAAAAGTCTACTATTTTTAAAATATGATTTAGAGCTGGAAAAGCACACTTAAAAGTTCAATTTATTGCGCTGTCACCCTAGCATTATTTTCTATTTTCCTATCTAATAAAATGTATTAGAAAATTATTTTTCATAATTAATAAATTGAATTGGGACATGAACAACTATTTTATGAGTAGACTATTATAAGTTAATTTTTCGAGTTGATAAGAAATTCATATCTAACATAATTTGAGTAATGAGGGATTGATTTAGTATGTTTGGACGAAAATATTAGTTTGCATATAAACTGAGTTTATAGACGCGACATGAGATTTAAGAGTTAAATTTTGATTAGTAGTCAGGTTCCTATTTTTTCCATACATTAGTCATTGTTCGGACTAATTAGATTAATCCCCGTGATTTATCTCCTTCGTGTTAATTCTGAAATGGACTGATAGAGATATTGAGAGTAAACGTTTCATCTTTTGTCACCATAAATTTATAGACGCAAATATATGAACGTTAAATCAAGTGCGTTTGAATGTCAATTCGCATGAACTATTGATTAAAAAATTCTAAGTTTTTGCTAAAAAATAAGAGAAACTAATCAATCAATTAGATTAATTAATCACTTATGTGCTAATTATTTAATTGATTAATCATGCATGTATGGAAGGCAGAAAAATAAAAATAAAATAATTAACTTAATTAATTAAGCTAATGACGTATTAAATAAAACTCAAATATATATTATTTTTATGCCTTAAAAAGTAATTTTGTATTGGAAGAAATCCTTTGGCAGAAATTCTTTATCTATATAAAAATAACTTCGCTCTTTGGTTCAAATCACTCCACTCAACACTTAAGTTGTGGTTTCTTCTTTTGAGTGTCCTTTTTTTTCTTTCTCTCGTCTCTAAAGAGTTTCAAAATTTTGAAAGTTCACCGGAACTCAAATTTTGGAGTGTTCTTATTTTAAATTATAGATCATTGTATCTTAAGAAGTGATTGTCAATTAACTATAATCTTAAATCCTAAATCTCATATCATTTTAAGAAAAGAAGGTTTCATCTTTGTCTTGACCTCAAAACTCTAATCAGCACGAATAAACTTTCATGAAGAGATGTATCGATATTCAAAAGGATAACTTGACAATTGACTAGATTAAATCAGTGACAACGATACTAAAAAAGATATGTCTAGTATCTGAAGAGGTGCCTCGATAATCGAAAAAGTATAATGAGATTATAAATGAGACAACATAGGAGGCATATCCAAAATTTTAGGTTAGAGAAGATAGTATATTAAGTGACGAAAATAATTATTATATTTTGTATATAACTTTCAATAATAAAAAATATAATAATTAAAAAAATAAATAGAATACTCAAAGTTAATATTAGTATATTACCAAAAGAGGAAAGCTAAAAGTTTCTTAACAGATATATATTTAATTAAGTATCAAATATAATTCCCTAACTAAAAGAAATTCGACATTCTTTTTAAATTTCAAATTCTTCAATGATAGTTTTTATACTCATATTTCTAACAATTTCTCTCTCTATATTACCATTAACGCATACGAGAGAAAAACATCTTTCATTTTGCTCTGAAGCCTTGTTTTTACGATATACATCGCAGAAAATAATCGTTCTGTAGTAGCAGTAGACACCAAAAGAGTAAGCACATAAGTATGAAACTAGTTTCAAAACTTGAACTAAGATTTCCAAATTTAACATTTACAATTTTAATGCATCGAAACATTCAAATATTGCATTATATGACACTAGAAATTTTAAAATCTCTAATTAAACAAGTTGAAATTTTTGAAAAAAAAAAAATCCAAACAAATCTAGAAATTCATTCGATACCCCGCAAATCGATGCAAAGTTCATACCTACATCTACATATACAATAAATATCAATTATTAATATAAAAATCGCATAAATCAATCCAAAAATGTGCTCATCCTTAAACAATCTCCGAATTCTCGATTTAGTTCTGGAATCGAGCTCAAAATTTTCTAAAAATCACTGTCCCAGTTTGCACGAAGGTCGACGACGGTGAACAAGTTCGCGCACGACTCCGACGAGAAACAAGGACTGACAGCTCGTCTCAAGGTCGCGATATTATTTCAAAATTTTAGTACCAAACTTCCGATAGAAAGCTTAGGTCGCAGGCTTTCTGAATATGTAATCAATTTTGAATTTGACGATTGACGATAGCACAATGGATGGTGAAAGTAGCGGCAAGGGTTTTGGGGTGAATTAGTGATATCGGGTAAGATAGCGATTATCCTATGGGCGGACAAGGAGGGGGGATCGAGAAGAAAGCAAGAAAAGGATCCTCCTAAAACGAAGAAAAAACTCTCTGGGTTTTATCAAAAATAAAAAGAAACTCTTTTATTCTGAATAGAGGATTATTCCTTAAACATCTAAACAAAACTCTTATATAGACTACAAATTAAGACCCGAATAAAAGAAAGAAATCATAATAAACAGACCTTAATTTCATTCTTGTAAAAAAAGAAAAGAGATCTTACCTGGAAAAAAAAAGTTCATAATAGAACGAGTTTAACCAAAACAGGATGAAGTTAAAGTTAAATCCTCTCTTATAATTACCAGGAATATCAAAATTATCCTAAATCTCATAAAAATAAAAATGATCAAAAATAACAAATGGGCACTGAAAATGACTTAAATAGTGAAATTTGGGCTCGAAACTTAGTGGTTATGAATTTTACGATAATAAATATAAATTATTAAATTTCACTCGCATGGCCACCGATAAAATTGATTTTGAGCTTCGAGTTAAAAATTATATCTCTTTAAAGTTCAAAAAATTATATTAAATTTCGTAATGGATTTGATCGATCAGCCGCCCCTCCACCTTTCAAATGATGATTTTAAACCCTAAGTCCCGGTTCCACGTGTAACTCTGCCCCTATATATATACATATATGTGCGTGTTGTTCTTATGTGTGCAACTTTGAATTACGATTAAAAAGGAGCAACATGGACTTTTCATTAAATAATATATAAATTATCCGAATTTAATGAAGCTAAGGAGAAAAAAATGGAGGTCGTGCCCCCAGTCCACATGCAAATCCGTCGTTGCTATATACCATCAACTTATAGATGAGCTGACTGGCTAAAAAGCAAGAACATGATAAGGTTTTGACGAGTCTGGAGAATTTGAACATGGAGCCT
Source organism: Hedychium gardnerianum (assembly GCA_038050645.1). NCBI lineage: Eukaryota > Viridiplantae > Streptophyta > Magnoliopsida > Zingiberales > Zingiberaceae > Hedychium > Hedychium gardnerianum. The sequence goes on along the minus strand of JBBUKS010000095.1, from coordinate 3,647,802 downwards.
CATGAGATGAAAGAGAATGATGTGCTCATGCCCATGCTCCAGTATAATGTTAGACTAATTGTGGATTCTACCGAGGTTGACATACAAAAGCTGGACCAACAATTGAGAAGGGAGAGGGAGAAGATGGTGAGCTTATAGAAGGAAAAGGATAAGATTATGAAAGAAGAGGTGAGGCAGAGGGGAGCAACTTCATGTTACGGAGACAATTTGTATTTTAAAGAATTTTAATAATTACAGTAGTTAAATTAGTGACCAATTAAAATTTTCGATCATAAATTTATGACGGAATTTATTTTGATTGTTAAATTAACAATCGATTAAATTTTCAATCATAAATTAATGACTAATTTTAAAATAGATTATGAAATTAATGACCGATTAAATTTTTAGTGGCAAATTAAGGACGGATTTTAAAATCGATCGTTAATTTAGTGATCGATTCAATTTGTGATAATAAATTAATTATAAATTTTAAATTCAGTCATTAAATTAATGATTAATTAATTTTTTAAATTTTAAATTAATGATTAATTTTAAAATCAACAGTTAAATTACCGATCGATTAAATTTTTTTATCATAAATTAATTATAGATTTTAAAATCAATCGTTAAATTAATAACTTATTAAATTTTTGATCACAAATTAACGATTGATTTTAAATTGATCGTTAAATTAGTGATCGATTAAATTTTTGATCATGATAAATTTTAAAATCGATTGTTAAATTAACAACCGATTAAATATTTGATAGCAAATTAACAATGGATTTTAAAATTAACCATTACATTAGTGACCAAATAAGTTTTTGATCGTAAATTAATAATTGATTTTAAATTTAATTGTTAAATTAATGACTGATTTTATCCTTAGTATAGTTGCACAATACTAGCCAGCCGCGCGGGAGGTATGGTTGCACAACATGACTAAATGCAAATATTCGGTCGCAAGATGACAATTTTCTGATAGTGTTGATCAGAATTAGGTTTTCCTCTGGATGAGCCTGATTTTATTTCATTTTAGTAGATACTGACTTCTTGGGAGACATGAATATTGAAATCTATAACCCTAATTTTGGTTTGCGGTGTGAAATTGATCGGTAATATGATTTTTTGATAATAAAAAGGTAGTTCTTTGGGAAAGGAATTGAGCAGGAGTGAAAGTGGAATATGTATATATATATGGATAGTCCGTCAATCATCTAAATTTATTTTTTTATAAGTAAAATATATATAAAAAATTAAAGTACAATATTTAGAGATCAACGGTGTTTCATGTCTGATAAAACCAACTAACTTTATTGAATATCCAAAGGATGTATCATACTTTAAAATTTATCAAAGTATACATGTTTGCCTAGGTGCCGCTCGTCTAATTCACTTCGCCCAACCCATTGATTAGCTAAGCCATTAAACATTTTGATTAAAAGTACTGATAATTTTATAGGATTCACATTAATCTATACGTCCTAAAATCCAAAACATAATTAATAGACTCGTTATTAATTATTTAAATAATTAATTTTTGTAATTTAATAAACTACTCATGTGCATTAAGTAATGAATCCTTCAATTAGTAATTAATTAATTATCTTAAATAATTAAATGTATATAATTTAATAATAATTCCATGTAGCATTCCATATCTTTAATTAAGTAGTTAAATTAGGAACTTGCCTAATAATTAATTAATTATGAAAAGATAACGTAAATTTAAATTTTAAAATTAATTAAGTAATTCATTTATTTTCTAGATAATTTATTTTTTTAAATAAATTTTACTCTAAATAATTAATAATTGATTTTAAATAATGGTTAATTGTTTAATTAGTAATTAAATGACGGTTATTTAGTTAGCAATTTAACAATGGTCAATTATTTAATTAATGATTAAATAACTAGTGGGTATTAATTAGCAATTTAATAATATCTAATTACAAGTAATTAACTACTAATTATTTAATTAGCAGCTAAATAAAAGCTAATTATTTAAACAATAACTAATTAACTACTAATTATTTATTTAGTATTTTTAATTTTTTTAATTTAGTAGTCGATTTGATTATTAGTTGTTAATTGTTTTTTATTAAAAGTGTCAAATAATCCGAGAGGTTTTAAATTAGAATTGATCTTGTTTAGAAATGTTGACGAGTGACTTATCGGTGTGTTGGCATTGATGTTAACTTTGTCGTCGATCATCGGGCAATAGGAGGAGCTTGGGGAGAGGTCTACTCAGATGCGTCCACCTGAGATAGGTTGGAAGAGAATGGTTAGAATGACGGACGGGGAGCTCCTCGGCGTAATCACTCTGATGCTCAAGTCAGTTGAGGTGGATTGAAGAAAATAGATAATAGCTAAGGTTTGTAGATGCGTACGTGCGCGTACTTGTGCCTGTGGGAGCAGACAACCTTTTATAGAGTGATGGACTTCTCCCTCGTTCTCCACGTGTTTCAATATTTCCGCCCACGTACGCCATTTACTCCCTATTTACTGGGAATAAATTGAGACGTTCCCCACGTTCTCCGCAAAGTAGCGTTCACGTTATCTGTGTTCATTTCGAAGTAACGATTATCGATTTTCAAGAAATGCAGAGGGTATTATGATTGTGGTATTTAAATAACCGGGAGGTTGTTGGTAGTCGGGGGCTACTGGTAACTGAGAGGTTGTTGGTAGCTGGGGGCTATTGGTAATTGGGAGGCTGTTGATAGCCGGGAGTCTCAGAAGTCGGGGGTTATTGATAACCGGGAAGATATTGGTAGTCGGGAGTCTCAGGAGCCGAATGGCTACTGGTAACTGAGAGGCTACTAATAGCTGGGAGTCTTAGGAGCCATGGGGTTACTAGTAGCCGGGAGTCTCAGGAGCCGGGGGCTACTAGTAGCCGGGAGGCTGTTGGTAGCCGGGGGCCAGGCCAGTTGGGAGCCTTCTTTGGCTGTCACTTTCGTCTTTATATTGACTTTCTTGCCACATGTAGCACCTCTCTGATTATTCCTCGTATCACATGTCTCCCCTTTAAGTCTAGTCGAAGGAGGCGCAAGTTTAACTGACTGGACTATTGTGTAGTTAATTAGGACCGACATCCACATGGTGATTTTTTGGACTGGACCTAAGGTTATGCTTTAAATGCGGGATTTTGTATCATTAATCGTGGTCACGCCTATTAAATGTCAGTCATGCTTAATCTGCCTCGATTTCTGAGCCTGTGTGCGTCAACATGCTTCCGATGTTGTGTTGTTTTAATATGACATGACCATCTGCGGGGATAACTAAGAGTCATCAAGATTGTGACGATTACAGGGATTTGGTATTATCCCCGCGCTTGATCGGAAGGCTGATCAATCTATCCCACCTTTTTGGTAGCAGACCTTCGACGGCTGAGATTGAGCGAATGTAGTATATATAGGTCATCCACGAGATGCCCTTGTCTTCCTCGCGTGATTTCTACTCCTGTGTTCGTCATCTGCGCTCTTCTTCATCTCCGATTGCTTCGGTTCTCTTCCATTCTCTTTTTTTCATAAGTTCTCCGCCCACCATCTTTTCCGATAGTCAGTTAGCTTCTCTGTTAGCACCCACTGTATCTTATAATTACCTCAAATGGCTGTTGGGTCATCTTCTTCATCTCCATGGTATAGGTCGATAAGATCTAACTTCACAAACGAATCTTTAGATAGGTTAAGGACCACTTATGAGATTCCAGCTGACCATCTTCTGTTGATGTAGAATGACAATGATCGTCCGAACCGCTCTCCACCAGGATTCCTTACTTTCTTCAGGGGTCAGCTAGTGAATGAGCTGTGATTCCTCACTCCCCCTTTCTTTGTGGAAGTATCCCAGTATTTTCGCATTCCATTGTCTCAACTTGGTCCCAACTCTTTCCGGATTATAATCGACATTTTCATTCTCTTTCGACTATTTCGTATTCCTCTTTCTCCCCGTGTCCTTCATTATTTCTTCTATCCGAAGAAGATGGATGATGAGCTGTTCTTCTTCTCCACCAGAACCGGGATCCATCTCTTGAAGCATCTCCCATCTCCGCATAAGGGGTGGAAACCCCAGTTTTTTTTATGTAAAGCCTCCCAGTCCTGTGTCTTGGCCAAATAGGTAGCAATCTTAGATGCTTGAGCCCCCCCCCTACCTTAAAAAACCATCATTTGGAGTGTGGTTTTTTTTAGGCTTCTGAGAAAATAAAAGATTTGAAGTTTGATAGCAGCTCGCTGCTCGAGGAGGGCTCCCGACTCCCCTTCGAGCTTCCTTTGGTAAGATTTTTATACCTTGCATATGTTGATATCTAACTAAAGGTTTTCCCGTTATTGCAGCCGACATCGTATTGCGAGCGACATTGGACAGGTCCAAACTTCCAACGGTGGAAGATTTGGAGACGTGTCTGGTCGAGATAGTCGACCTAACTGAGGAAGACGCTCGTCTTCAAGTGGGAACTTTCCATGCTCCTGCCACGATCCCGAGCGGGGTAGCCCCTGCCCTAGCCGCAGTACCACTGGTCGCATAGCCACCGCCTGTACCCTCATCCGGCGCAGAGTTGGTGCCCTCCGATGAGTCAAGAACCCCTTTGTGGATAACGAGGAAGGGGCGCCAATCCTTGTAGCATATGGCGAACACTACAAAGAAATAAGGATTTAGGGACAACTTTTTGCGACAAAAAATTTTCATCCTAAAATTGCAACAAACTTTGCGACAAAAATTTAAATTATCGCAAATTAATAATAAAATTTGCAATGAAATAACTTTGTCGCTAATTAGCAACAAATAAATATTCATCGCAAAATTTGTTGGAATTTGGCGACGTAAACTAATATTCATCGCAGAATCTGCGACTAATAATTAATTCGTCGCAAATTCTGCGACGAATAATTAATTCATCACAAATTCTGCGACGAATTCTGGATTCATCGCAGAATTTGGTGACATAATCTAATATTCATCACAGAATCTGTGATGAATAATTATTTTGTCGCAAATTCTGCGACGAATCATGGATTCATCGTAGATTAGCCCTAATTTAAAAAAAAACATATCTTTGAAAATTCGTTGAATGACCTAAAAAACTCAGAATCACATGAAACTGGTTCCTTTGCGCTCGTGTAGTTCTCATGATCATGTCCATCACCTCAAATATTTTTTTTCCTATTAATTTTTTTCCATAATTAAATTAACTTGATTGAATTCAATTACTTAATAATTTAATTAAAAGAATAATATATATATATATATATATAAAAGAGTTTGATTTAATATGTTAGGTCGAATATGTGTTAAAAAATCACTGATAAAAAATTAGT
>JBBUKS010000095.1:3577467-3617124 GCA_038050645.1 Hedychium gardnerianum | reverse complement strand
AGCCAAGATCTCAACCCTTTGGTGGTTTGAAGTTCCTGATTGTTGAAGTTCGCCACCTTTGAAATTATGTGGGGTTGAAGTTTAATCTTTGAATTCCCAATAGTGGCTCTCAAAAATTCTATTGTTGGGCTGCCAATTTTCATCTTTGTTGGGCATAATATCAGCCCATTCTTCTGGCATATGTTCAGTAAGGCCTTGAGATGCTCTCGATGCTCTTCTTCATTATCTGAATACACTAAAATATCATCAATGTAAACTGCTATAAAATTTTCAGTACCTTTGAAGCAGTTATCCATTTTGCGCTAAAAAATTGCAGGAGCATTTTTGAGGCCGAAGGGCATAACAAGCCATTCGAAAAGGCCATCTGGCACCCAGAAGGCAGTCCATGGCACGGAGTCAGGATCCATGGCTACTTGGTGAAATCCGCTTTTCAGATCAAATTTTGAGAAAATCTTGCTTCTCCCAACTCGTTGTATTATAGTATTGATACCAGGAAGGCTGTACTGGTCTTTATGAGTATTGTCATTCAGACGTTTGTAGTTAAAGACCATTCTCTCTTTTCCTCGAGTCTCCTTTCCTGTTTTGGGATCCATAGTTGTGCCAAAGTAGATCAAGTAAGGGCATACCGGCAGAATCAAAGGCGCAGATACAACGCACAAAGGGCTATACAACGAGCCGGCCTCCAGCCGGTGGCTGGAGATCGCGAGAGGGGGAGGTCGGCGGCAGTCGGCGGCGCCCGGAGGCGGCTGTCGGCGGCGCCCGGAGGCGGCGTCCACGGCAGGAGGCCGCAGCTGGAGGCGGGCTGCCGGAGAGGAGGCGAGAACCGCTGCCCGGAGGCGGAGGCGGCTGGCGGCAACCGGCGACACCCGGAGGCGGCAGCAGCGGCCATAAGGGGCTGCGTTCGGGGGAGACGGCGGAGGCGGCGCCTGTGGCATGGAGGCAGTGCACCGCGGCTGGAGGCGACGGCTGTGGCTTGGAGGCGGAGGTCTGCGGCCGGAGGTTGGCGGCTGGAGGCCGCGAGACGGGCGGCTGCCCGCGGCTGGAGGCGGCGAGAGGGGCGGCCCGCGGCTGGAGGCGGCGAGAGGGGCGGCCGGCGACAGAAGCCGGCGTGGGGCGTCGGCCGGAGCGACGGAAGGAGCGGCAGCAGAAGCCGCCGCCTCCTCCTTCTCCTTCTTTCTTCCTCCGTCGAGCGAGAGAGAGACGAGAGAGAGAACTCTCTTCTTTCCCCCCCCCGCTCTTTGCCCTAAGAACCCAAATCAACGTGAAAACCCCAAAATACCCCTCCCCCTACCTGGCATAATCTCATCCCCACATCAGGTATATTGTATTTTGAGTCATTAAATGTTAATTGACATATTCACTTGTGGGGTTTATATGCTTCGATGAGAAACAAGTGTACGGTGGAATTTCTTTTCAGTTTTTTTAATAATTACGATATCCTAATGATTTATGATGATAAAAAAATAAAACGTTCATTTCCAACCCATGAAGACTAATCTAATTAATTTAAATAATAATTAATATATAAAAAATAAAAATTTAATTATTAATTAGAATTTAATCTTTAAATTTTATGATAAAAATATTTCATACATTAATTATTAATCCACTTACCGATTCAATTAATTTCGAAGATGGACGATTTTTTCTCGGTTCGTTTATCAAATCGCTACAATTGAAAATTTATTGTAAAATCTGCATGCAGTGGTGTTGGTATTTCTCTCCAATTTATACTTAAACAGGGTGTTGAAAAGGATTGATGTATTGTTGCAAAAATATTTTTTTATAATAATAAAAAGTATAAAATTATAAATTTAAAAATGTATAACAATTTTTTTTAATAAATAGTATAAATCAAAGAGTTATAAAAAAATATTTTTTAAAAAATATATTAATAAAAAAAAAGTAAAAATAGGTATATAATAATTTAAATCAAATTACTATGCATTAATTTCTCTTTAATTTTATAAAAAAATGCTGGTGCAATTTTAACCAAATTGTTATATTATTTTAAAGGCTTGAGCAATTTTAATCAAAGTGCTTCATCTATATAATATGGTCTGTGTTTGAATCAATGTTGAGTCATTTTTTATGATTTATGTATATTTTTGAATTTATTAATAAATTTTTTTTGTGAGTTTAAATGGATGAACGAAACATATAAATACTTAGATATTTGAGCTTTTAAAAAAAAGGGTGTCAATAAGTTTGACTATAGTTACTGTAAAATAGTGTTGCTTTAGTTAACAATGCTCAGAGGTACAGAACACTATGTGAGGAGTCAATTTATGGGTGACAGATTGTTTTGATAAATTTTAAAAAAGGACCATCCTTTTAATTATTTCACAAAAGGTGTTTTTTTCTCCTACATGAAATTATTGATACTTTCTAATGTTTTTAAAATGATCAAACGCTATTATAAATGACTAAACAATTCAAAAATTATATATATATATATTATTAATTAATTATTAACTTTTTGAATTAATTAATTTTAACAACTACTTGTAAGTTTTACTTAAATATATATATATATATATATTTTCTTAATTAATTATTAACTTTTTGAATTAATTAATTTTAAATGTGATAGATCCGTCCCTAGAATAAATCCAAGGATTATAAATGAATCTTGATTGACGACTTAATATCATGAATAATTCGAACATCGCGATGATATATAAGAGATTTGAATCCTTAGAAATCACAGGGATAAAATATTTTCTTTCTTATACATAAGAAGAGTATATTCAATAACAATCTATATAGAATTATGTTTACTTCATTAGCTTCGACTACTAACAATCTCTTAAACACAACTCACTAAACATGCTTCACTGCCAATGTCAATTACTTCCATAATTATCCACATGCAATTACATTAAAATACCGTTATAAATTAGATTAGATTTATAAAAAATTGTTATTATTCCATTAAATTAGATTTATTTCCGCTAAAATCTACATATTTGCATCGAGAAAAATTAATAATATGGGCGTAAAAGTAATTAAGGAAACAATAGTGATAAACCGCCTTCTTCGTTGGACCCATCGGACCCCTTCTCGTTACTTCATTTGCATTTCTTGAGGCGTCTTCGATCACCGCCGACGACTGCCACTTCCATTGCCCACCGAATTCCTCATCGCCGTCCAAGAGATCGCAGGCGACGAAGTGGAGGGGAGGACGATCCGGTTGTCATCTTTGTTTGATTTCGAGGAGCTGATCCACCGATCCACAAGGCGGTGGGGGAGGCCAGGAATCCCCGAGACGGCTTCGCCGGAGATCGGGAGCGCTGGGTGCGAATCAGTCACGCGACGGCCCGTTCCACGCGAAAGCGGGCTCACTGCTCTTCCCCTTCTCGCCTAATGCGCAGCGCACCCGATACCTAGAGTCCCTGCCCTCGCCCACCATGGATTTTGTCAGCCGCTACGCCACCACCGCCCCCCCCTCGGTAGAGCAGCACTACCATCCCCCGCAGATGGAGCCAGCGCCCTCGCCCGCGCAGGCTTCTGCCATCGCCGGGCCCGGGGTCCCCGAGGAGCCGGAGTACTTGGCTCGGTACCTGGTGATCAAGCACTCGTGGCGCGGCCGGTACAAGCGAATCTTGTGCATCTCCAGCAACGCTATCATAACGCTGGATCCTACCACGCTGGCCGCTACCAATTCTTACGATGCGCCGGAAGACTTCGAAGGGGCGGCTCCTGTGCTGGGGCGCGGAGATGATGTTGGCTCGCAGGAGTTTACTGTTAGCGTACGGACAGATGGGAAGGGGAAGTTCAAGGCTATCAAGTTATCGTCGAGGTTTAGGGCGAGCATCCTGACACTGCTGCACCGTCTCAGGTGGGGGAGGTTGGGGCCAATCATGGAATTCCCAGTGCTTCATCTCCGGCGAAGGACTTCCACTTGGGTTCCATATGTATGTTCTAATTCTTGGCTATATGATTACACTGAATGGTTGGACGAATGATCTATCGGCTGTTTGTTCTTAGCCAATAATCCAGGGTGTGAATTTGGTGTTTATGCTGTCTGGTGGAGAGTGATTGTGTTACAATTTTTGGCTCTCTGTTAAAACAGCTCCTAAGATTACGTGCCTAGTGTTCCTCTGCCTTATTTTTGTTTATTCAGGATTACTAGAAATCATTTACATATCTAAACCTGATATCTGAGTATGATAGTTGTATGCTTCTGTTAGATTCTTGACAGTATTGGGTTGCTAAGTGATCATTGTATTGATTGGTTTTCCCCCCCTTGACAATCCAATGAAAGGCTTACTCCAATGAACCTGGTAAATGTTTCATAGTATTTGTCATGGTATATGCCTTGACATAGATTTTTTGGCTAACTTTGGCTACTGTTGTATGGATTGCTAAATAAAGAAACTCAGATATGTAAAATATCTATAGCTCATCAGAAAACTTTGTGGAGGCATTCTAGAATGTGATTATTGCTCGGTAATCATAGTCCTTGTTTTCGCTTACATCACAACAATCTTTTCTACAGAAATTGAAGGTTGCATCTACTGGAGTTGAACTTATTGAAGGGCAGTCTGGAGATCCACAGTGGTGTTTGGATTTCAGGGACATGGATTCTCCACCAATCATACTCCTCACAGACAATTATGGAAATAGCGGCGCAGATTCAGGAGGGTTCATTTTGTGCCCTCTGTACGGTAGAAAAAGTAAAGCTTTTAGAGCTGCCTCTGGAACTTCTAATTCTGCAATTGTATCATACCTGGTAATATTGTTTTCTATAGAATGCTGTTTCCTCCAGTCTCCTTTAGGTCTTTGTTATTGTCAAATATAGGATAACTCTTTTATGAAATAACCTCTGTTGTATGATATCTTTGCAGATTAAGACTGCAAAAACTACTGTTGGCTTGTCATTGTCTGTTGACAGTTCTCAGAAGATGACAATAGCAGATTTTTTAAATAAAAGAGGTAGACTCATGATGATCCTGTAAAGTTCTTGTTTGCTTATTAGGGTGTATTTGAAGTCCTTTTGTGACCTTTTGAATTTCAAATGAATCTTCACTCAATTACTCAAGAACATGCATTTATGATTAAAATAACACAGAAAATTGGGTTGTTATACTGACTAGGACATTGAATGATATTCAGAGGGTCAATAGCTAGACAATCACAGACCAAGCTTTGTTGATTGTGAAACAGATACACTATTGTGTTTTGATGCCATTTGTTAGTATGTTAATGAACTGGTTTTGTTGGATTGCTGAGGGGATGTTTTTTTTTCTAATTTCATAAATGAAAGGAATAATATTGCAAATTACTTTATAGCTCAAATCAATTTGTGGTGCTTCTTGCTAGTTGAAAAAAATAACTTGGTAAATGAATGATCCATTCTACCCAAGGCAAATTTCTTTTTATCTTCTTCATTAGAAGGGATGCCCAAACAATGGTGATAATGATAGCATTTGCAGTTGTTTTCTCAAGACAGTCGTTACATTTACTATTGTATCCAGTTTAGCTCATTCGACTCATGGTCTCATCAACAAGTGAGAAGGATGCAATGATATTATGAAGTTTGGATATTTTGAAGTTACTAGAATTACCACCATCAAAATCATGGAAGGTAGAGTGCCAACTAAGAAGAAAGAAGTAACTTGTGGCTCACAAAACAAGTAGCTCACGTGTCCTGTGGATGAAATAAGTCTTAATTAGCGCGATAAGAAATTTTCTTCTCTTTAGTATTCTTATTCCAGTAATAGTACAAGATTTTCTTCAAGCAACTTCATACCTCCTCAAGATAATTGTTAAATTCACTAGTGGATATGTACTTTAAACTCTTGGAGCCCAGTTCTAATCGATGGGGTATAATGATGCAAAGTCAGTTTCTCAGCTAGATCATCTAGAGCATTATTTTCTTTTTATTTAATATAGTAAGGATTGAATTGGTTAATTAGCAAGCCTCTCTCTCTCTCTATATATATATATATATAAATTGCGTTATTGTTTGCTTGTATTCCTCTATTTTCTTTATCTCTTGCTCAAATTTCTTCGCTTCATTCTCTCTCCCTTCAATTCTCTTATTCATCATCATCGTCAAGCTTTGTTAGTTCCAACTATTAAACTCTAGTCAAGGTTAGATCACTTGTAAAATTTAAATATTGTAATTCATTTTTAATTATGTTAGCTAGAGTGTTCCTTGGTCTCTTACATGTTCAATCTAAAGGATTCATCTTGGCTAGTTATAATATCTATTGACTTGTCAATAGCATCTTAAACTATTTTTTTTTTTTATCATCTATCAAAGTTGCACCTAATTGTTCTTGGGAAGTAATATTTAATTTTATCCATTTTAGTAAATTTTAGTATGTTAATTTTACTCCCTTCTATCCACTCTTATTCATTTCCATCATCAAACTTTGTTAGTTCCAACTATTTGGCTTGACCGCATGACTATATGGCTCTTATTTCTCCATTAAACTCTAATCAAGATTATATCACTAGTAAAATTAAAATCTCATAAATCATTTTTAATTATGTTGACTAGAGTGGTCTTTGGTCTTCCTCCATTTGTTACATGTTCAACTCCAAAAGATTCAGCTTGGCTAGTTATAGTGTCTATTGACATGTTAATAGCATCTTAAACTATTGTTTTTTAATCTTTTATCATCCATCAAAGGTGCACCAATTGCTCTTGGATAATAATTTTTAATTTTATCCGTTTATTAAAATTTTGTGCATCCATTTTAGCTTCTTTTTTTTCTTTTATCTTCATTACAATAACTTTTTATGCGTAATATTTCCTAATATTTATAACGTACCACAATTTTTTGAAAAAAAATATTTTGCCTGAGGTCTACATGACAATCACACAAGATTCCAAGAGCAATTGTTTCTCTCAACCACTCACTTTTTAAAAAAAATATTATAATGATATCTTCATTAATATCACTTTCTTGTTAATTAATGTATCCAAGATATTTAACACATCAACAAAATTTTGTATCCATTCGTTTTAACCATTTTCTTGCCTTTTTCTTAATACTGAAACTACATTTCGTTTATTTATTTTTTGTTCTTGATTTACAATCTTTATCTCCATAGTTCTTGTCCAGAATTCAACTTTAAGTTCGATCTATTTCTGCTCATCAATTAGCATAATATCATCCACAAACAATATATATCAAATAATATTAGCAGGAGGTGTATCTCAAATAGATCGTATGTTCATCCAATACTAATGTCTATCTTCCTTTATTCCATTGTTTTTACATATGAACCATTTGACCAACATTTTTTTCTAGATTTGATCTATTTGTTTAATCTGGAACTGGGCTGTACACTTTATCTTGGCATGAATTGCAAATAATTTAACCTTATCAAATGGTATCCCCTAGGGCCGCTCCACTCCTTGTGTTCTTTCAACTGGTTAAACTGCCTAAGAGAATAGAAGCGGAAGTCTCTTTTTCATGGTTCAATAATGCAATGAAGGAATGAATTGCATCTCCTTGTGGTCACATAAGGATTATGCATGCTACACTAAATTTAAGCTTGTTAAAATTCAAGTCATGTCCAAGCTAATAATGATTTGATGAAACTTGTTTTGTCACATAGACTAACAATGATGATATCTGTGCATTGCTTAAGTTCATATGTAATTTTTCTTTCATATTGATTGGATTAGTTGGATAATGCACATTGTTGTATCTGCTTGTATTGTATATATTGCTTAGATTCATTGGCAAAAGATTTTGTAGGGAATTATGGATTGCTGAAAATGATTAATATATTTGTGCACTGATAAACATAAATCTCGTTTCTATTGTTTATTTAGTTGATTAATTTGATGTATTATATAGTAGACCGGTTTTTTACCGAACCATGTAGACAATTTTTTGAAATATCCAAATCATGTACCCTATTTTCAAAATTATCAAATTACGTACCCAATTCTATTTTTTACCTCTGAATAGTAGCAGTCGACTGCTACATGGAACAAACAAGAATCAATTTTTTTTTTTTTAAATGATTGATTTGTGTTCAAACGATCATTGTGTTTAATATATTATGCCAAATTGATGTTTGAGGGCATTTATATAATCAGAAGAACTAGACGAATACATAAGACCTAAAAAAAGTCCATCGATTTTGATCGATTTCGGTCAAAATCGGCTGATAGACCTAGAGAGCTCGGAATGACATGAAACTAGGTCCTATGTGTTCGTCTAGTTTTCTTGATTATATAAATGCCCTCAAACATTAATTTGGCATAATATATTGAGTGCGGTGATTTTTTGAACACGAATTAAATTTTTCGGACACATTCGTGTTCAAAAAATCATTGCTCTCAATATAGTGAGTCAAATTGATGTTTGAGGACATTTATATAATCAGGAGAACTAGACGAACACATAGGACCTAGTTTCATGTCATTCTGAGCTCTCTAGGTCCCTCAGTTGGTTTTGACCGAAATCGATTGAAACAGGCTGATGGATCTAGAGAGCTCGGAATAATATGAAACTTAGGTCCTATGTATTCGTCTAGTTCTCCTGATTATATAAATGCCCTCAAACATCAATTTAACATAATATATTAAGCGCAATAATCGTTTGAACACGAATCAATCATTTTTTTTTGTAAAATAATTGATTACTATCTGTTCCCTGCAGTAGTCGACTGCTAAAAGTCATAGTTGAATGCTATTATTCCCAGTCGACAGGGGTAAAAATGGAATTGGGTACGTGATTTGGTAATTTTGAAAATAGGATACGTGATTTGGGTATTTTAAAAAATTGCCTACGTGGTTCGGTAAAAAGCCGTTCTTTGACACATGTTGTACATCATTGTTAATATAATTAAATACTATTAGTTAAAAATTATGGACCACATAGTGCATGCAATATCATTATGCAAGTGCTCAACCGTATATCACCTGCACATCATGGTGATTGACCAATGATTTATTTGTTCATCTATACCACGTCGGTTCTATTTTATCTAGCCAATGAATAAATATAAACTTTGCTCATATTGATTGTTAGTTGAATAATTTGATTTTTTTATATAGTTGATGCAAATTTATATTTTTTTGACGTGATGCTCTACATCATTGTCAATACAACTAATTAATTATTTCCCCCCCTGAAAAAACAGACTATATCTTGTTTAACTTTGATGGGATATTGGGCATTAAAATCTCACGAAAGTCCTTTTTTTCTTACAAGTAGGAATAATGAAATCTAGTGGAACTTTTTCTTTTCTGCTGCTGTATGTTGCACTTTCTATACAATAAACATATCACTGTAGCTTAATTTTTTCAATAGTATACTTGTCTTGCAGCAAAGGAAGCAGTTGGAGCAAATGAGAATCCTTATGGGGAATGGTCTGTAACAAGGTTGCGTTCTGCTGCAAAAGGAACAACTAATGTTGAGAGTCCAAATCTTGGAATTGGACCAAAAGGGGGCCTTGGAGAACAAGGGGATTCTGTATCTCGTCAGCTTATTCTTACTAAACTTGCAATTATTGAAAGACGCCCAGATAACTATGAGGTATTTTAATGGCATTGAACTATTCTTGATATGGTGTTTTGTTGATTCCTTGTTCAATCTGGAATCAAGGATTTTAAAAAGATGCATGCAGGTGTTATGCCGGATACCCACTATATAACATAAATGCAGTATGCATGCACATATGTGGGAGAATGTTCGGTCCATATTGTATTTATTGATAAAAATGGTTTACATATGGAACCAACTTATTAAGTGTATAATCAGCATAGTATATGTCAACCTAATCAACTCATACAATGTAAAACACAATTCACTTCATATTAATTCACTGTATGATAATTAACATATCCTATAATATATAACATAAAGTAACATCCATATATGCCATAAGTATGTACAATGCAGCAGATAAAAACTAAAACATGAAGTAATCAATGATGCATTTAGCTATGTGTCTATGGTTGCATGCCATTAGAACATATAATATAACATGATTCATGACATAATCACAATTATCTACCATTCCAACAAAACAACGATTCAATTTTGTCTGGTTTTACCCAAGGTGGTTTAAAATTTGAATGGACTGAAATAGGGTTTATTTGAGTTGCCAGTTAGTGGACTGTATGTAATGCATAAAGCCCACCTATAGAGCCAAATGCATATGGATAATCTCATATGCTTTATGCAATGCGGTCTCCTAATATGCACAAATATGGCGCCATCCTGGAGTGCTTTATAAGATCATGTATTGCATAGTATCTAGAATTCCTTGTTTGACCTATTTATCTGGATTGCAATATTAGCAAATTTGAATTTTGTAGGCTGTCATTGCTCGTCCCCTTTCTGTTGTAAGTTCTCTTGTTCGGTTTTCGGAAGAACCACAGATGTTTGCAGTTGAGTTCAGTGATGGATGTCCTGTTCATGTAAGTTAATCTTGTAATTTTACAAACATCCATGTTTCATTTGTAATTTTCTCATGTGGCATTTAAAATAGGTGTATGCAAGCACTTCTCGTGACAGCTTACTGGCAGCAATGCGCGATGTTCTGCAATCAGAGGTTTGTGGAGTTGTTTTTCCACTCAAGTCCTAAATTTAGTCTAATGTGAATAGGATTCTGAAGCTAGCTTGTTTTCTTGCTTTCTTTTTTTATTCAAATTCTCTACCATGTGTCTAGCTTGATCATTTCTTATTACTTGCTCTCTGAATATAAAAAGGAGATTCTACATTATAGCTCATTGATTCTCATCATGCAGCGCCAGAGTCCAGTTCCTATATTGCCAAGATTGACCATGCCTGGTCACCCTATAGATCCTCCTTGTGGAAGTTTTTATCTTCAAATGCGGCAACTTCCTCTTAGTCAGCAGCATCCTGTTTCTGATATGGAAACTGCATCCATGCACTTGAAACATTTAGCTGCGGCTGCAAAAGATGCCGTTGGTGAAGCTGGTAACGTCCCTGGCTCAAGAGCAAGGTTATGGAGAAGAATAAGGGAGTTTAATGCTTGCATACCATATAGTGGAGTGCCTCCTCACCTTGAAGTGCCCGAGGTAGTCTTAATGGCTTTGATCACAATGCTTCCAGCAACACCAAACCTTCCTCCAGATGCTTCTCCACTTCCCCCTCCATCACCCAAAGCAGCAGCTACAATCATTGGGTTCATTGCATGCTTACGAAGGATACTTGTATCAAGAGCTGCTGCATCTCATCTTATATCATTTCCTGCTGCAGTTGCAAGAATAATGGGTCTACTAAGAAATGGTTCAGAAGGTGTAGCAGCTGAAGCAGCTGGATTGGTATCAATGCTTATAGGAGGTGGTCCTGGTGATTCTAGTATATCGGTCGATTCAAAGGGGGAGACACATGCCACTTATATGCATACGAAATCTGTCTTATTTGCACATCAAAATTCTGTGACTGTTCTTGTAAATAGGTTAAAGCCCACATCTGTCTCTCCATTGTTCTCCATGTCAGTTGTGGAAGTTCTTGAAGCTATGCTCTGTGCACCACAAGGTGAAACAACTCAACACACTACTTTTGTTGAGTTGCTACGCCAGGTTGCTGGTTTGCGTCGCCGCTTGTTTGCATTATTTGGGCACCCTGCGGAAAGTGTTAGAGAGACAATAGCTGTCATCATGCGTACTATAGCAGAGGAGGATGCAATTGCAGCAGAGTCTATGCGTGATGCTGCCTTAAGAGATGGTGCTCTTTTGAGGCACTTGCTGCATGCTTTTTTTCTTCTTACTAGGGAGCGCCGTGATGTTAATCGACAACTTGTAGCACTTTGGGCTGATTCTTATCAACCTGCTCTTGATTTACTTTCAAGAGTTATTCCCCCTGGGCTTGTTGCTTACTTGCACACACGAATAGATGCTGCTGCTGAAGATCAGAGTCAATTAAACGAAGTTCCTTTAACAAAGAGAAGACAAAGGCGCATACTTCAGCAGAGGCAAGGCCATTTTGGAATAGCTGTTATGCCTCAGGAATCTGGGATGAATTCTCTTCAAAATGTTCAAGATGGTGATTCAACTAATGTTTCAGTGGTGACACAAAGTAATCTGAAGCCTTTCCAAGAATCAAACTCGGGACAGTATTTAGTTTCTCCATTTGCCAACCCTGGCGTAAGCAATCCCAGTGAACTTACATATGGGGTCCAGCATAATGCTGCTTCGGGAATTGTTGTTTCTGATCATGTTCATCAAGTACCTATATCACAAATGACAGATCCAAATGCTTCTGTTTCTGTTGATTCTTCAAACTATGTTAGTTCCATGAATCCGGAGTTTGCTGTTCCAGCACAGGTAGTTGTAGAAAACACTCCTGTTGGATCAGGTAGGTTGTTATGCAATTGGTATGGATTCTGGAGAGCATTTGGTCTAGATCACAATCGCGCTGATCTAATATGGAATGAACGGACTAGACAAGAGCTTCGTGAGGCTTTGCAAGCAGAAGTTCATAAACTGGATGTTGAAAAAGAGCGGACACAGGATATTCTTCCTGAAGGTTCTATGCTTGAAGTCAATGGACAGGATAATGCAACTAAGATTTCATGGAACTATGCAGAATTTTTAGTGAGCTACCCAAGCTTATCAAAAGAAGTTTGTGTCGGACAGTATTATCTGCGTTTGCTTCTGGAAAGTGGAAGCAGTTGTGGAGCACAAGAATTCCCTCTACGTGACCCTGTTGCCTTTTTCAGAGCATTGTACCATCGTTTTTTATGTGATGCAGACACTGGGCTTATTGTTGATGGTGCTATTCCTGATGAGTTGGGCTCATCGGATGATTGGTGTGATATGGGAAGACTAGATGGTTTTGGTGGTGGTGGAGGCTCTGCAGTAAGAGAGCTTTGTGCAAGGGCAATGGCCATTGTGTATGAACAACATTACAAAACCATTGGGCATTTTGATGGTACAGCTCATATTACTGTCCTGTTGGACAGAACAGATGATCGAGCATTGAGGCACAGATTACTGCTACTTTTAAAGGTGGTTTCACTAACTCAAGGACACTGTTACTATAGTACTATATTTAGTTATAATCCAATTTGCTTCCTTGGTTTTTATGAATCAGTATATTCTAGATATGATTGTAGAAGAGAAAACCAAAGAACTATGACATCCATGATCCATCAATCTTGCAGCTTATAAATAGTGGCATTCATATTTGTCAGCCTTAGAATGATAATATAACATGATTACGTAGCTTAAATATCTGTGTATTTGTTTTGTTTTAAAAACATTAATGTGTTTTCTTTTTTATGTAATATTCCTTTGAAACTCAAAAAAGTTGGCAATATATGTATATAAGTTCATAGCAGGACTGCTATAGCATTGGGTTATAGCTGGTAAGTGACATATTTAATTCATAACACTGGACTGGCTGTTACAACATTGGGATATAGCCATAAAGTAGCATATTTGGTCTGTGGATTGCCTTCTAAGGTCCAAGCCTAGAAAAAAATTAAACTTGGTGAGTTCTGTCATGCAAGTAAACAAAGAAACACTTGCACTCTTATAAGAAAAAAACATAGAATCATTTTTTTTTGCTAGTTGCTAGACATTCATCCTAAATGCTGGCAAAACAAGCATAACCTGGAAAGTAAGTTACATAGTATGTTAAATGCTACTCGTGGAAAAAAAATGTTTACAATCTTTCAGCATCCACCAGCTCAGATTCTAGGTATAAGGTCATAAACAAAACTGAGTAACCTAAACAAAGAAACACTTGCTTTCTTATAAGAAAGAAACAGAAAATCATATCTTTTGCTAGTTGCTAGATATTCATATTAAATGCAGACAAAACAAACATAATCTGGAAAGCAAGTTACATAGCACGGCAAATGCTATTTGTGGAAAAAATGTTAACAATCTTTCAGGAACCACCAGCTCGGACTCAAGGTATAAGGTCATAAACAAAACTGAGTTACCTACTGCCCAAATATCTTAATATGGGATTATCATATTAGAAAGATGATTCCAATATATAATATCCACTTAGGATCTACTATAGTTACTTGCTGATACATATTTCAAAGTTTCTATAATAAATAACAGAAACTAATTCCCTCAATGAGGTCTCAACTAGGAACTACAACAGTGTATAGAGTTCAGAGGAAGTTAGATTGCAATACACTAGTAATGAAAAAGAATATTGTTACCAGTATAAAAGAGACTAATGAAGTTTAACATGTGTCACTTTGCCATTTTGTACCCTGGAAAAATTGTTGAACAAATACACAACCAAGAGTTAATAGCACATTGCGGGTTGCTTGGTCAAATCATGAAACCAGTTCCAGCATGTGAAAGTGGGGCAGGTGTCTAACCATGCCTAACAATGAATAGAATTTTAATGCACATGACATGATGGGGGATGTTTGCCATTGATTGACGAAGATAGAACAACTATGGTATCCAATTACGTCTATCAGTCCCGGCAAATTAATAAATTTTGACCATATTGGCTGGTGTAATACAAAATTTAAAATAATATCCAAGGCATATACGGGGAAAAAAAATTCAAATATTCATTATCAATTATTTTGAGAAAATACACAAGGATATGTGTAGCATTTTTTTTTAATTTATGTCTGTAAGATTAATTAACCTAAGCAATGCATTTTTTTAATGTGATATAATTCGTTATATTTTGCTTAAGCAATCTACATAAATAAACTTGTAAATTTATCGCATACAATTTCAAATTAATAAATCTAACAACCCCTATAAAATATTATAATATTAAAAGAAGTGTTTAATTCTCACAATTACAAGTGCTTAATATTTACGATACCAAACAATATATTGTTGATACAAAAAGATTACAAGTATTGATTTTGAGAAAGAAATTACTATAAAATATTGCCATTATACTTGTATCCTGATTGCTCATTGCAAGTCTCACTTTTTTTTTATCTCCTTGTATCAAGGCTAGAGGCAAGTTTAATTAAATTTTCCTTTGTTTGATTGAACTTGACTCAATCAATTTGATTTGGACTCATCTATTACTCAATTGCATATGCAGTCCATACATACTGCTTATGCGGCCACACATAAAATTTTGCTGCTATTGTATATGCAATGTCCTTCACTGTGGCTAAGTGGATTGCTTCCATAACAATGAGTGGCAATATTATTGCAGCGATATCAAAAAATCAAATTACCTTCTGCTGGAATGGATTCTACTAGAAGGCATTTCATGGACACAATATTCCAGTATCTAGCTATATCTCAGTGCTATACTAGTTCCTTGTTATGAACTACGAATTCCTCTGTTTATATACTTATACTGTCAGCTTCTTGGAGTTTTTTTGTGTTTGTGCCACACTTTCGATCTTTCCAAGCTTCTCTTGCTAGCAAAAGCAATGAATTGTTGATTTTAATTCTAGTCGTGATAAGTTTTTATGAAAATGAACGAAATCAACTGAAAGAGTAACTTGCCTGTTAGTGGAAGCCCACTAATACATGGAGGTTTTGTTCAATCAAAATACTGGATAGATGGTCCAACTCAAATAATCCACAGTGAGTTTGGGCTACTGTGACTAGTTGGACTGGTATCAGAGTTGCGCATAATGGGTATTATGATCTGTGATGTTTGCTCTTGTACTTTGGTACTAGGCTGCGGAAGTTAGTAGGATTGAGCTTCTAGCACTTGTGTTTGTGAAGTTTGTCCTTTCTCTGACTGCTATTTTGTGAGTATATTTTGGACCAACTTTTATCTTTTTCTGCAGGTCTTAATGAAGGAACTATCAAATGTGGAAGCATGTGTCCTGGTGGGTGGATGTGTCTTAGCTGTTGATCTCCTAACTGCAGCTCATGAAGCTTCTGAGAAGACTTCTATTCCTTTGCAATCCAATCTGATAGCTGCTACTGCTTTTATGGAACCTCTTAAGGAATGGATGTTCATTGATAAGGACGGATCAAAAGTGGGGCCCATGGAGAAAGATGCAATCAGAAGGTTTTTTTCCAAGAAAAGTATTGATTGGACTACCAAGTGCTGGGCTTCTGGCATGGCTGACTGGAAACGTTTGCGTGACATTCGAGAATTACGTTGGGCATTTGCTTTTCGGGTTCCTGTTTTAACTCCAGTTCAGGCAAGTAATTCTATTTTGCATACGTGAATTAATGGTTAAGATTCTTGTTTATATACTAATGCTGCCTGAAACTGTATAGAAGAATTTTGAAACACATTGAACTGTGATATTGCCATTTACATTTGTGGAATGCAATGTCAGTTTTTCTGGTATACCCATGTATGATTTGTGATGAATGTGCTATTTGATGTTATTCGACTAAGTAGTCTATTTGCATTTTCACCTTCTATTTCTTGATATTAATTACATAGAAATTCCGTTTTTATTGGTATATTGTGTTTTTCACCATTCAGAATTGACATTTTATGCTTCAGTTTTATCCTGATCCTTGTATTATTCTAGCCCAGATATACAGTGATGTGGCAATATTGCTATATGCAAGTGACTGATTGAAATCCTGCCATGCTGTTGCAGTTTTACTCCTTAGAGACAATTTATTGGTGGGAGATAAATTCATCTTGATGACGATATTGCTGATTTTTTCTTTATATTCAGGTAGGAGACGCTGCTTTAGCTATATTGCACAATATGGTATCTGCACGATCTGATCTTGATGATGCTGGAGAGATTGTGACCCCAACACCAAGGGTGAAGCGAATTTTGTCAAGTCCTCGATGCCTTCCACATATTGCTCAGGTGACTTCTTAATGCCAGATAGACACTACTTTTGTTCATTATCTTTTAATGGCATTCTGTGTTATTCACTGATTCTTTATTTGATCCCTTACTGATGTAATAAAATTAAAAATACAAGAAAGTCAAGTAAGAAATCCAATAAAGCAATATCAGAAAGGTCATCTGCAACTCCCAGCTAACTTACACCGGTACCAATTACCATACTGTAGAAATGGACACAAACAAATTATGAAGGTTCGAACAAGGAGTAAATCGAACCTGGAAACCAATTAGGAAGAAAGTTCTGGTCATTTACAAGCTCTACCGACTTTCCTTATTCACAATTTCCTTTGCTCTTTTCTTGCCAAAGAATTCCACTTAATTTCTTTCAGTTAGCATACTGACCAAAATTTTTAAGTGTTTGAGGCAAAGTGATTGGTGTAAGAATAAATGACTACACCAATATCTGAATAGTGTTCTTTTTTATGCTTGCATTTCTGTTGCATCATCTCTTCAGGTTTTTAATAGGCTAGGACATTCTAATTTCTTGTGTCTGTAAAATAGATATTTCTTGGTCTTTCTAGTCTAGTATTCTAGCTTTCTAAGAGCTTGAGTTACATTAAGTTTTTGTGTTTTGTATTCTTATTCAAAGAAACTTGAGAGGTTATTTCTATCTTAATGGTGACAAACTATGTTAAAGGGTGTAGTTACTTTCTATTGGTGTATGTGAGTTTGTATTTCATTCTGTCTTGATCCTCTTGTCATCAGGATTATATTGTGAAGTATTTTTCAAATGCATATCTTCTAAGTCCTAAAACTAGATTAGCTGCTGAAAGACGTACATATTCTAAATATGGGGTTGAATAGGTGGATTTCAGACAACTTATCATACGCAGTTAAAGTGTCTTTATTTATCCCCATCACTTGAAGTGATATTTAATTGTTCTCTTCAATCATGTATTACATTCTAAAATACTTTTCTTATACAAGGATGTTTGCTCGAGCCTGTTTAGTGTTTGATTGCTAATACTTGTTTTCTCAAATGGCTAAATAAACTAGCTAGAAATAAAAATTCTTTGTTTGTGAAATAAAATTTCAAAGTAATTTTTCTTGTTCATTACTTCAGGTACCCTTTTTTTGAGCACAGAATTCACTTGAAAGATTGCCTAATTTTGGAAAATCACTTGTATTTTGTTTTTGGCATTCTTAGTGTAATGTGCAAGTTAGTAGAAACATTACCTTTAAGTTGAAAATTTAATTTTTTACCAGCTGCACTTATGGGACATCTTTAGGTGTTTTATCTGATGGGTTGGTGTGATAAATTTTTTTTGGTTTGTTATCTGACATCTGTATAGTTTCCTAAGGTAATTGTTGTTCTGGTTCCTTTTAAGATGCTCAACTTGAAAATTTTACAAACAACTGTTCTCATTTTGTTTGCGTTATAAAATTATAGAGAGCATCACTCTGGATATGACCATGGTTTTTAATTTAGTTTTGTGCCGGTTGGCCCTGACAAAAATTCTTGTTCTGCCTGCTGACCGGCTTAAGGAACAGCTTGATACGATGAAACTGATGCTTGCTTCCACAATCACTGAGGATGGTAACAGTCGACTTCCTTTGAGGCACACATGGCTTCTATGATGCAATGTGATGCTTTTGCTAATACTCTTGAGCCTTCCGAGATGACAATAACTCGATGTAGGTGGCACTAGGCAGCACAAAGTTTCTGCAGCGCATTGGATCTAAGGTTAGGACTCGAAAAACAAAATATCTTCTTCCTTCTTCTTCTCCCGTCGATGATGGCAACGTGGCGCAAGATGGCGTGAGGCATCACAAAAATTCTGCAAGGCAATCCTAGTAAGGTTAGGGCTCAGTATCCCTTCTTCCTTCTCCGATCTTCTTCCTCTTCTCCTTTTTCAATTCTTTCCTCCTCTTCGGTACCTCTGGCACTGCATGTTGACATTGTTGACACGACACCGATATATCTCGTTATGGCCAAGGACTGAAACTTCGACTCGGAATGAGACATCAAACCTTGAATATGACTACTTGTGTCATTTTTTTTTATTAATCTTGAAGTTTTCTGGATGCTAGGTCTAGTTTTCCACGAGTACATAACTTTAAGTTTCTACCCACTTATCTTTACTCTTTTTAATCTGTAGAGGGTTTTAAAAATATCAAGTTAGGGTAAATCATCAAAATTGGCCAATTAGTTCTGTATTTAATGCATTGTTTTACAAAAGCCTTTTGATAAGACACCTATTGGGTTGTCTAGGCTTATGCAATGAGACCACATTGTGTTTGCTTATGATTGCATAAGACTTATGCTAACTAAACCAATCTCTAGCTTGTTAAATTTTCAATATTTGATAAACTAATTTTCCCAATAGAGAGACAAGAAGCATATTATATATATTTCTTTAGTGAATATGGGAATTTTCTTTTATGGGAAGGAGTTAGTTTGTTACACGAATTATTATTATGTATATGTGTTTTATGGTTTTAGTATTTCTTAAATTCATATAAAAATTGTCTTTTATAGAATTACAAATTGCTTAGGATTGTACGACTAACCTTAATTTATGGATAGATTGTTGGGTTGTTAGAAACAGCACATACTAAAATCTAGTGTAACAGATATGAGAATGTTAAGTTTAGTGTAATAGATATAAGATAGATATGTATTATTAAAAATGATATAATAAAAAATTACTAAAACCTGAAGGCAATTGTGTATAGCTCCAATAGATAAAAAAAAGAATTAGTTGAGATTGTATTGACATGTTCAAAGGCAGCAATAAACTTTATAGTTAGAAAATTTTGAATGTTACAATAGAAAAAGTAATAAGTAAAGAAAGTTTAAGTAAAATATAATTGTCAATATAATAAAATTTATTTTATTGATTTAAATATTGATATATCCTTGCATGGATATCAATGGAAGTACAAGATTCATGTAGCTGTCCCCAAATAGTTGGGATAAACCATTAAACATATCAAACATGGCTTGATGATTTTGATGAATTGCTAAGGGTGATTAATTTAATTTCAAGTGATAAATTCATGTTTTATTTATATTGCTTACTTATGTTGATTATTTTAATATATTATATAGTAGATACTCATGTTTTTTTTTGACATGATCTTATACATTACTTGTGTGTGAGGTGTTAATGTATGTATATATGCACCTGCATATGCATCATAAAACCTTGATTTCATAGTTTCTGTGTTCAGTTTGCAGATGACTATATATGATAGTTTTTTCTTGTGGAAGGTACCATTGACTTGTGCAAATCAAAAGCTGTTGTTAACTATTTTTTCTTTTTCGAAATCACTTAGGCTATTCTCACTGGTGAACCAAGCATTGTCGAAGCAGCTGCTTCCTTGCTTAAGGCTATTGTGACAAGAAATCCTAAGGCAATGGTTCGATTATACAGCACTGGTGCCTTTTATTTTGCTCTAGCTTATCCTGGATCAAATCTTCATTCAATTGCACACCTTTTTTCTGTGACACATATCCACCAAGCATTTCATGGTGGAGAAGAGGCAGCAGTATCCTCATCATTGCCCCTAGCGAAGCGAAGTGTTCTGGGTGGGCTTCTCCCAGAATCCTTGTTATATGTACTGGAGCGAAGTGGACCGTCAGCTTTTGCAGCAGCAATGATATCTGATTCTGATACTCCAGAAATTATATGGACGTATAAGATGCGGGCAGAAAACCTAATCCGACAGGTCAATTACATGATCTTCACGGTTATTGTATTGCATCTCTTGACATTGTTTTCTTTACCTTCCCTCTTTGTATCCAGGTGTTGCAGCATCTTGGAGATTTTCCACAGAAATTATCACAGCACTGCCATTCTTTGTATGATTATGCTCCTATGCCGCCAGTAACTTACCCGGAATTAAAAGATGAAATGTGGTGTCATCGTTATTACCTCAGAAACTTGTGTGATGAGATTAGATTTCCCAATTGGCCCATTGTTGAGCATGTTGAATTTTTGCAATCACTGCTCGCGATGTGGCGTGAGGAATTAACTCGACGTCCAATGGATCTTTCAGAAGAAGCAGCTTGCAAAATATTGGAGATCTCCATGGATGACATTGTCATTGATAAGAATGGAAAATCATCAGAGATTGCAAATGGTAATTTGAGCACATCAAGTCAGATTGAAAATATTGATGAAGAAAAGCTTAAACGACAGTATCGGAAATTAGCAATAAAGTACCATCCTGACAAAAACCCTGAAGGGAGGGAGAAATTTGTTGCTGTGCAAAAGGCTTATGAGAGGTTGCAGGTACATGCTGGGTTTTACTAGATCTGTCTATATACTTTCGTCTGGCTGGGTTCATCATATTAGAAGTGCTATAGTAAGTCTATTTTAGGAAGTTAAAACCTTGAGTATAACAAAAGAACAAGATTACTTAGATATTGTTCTCTGGCTTTGTGATATACTATTATTCTATTAAAAATTAATAGCGAAAAAAATTGCGCATTACAAATTTATGTTCCATAGTTTTAGTAAAATCTGTATAAATTGATCTAATAATGAGTATCTTTTAATTGTAATCATACTGAGTTTATACATGAAACATTGGTAGTTGTATACTTGTATTAGATTATGTAAATTGGAAAGTCAGAAGCACTCGAATGGATTTCTAATGCAACTATTGTAGAATTGTCTTGTAAAGTCAATGCAAGAGTGCTGAACTTTAAGTGGTTTTCATTACACTATCGTAGGAAGAATTAACAGATGCTTACTTGATGCTTGCAGGCAGCCATGCAAGGATTGCAAGGTCCGCAAGTTTGGAGGTTGTTACTTTTGTTGAAAGGACAGTGTATCCTATACAGACGATATGGTAATGTATTGGAACCATTCAAGTATGCTGGTTACCCTATGTTGCTCAACGCTGTTACCATTGATAAGGGTGATAACAATTTCCTCTCATCAGAAAGGGCCCCTCTACTTATTGCAGCTTCTGAGCTGATTTGGTTGACGTAATTTATCTATTTCTCAGTTTCTTGTATTCTCATCTATTTTCTTTTGTTTTGTGCTCTTAAGATTATTTCAATCTGAACATCAGGTGTGCATCGTCTTCATTAAATGGTGAAGAGCTTATTAGAGATTGTGGTATTCCCCTCTTAGCGACCCTTCTTTCCCGTTGCATGTGTGTTGTTCAACCTGCAACGCCTGCAAATGAACCTTCTGCCATCATTGTTACAAATATAATGCGCACCTTTTCTGTTGTGAGTCAGTTTGAAACAGCAAAGGCTGAAATTCTCAAAGTAGGAGGTGTTATAGAAGATATTGTGCACTGTACCGAACTAGAATTTGCTTCAGCAGCTGTTGATGCAGCGCTTCAGACTTCAGCTCATTTATGTGGATCATCTAGATCACAGGATGCTTTACTTTCTGCTGGCCTATTTTGGTATTATTTCATTCAAAGTTTCTTCTGTTCATTTCATTGAATGTGGAAATAGTGTTAGCATTTTACTTTTGTGCAATTTCATTTATTAATTGCAACTCATGGAATCCATTCTCTTCATTTCTCAGGTACTTATTACCGCTTCTGCTTCAGTTTGATTCTACAGCAGAAGAGAATGGTTTGAATGAGGCTCATGGTGTTGGTGCTAGTATTCAGATTGCTAAAAATAACCATGCAGTACTCGCAAGTCAGGCTTTATCGAAACTGTGTGGTGTTTCTGAAGATGGAGTGTCAATCCCATATAATCATTCAGCTGCCAGTGCACTCAAGTCTTTGCTTACACCGAAGCTGGCTCACATGCTTAAAACTCAGGAACCAAGGGAGCTTTTGACAAATTTAAATGCAAATTTGGAGTCTCCAGAGGTAACCCTTCAACTTTGGGCATCTAATTTTTTCGAAAATGTGATTCTAATACTAGTTTGAGTATCTAATAAACTTGTTCCACAACTTTTTTATGGTATTCTTCATTGAAAAAAGCATTGCCATTTAATATTTACTAACTCTATATTGTTAAATATATTCAATCTAATAACCATTGATAGCATTGTCAGTATCATATGAAGCTGACCTCTGCTCAAAGTCTCAATCTCTAGTGTTCCACATGGGAGAGTGCAGGGTTTTTTTGAATGCTTAACCTATGCTCAAACCTTAGTCTCACATGGGATATTTCAAGTTCAGGTCTCCCTCTTTGGCTAGTCAGTTTTGGCTAAATGGGGCTTTTGCCTCTTTCAGCAGATAGTATCTCATTTCTCACCAAGTCTAAATAATTGTAAGACGATATCTTTTTAAAGATAAAAGCTTACTTTTTTTTATACCTCAAACATGTTTTTTTTTTATGGAAGATTATTTTGATGCAAATGATGAATCAAAATTGTTGGGTAGTCGAAAAAAAACAAAAAATGTGGTGTGGCAGAGATGTCAGTGCTAAGATGAATTGCTTGCTTTTTAAAAAATTAAATAAATAGTTTTACTATTTGCAAGTAATTTAGTTCCAACAGAGACCCTCATTCTAGTAGGTAATGCTAACTCAACTAGCTTATGAATGCCAGAGAAGAACTACTTTTATGGTATATCCAGAAGTAACTACTTTTATGCCAGACACCTCTGAATTAGTTAATTTTATTTGGTGATTTAAGTCAGTTTATTTTATTTGTATTGTTCAGTACTATTAGTTTTCCTACCAGCATATAAAACATGTGTCATTGGCCATTGCAATTTGTTTCAGTTATTTCCTTTTAATTTCATAACTGTTAGTATATTTTATGGTTAACAAATATTTGCAATTCCTCTTGCAGATTATTTGGAACTCTTCTACTCGAGCTGAATTACTGAAGTTTGTGGATCAGCAGCGAGCTAATCAAGGCCCTGATGGTTCCTATGATTTGTCAGAATCACAGTCTTTCACTTATGAAGCTCTATCAAGTGAGCTTCATGTTGGCAATGTTTACTTGAGGATCTACAATAATCAACCGGATTACGATATAAGTGAACCCGAGACTTTTTCTGTTTCTCTTCTGAAATTTATATCGGAACTGCTGCATAATCTGAAGGAATTGGATATAGCTCCTGAGTGTAAAATAGATCATGATTCTTTGTCTCCTGAGCCATCTGAACCTCAAAATGATACAATGAATATGACAACTAATGAAGATAAAACAGATGTGCCTTTTGACATTGATGAAAGGAAAGGGAAAGATCAAGTAATAATGAACCTTCAAATTGGGCTGACATCTCTTCAGGTATGGGTACACCAAGTCACGTTTTGAAGCACTTGAGCAATTTGATATGTATTAGTTAACATTTATATTTTGCTGCAGAACTTGTTGACGAGCAAACCTGGTTTGGCTTCCTTGTTTTCTACCAAAGAAAAGCTTGCACCTCTCTTTGAATGTCTTACTGTTGATATCCCAGTTGAAAGCAATATTCCTCAAATATGTCTTACAGTTCTTTTGCTTTTGACGACTCATGCCCCTTGCCTGGAAGCTATGGTTGCAGAAAGGGCTAATGCAATTCTTTTATTGCAGCTACTTCACAAAAGTCCTGCTTGCAGGGTAGGGGCTCTTGCTGTTCTCTATTCTTTGGCAAGCACCCCTGAGCTTGCCTGGGCTGTAGCAAAGCATGGTGGAGTTGTGTACATTCTTGAACTTATCTTGCCAAAGCGTGGTAAGATCTTACCCTTCTCATCACCGCCACTCCACTTTCTGTTTTTTCCTCTTTGTTTGCACTGAAAGGTGTAGCACTTGCTACTTCTGTATGATCCTTGGCAATCATGAGCATCCTTATATTACTGAGTACACTTTTTTTCAGTTTAAATGACTTATTAATCTTGAAAATGCATGAGCTAGTAACACAATTATTGATGTGTATATGCAACAAAAATATGAAATCTGATAATTGAGATAGTGATACTTGGGTGAAAAATTTTCAATGGATTATCCAGAACATCTTTCAAGTGCATGCTTCTTTTCACATTCTTCTTTTTTGACACTTTCATTTGCTGACCATCATTTGTGCAATCTTTTATATATCGTCCTTTTTCAAATTTGAAATATATTTTATTTAGGAGATGACATGAAAATGTTATATGACTATAGAAAGGTGAATAAAAGTTACTGTAATTTCTCTGAAATAGGGCTGTCGTCTAAATAAATTCAATATTACTTAGCATAGTACAAGTATTTGACATGTGTGCGGATCCAAATGTCTGCCACATTCGTTTTTAGAAATGGTTACACATGATCAAATATTAGTGTGTGTCCGACATGTATATAGGGGGTAGCCCGGTGCATGAAGCTCTTGTCAATGCGGGGTGCCAGGGAAGGGTCGGACCACATTGAGTCTATTGTACGTAGCCTTACCCTGTATTGTAAGAGGCTTTTCCACGACTCGAACCCGTGACATCCAAGTCACACGTAGCAATTTTATCGTTGCGCCAAGGCTCCCCTTCCGGCATACATATGGAGGGTGTAAATGAAGATGTGCTATTACTGTTGGTCCAATTATGCTGCTTGTGATGTGATAGTCTAACATTTTTTATTTTCCATCAACCACAAATATCTCAATGGTAGATTACTCCCACTCTTGAACAAAGCTGTAGGTGTTCCCTATACCTTTGATCCCTCAATGATTCTGTTTGGATGATTCTTACCTAATCTCAGGAGTAATGCTCTACGAGCACTTTTGTGGGATACCATTGAAGATATAATCATATAAACCCATGATTAATACAATGTAATTTACAGTGTAAGAATTGCTCTCTCTCTAGACATTGCATCAGCACTTTACATTAATATAACTTTCTTGCAGAGCATAAATTTTATCTGTTATTTGAATGGTAGATCTTAGAATCCTCAGGTGTGCAAAATTGTATATTGCAATAACTATGTCTATTGCTGATGGTAGTTTCATATTTTCAGAAGAAATTCCTTTCCAGCAAAGAGCTGCAGCTGCATCCTTGTTGAGCAAGCTTGTTGGACAGCCAATGCATGGCCCTAGAGTAGCTATAACATTAGCAAGGTTTCTACCAGATGGCTTGGTATCATGTATCAGGGATGGACCTGGTGAAGCAATAATTTCAGCTCTTGAACAAACAACAGAAACACCTGAGCTTGTGTGGACACCAGGTATGGCGGCTTCTCTTTCTGCACAATTGTCAACAATGGCATCAGACCTCTACCAGGAGCAAATGAAAGGCTGCCTTGATGATTGGGATGTTCCTGAGCAGGCATCAGGCCAACAGGCCATCAGAGAACCTCAGGTAACCATAAAATTCATATATTCTGTTGTTTTCCAGTTATAATTATGTTTTATGTGGATGCAGGTTGGGGGTATTTATGTAAATATATTCTTGAAAGATCCCAAGTTTCCCTTGAGAAATCCAAAGAGATTCCTGGAAGGACTACTGGATCAGTATATTTCCTCGATTGCTGCCTTCCATTATGACCCAAGATCTGTTGATCCTAAACTTCCTACAACATTGTCTGATGCAATCCTCTCATTGCTACGTGTACATCCTGCCCTTGCAGACCATGTGGGTTATCTTGGGTATGTTCCAAAACTAGTTGCTGCCGTGGAGTATGAAGGAAGCCGAGAAAAGATGGCTTCTGTAGAGGTGAATAATAGCAATGATGGTTATGAAGAAACAGATGGACGAACAGACTCCAGTGGTCCGACTCTTCAAGAAAATATACGTCATGGTTGTTTATGGATATTGCACCAATTGGCTTCTAGTACAACTTGTGCAGAAGCTATGGCCACCACAAGTATTGGGACCCCCCAGGTACAGTATTTAAATGCATACTATGGCTAGGTGGTTCATAGTCATTGATGAACTAACATGAAACCCATTATTTAATTTGGTTGATGGTTATCTATTTTAGCATGCTTTCTATTCCCTTTAGTTTCCTTTTTTAGACTTGTAATTCTAGCCTTCGATGACAGCTATCTTATGAGGTTTATGAAATATATTTTCATTTGCGATATATGCACACTTTTTGTTAGGCCTTGGGCATAGTCTATCTGATAATGAAAGTTCATTTTGTTAGGCCTTTCAAACAAAGTTTGTTTACAGGTAATGCAAAAAAGGGCTCAATTTGAATTTTAAATTGTAGATGACTTTGATAATTGTTTTATTTTAGATTTCAAAGTTTAATGTCTTCTAATTTGTGTGTGTTTGTTGGTATCTTTTGATTTGTTAGTAGATGCATGGTTTGAAATCTTGTATTGTGTCGAGCGAAAAAATGTATCATTTTGGTAAATCACCGAAACTCGATAACACTTGGGTTCAAAATCTTGAACTGTGCCATTGTTTCGGTCTTTGACTAAAAAGATACGGTTTCAGTATCGTGTCGATGCTCTGATGCATGATGTCGATGATAGATTGGAGGTTGAAGGAGGAAGGAGATGAAGCAAAGGAGACATTGTATGTGTTGAGTGGTGCCGAGTTTCAATAATTTAGTGTTATGATATGTTTCGATCGTTTTGCTTGGCATGACACAGGATTTAAAACTATGATCAGACAATGTCTCCTTCCTTCTTTAACTTTAATCCATTATTGGCACTATACATCAAAACATCTTACACCATACTGAAACAGTATCGTTCTGATCAATGACCGAAACATCGGCACACAGTACGAGATTTTGAACCTTGTGTAGATGCTATTATTTTGGAAGGAGTTTAATGAGATTAATTTGTTTCCGCTGTAAGAGTTGTCTCTATGAAATATTCTGCTTTTGATTAATAAAATTTGATATTGAGATTCTTTTTCTTTTTATGAGATAGCTATCTTCTTGCTCATCAATTTTTATATGGTTTGAGGAGTTGATTTGGTGTTGCATGACAATGTTCCAGCATCACTATTGTATATTTCCAATATGTGGTCCTCTGGATATATTAAACCTCTTCCTTTAACTGACAAATATATTCGTTAATATCTGGAAGACATTCACTACTTCCATGGTGAATTTTTCTTTTTACTCTCTTCTTTGTGAGTTTGTTTAGCTGACTGTTTGGCAAATGTTGAGAAACACAGTATCTCAATCAGTGAAAGCTGTTGGCTTAAACAACTTATTATTCTTTGCTTTTACATGAAGAGTTAGAAGCATTTCCAGGTGAAATATGCTTGTCTCAAAGATTTTATTTCTTCAAGATTTCATGCTTTTTGCAATACTTAGGGTGGTTTTTACTTATTCTTTTAACTTTTTTTTTGTTGGATTGCAACTTTCCTAATAGGTATAGTGCATTTCTGCTGTTTGTTTATTGATATTTTTAATCCTTTTTTTCTTTTCAGGTTGTGCCTTTGCTCATGAAAGCAATCGGGTGGCAAAACTGTGGATTAGTAGCTTTGGAAACACTAAAGCGTGTAGTTGTTGCTGGAAATCGTGCTCGAGATTCACTTGTTGCACAAGCATTGAAGTAAGTTATGCAAAAATCAGTTAAACTTTCCTCTTCTTTCTGGAAGACCTGCTCAAACATCAACATCCATGATTTTCGCAAGAGCATGTTTTCTTCCATGATTTAGAAACAAGAACTAATGAATTTTCAGTGTGTTCAAATTCATGTATCAATGAGTAAATTCCAAGGTTGGCCTTTGGGCTAGTGAAATTCAATTTTGTTGGGCTTCTTGAATACACCATTATACATATACTGTGTTTTTTCTTACTTCTTTTTTTCTGTGCTCCTTCCTATGCATTTCCACTGAACTTCAATTGGGTTACTCTATATAAACTCACTGCATCAGATTTACTCCTGGAATGTTTTTCATCTAAATGCATTGGAAAATTACCTGACAACTCTTTCTTTTGTCTGCATGATGAAATTCTATTAGTTTGATAATTGTTGATATAATTCAAAATACCACCAACTCCAATAATTTCGGCCATAGACAAAGTCCAAGGAAGGTATACAAAGTACATAGTTTTGTTAAGTAAGCTTACTAGTCCATGCTCATATTTACTTTACTCTTTTGTATAAATCAAAGAAAGTTTCATGATTTTTTTATTAAATTTATAATCCTTTAGTTTACATGCTTATAGATTCTGGATTAATATTTGATTCTAATTTTTTTCATTGCACATTTGGTTACATGCAAAATATAACTTTGTTAAGTAATCTTACTAGTTCATGTTCATATTTTCTTCACTCTTTTGTATAAATCAAAAGACATAAGTTTTTTTTTTCAATTATAATCCTTCAGTTCACATGTTTATAGATTCTGGATTAATATTTGATTCTAACGTTTTTTCATTGCAAATTTGGTTTTCACATCTGATCTTAAATAGTTGGGACAGATATAGATTAATTGAGATAACAACATTTGATTTTCACATCAATGGTACACAATGAAGTCTCGCTACCAGAGGGCAGACAATGTTTCCAACAAATAACTGGGCAAACTCACCCATCTGTTTGCTTGATTACTTAGTTTATCAGATTGTTCAGGAACCTGCACAAATGACATTATCTAATAATCTGTTTTGGCATGCATACTATAGGATTGGTCTTGTTGAGATACTTCTTGGCCTTCTTGATTGGAGAGCTGGTGGACGACATGGATTGTGTGCAGAAATGAAGTGGAGTGAAACTGATGCATCAGTTGCTCGAGTACTTGCAGTAGAGGTTCGCTTGCTGAAAGCCCTTGTATCATTTTGTTGAAATTGAGTGTTCATGTGCAGGAAGGGGCCATTTGGTTGCATGCAAATAGCATTTGCATCAAATGTTCTATTTCTGACCTGTAAGCTACAAATGTAACTGCAATTATAAATGATGGCAGATTTCATTTGCAATCTGCAAGTAATATAAAAAATATATTAATATAAAATATCATGAAAACTAAATACACAAATTTAAATGTATTAAGATATTCTTTATCTAACATCCCAATTTTGATTATATTGAAAAACAAGAAAGATAGATATTCTAAGTTCTAACTATTAAATTTAAATGATTATATGTGGATAAAAGTATTAGGTGTGTTTTGTATCAAATATTTTGCTGGTTTATATTTCAAACAATTTTATAATGCACCTAAAACAATTATAATGGGCTTACAGTTGTGATATTTTAAAAATTATTATTCAAAAATGCAATGGCACGCAGACAATCAAACAGCCTAGCTTTATGTGCCATTTGTTTTCTAACAGTTGCTAATTGCATACATAACCAATTACAGGCAACCAAATGCCTGGAAGTTTCAGTTTTTTTACCTTATAATAATTTGGATGGAGTTTAGACCATTATAACTACTTAGGTTTGAGTTCTAAGCTTAAGGTTTGTCTTTGCATGTGTAGTCTATTAGTTAAAGGATTGTTGAGAGTCATCAGATCATGCCTATAATTTGTATCAGCTTCCATTGGTGGAAGTTTGAATTTTCAGAACTTGGACGAGTTTGAACAGAAAAAAATATACTGGGATGATGGAATTGGAGAAGAAATAAAACATTCTCGTGCTTTAATTACTAGCCTATTGAACCTAAATCATTTCATGGATGTTTGATTAGACACACACACACACTAACTACAGCGAAACAGTATCAGTTGTGCACTGATTTCATGTCACTTACTTTTGCAGAATCTTAAGTACAAACAACATGTATTTTAGCCGTCCAAGGGAACTGACCTCTAATTGAAGTTTGATCTGTGTGATTTGCAACTGAAGGTACCCATTGTGCTAAAATTCGAGAAATCTTAGATGGTTCTGATGTAAGTTTACTTATCTATTTGGAAACTTTTCACTTAACATTTACTCATTTTTATACTTCTGATTTGTGCTTGCATATATACTATTCTTATTTCAGATTATTTCTCTCTCTCTTTCTCTCTCTCTCTCTCTATATATATTATTGATGCTGGACAGTATAGAGATTATCCTGCAGGCAGAATTGATTCCGTTGATTCGACTACGAACGTCGGAAACAATCTTCTAAAACCCGTTGATTCGGAAGAATATGGAAAAGGGAAGAAACAACACGACAGTAAATATTATTTATCAATAACCTACTCTAACATCAATTAAACATATATTTAAATAGACCTAAAAACTCTAATTTGCAAAAGATGAAAATAACCCTAACAGAAAAAGAAGAAATTTTAACAAAAAAGGAAAAAAAGAAAAAGAAGGAAAAAAAGATGTTTTAACAAAAAAAGGAAAAAATCTTCGGATCCCCTCCTGCATCAATCGGCGAGCTGAAAAAAAAAATCGTCCTTGAGTTTAGAATAGTATCATGTGGTAGCCCGAAGATCCTCTGACATCAACTCGACAAAATCTGCTAGTAGTCACTGCACTTTTGTTGATGAATCGGAGTCAATTGAAAGTATCATGTTTCTATCAGTGCCGCTCCTAGCAAATACTTCTTGGAGGCGGTCTGACTCATGCAAAGCACTGCAGGATTCCAAACCTTCAATTTGAGTTGTTTCATGACATACGGTCTCCCCAAGATTTTCCATTTGTTCATCAGCTGCACGAAGTTTCTCTCGATCAAAAGTGCATCTATCCTGCAAATTACTCCCACTCTTCTGTCCATATTCCATTTGTGTCTCATCAGTTGAAAGTCCCTGTTCTCTATGTTTGGGAGGTTCTGAAGAAGAGAAAGGAGCTTGCGTGGTATTTTCTAAATCAAGCTCATAATCATAATCCATAGCTGGATCATATCCTCTAGATAAACTTTCCATTCTACGATCAGGAACCATAGACAACTCATCTGTTTCAAAGAAAAGTTGGCTTCTGGCATCATTTGAGACTTGTGGCTTCTCGAGGGTTGTGGGGATTTCAGAATGCATGTCAATAACAGCTATGTTATCTGATCCAACTTCCTGCAAATTTGATCTATAAGGAATCAAAAAGGGACTCATCTGTCATAGTATATGAAGAGTTCTTTGGTGCATTATCAATATGCTCAGAGGCAGGATCAATGAGTGGATCAGAAGACCTCATAACATTTAACTGCTTATCTTCCCCGTAACTTATGAATTCTTCACTGCTCCTCCGCCGATATGCACCTCCTGAGCATTCTATCTCCTTGAACTGGTTATCTATTGCATCTCTTCCATAACTTGAATTCAACAATTGATCATTAGAAGCTATCTGACACGTTCGGCTTGCCTTCTCATTAATAGAATCCATTCCTACCATTTTGTGGCTATCAAATTCACCATAATCTCGTTCAGGAGGAACCATGGGATCACCTTCAAGTTTGCTTTGTTTTTTCTTTAATGGAGGATCTTTCTCTCCTGTGAACATGTCTTCATCAGCTCTTCTTGATTTTTCTTCAGCATTTAGTAAGAAATTTTGAATGCTTACCAATTTCCAGAATCTGTCTCCTCCATGTATAAACCTTTATCATTGCCATCTGAATATTAAACAGGTTTTGTTCGATGATCTTCTCTCTTGGAAATTTGCTTGGAGTGTTTGTGCTTGCTTTCTCGCACATCGGTGTGTGCATCACTTTCTTCTTCTGATTTAGATTCAGAAGCAGACTTTGGGTCAAATTCCTCCAAATCTTCTTCGAATCCGTCCAGTTCATTTCGGGCGTCAAAGTTATCGTCCTCCATGGTGAAACCTAATCATCCCTAGAACAAAGTTTGGGTGTAACCAAAAGGAAGAAAGTGATTTTTTATCTCTTTTTTTCATCTTCTCCCAATCAGTGATCTTGGCTTTGCCTTGTCTGTCACGTGATTGTCACAACTGCTCTCACCACGCTGATGGTCGACCTTTGAGTTTGATGGCGACCAGTTTAACTTTCACATGATCAGGAACTTCTTTATAGTAAAAAATTTTCTCCACTTCGTTAATCCAATCTACAAATTCCTTTACTAACATACCAGAAAACTCGGGCAATCAACTCGAAGACCGAAGACCACGGCGTTCCTGGAACCGAGCACGATTGTGATATGAGTTTTTGAAAGCAGAACCAGAATCACGATAAAAGATCTCACGATCTTCAAAATCCTACGCCGCCAGACGCTGGGTTAATTTTGCAACTTGCCTCTATAAATCCTCAATCTTCATACCCTGAATATTATGATCACGGTGCGGGGCTTCCTCAATTGGAACCTTATGACCACGAACACGACCATTGAAGAAGTTGTTGATACAAACTAACGCCGAGCAGAATAAAGATTATCTTGGGAGTATTGATTCCGTTGATTCGACTGCGAACGTCGGAAACAATCTTCTAAAACCTGTTGATTCGAAAGAATAGGGAAAAGGGAAGAAACGACACGGCTGAAAATATTATTTATCAATAACTTACTCTAACATAAACTAAATAGACGTAAATAGACTTAAAAACCCTAATTTGCAAAAGACGAACATAACCCAAGAAAAAAGAATAAATTTCAACAAAAAAAAGAAAAAATTAACCCTAATAGAAAAAAGAAGAAATTTTAACAAAAAAGGAAAAAATCTTCGGATCCTCCTGCATCAATTGTATACATTCTTCACTCTCAATTTCCCATTGTACAACAAGGTTTGTTGTCATTTTTGAATACTAAAAAATGTATTAAAGATCTAAAGGATTCACTGATTCATGAAGGAGATCCTCATTTGGTACTCCCAGTCAAAAAGTTGATGAAATTCTACCTGGCAAGACATGGAAAGGGTTGACCTGAAGCATTATGAGAACTAGGAATGTGATTCTAGTCTCTGGGTTGGATAAGAGAAGCAAAATGAAACAGTCGTGGATGCTTGTGCTGATATACCAAGGGGCAATAGTCTTGTGGTTAAGGATCATAATTAGGTGCCAGAATGTTTCAACCACTGCAAACCACCCAAGCTTCATCCATATTTGAAGTTAACACCCTCTGTATTACCAACAGGCTTCAATTCTGCTTCTCAATGCCTGCTGAAAAGGATTAGTTTAGGATTTATTACCATATAGTTGTAACAAATTTTGAACTACCGGAATACATACAATTGGTAGGGGGGAGAATAAAATTAGTAGGGCGAAGAGACTGATCCAGAGCTGGAGCTTGATAAATAATTTTATCAACGGTATTGACTGGAAGTGCATCATTTGTGGATCTTGTTTCAACACTGTTTTGTTTTGCCTAATATAGCAACACTGGCCTCCTAGAAAAAGGTGAGGTAGCATCTCGCCACAAGATAGGTCTTCAACTAGCAATGTAGCCTACATAAAGCTCAATGGTGTGAAAAGAGCCTATTAGGAATAATTGGGACATATGGTGTCACGCTCCAGGGTATCATTCCCGCACACCGAAAGGTACCCCACTTGGTGACGGTATATTAAAAGAAACCTAGGAACCATATAAATAGATAATTATGAAATGCATCAAATTTATTTACTTATATCATTTTCTTTGTATACAACAAAAACGTACGGATAAAATAGTAGATAAAACAAAACATAAATAAAATAAAAATAAAAATTGAGATATCTGAGCAACTCTATTTAAAGCTGAAACCAAGTATAATATCAAAAGGGTGCCTGTGCGGCCAAGAAAAGCAGATAGTAAACACAAATTGCTATGGGTAATCAGAAAGGATGTACATGCATTTAAACTTATTTAAGAGGTCAAGAAAGTAGAGTAGATCTCAATCTTTTATTACAACTTTAAGTCCATTTTAAATTCTCAATTGATACATAAGTGTATATTTTTTTATGTTGGAATTTAGAATTACACATTATCATCAAGAGAAATTATCAATTCTTATTATTTGATCAATAGGTATACAGGTCATCAATGGTATAATATCAATATGAATAAATATTATAAATCATGTGAGTATCAATATGTATATATATCAATGGTCTAAATCTGATAAATTAACTAAAAAGTGAATTACTGGAGCCAGTGTCCTCAGTATATCATCATCTGACATATAAGCTAAAAACTCCCTCACCGGTGGAATATATAATAAACACTGACCGCAAGCGACTACGCTATCACAACATGTGAATGGTCAGGTACTCTGGACCGCGGGTGACCATGCTACCACAACAACATGCGGGCGGTCCAGTACTCTGGTATAAGGCCATGCTCAGAGTTTTCACTTTCAGGATTCTATATTTAACACAATTGTTTAAATTCTGAATTCATATCTTATCAGTTAGTCTAAACGACCAATCCAGGTTAACCGTTTCATATGAAGCATGTTAATTCATTTAAGTATCATCAATAAGGTTTGCAAGAATTAACGGTATGAGGTACCAACAGTATAGAAGGTCAAGCAAATATAAAGACAGATGAAGAAGTAATCTAGAATATCCATTTTAATTTTTTAAACAACCTTTCCCATCTTAATCCCCTTATGAAACCCGTAAGTGAACGTGAAATCACATCAATTATTTACCCTCTAATGATTTAATTATTTTAACCCATTTCGTTATTTGTAAATATGATTTTAATCCCATTTGTGAACACAGTTCGAAAAACATATATAATCCATTTATCTAGTTATTCATGCACAAGAAAATGGATAATGAGACAAAGGATAAAATTTACCCACATTTTTATACAACAAAAGCTTTGAGTGTCAGCAACTCACCGTGCTCCACTCGAATTCGTATCTACAAGTATCATATGAAAATACTTCAAATACTCAAAATGATACCCAATAAAATAATAATATAAATTTTGAATATTATCTAAGACTCGAAGTCAATGGATCATTTGTTTTGATCTCGCTACCTCGTAATACTCTCCATTCCTACATGAGACCTCCACTACTACCTAATCACCACTTTAGTTAACCAACCTAAAGAATTATTTACAAATCTTTACCTTCAATTGGTGGTCGTACGGACAACAACTCTTTTGAAGGAAAAACTTGTGATCCTCCTTGATTAGGCAAAAGGAGGGTTGGTAGCTCTTGCCCTTGGCCTCAGCAGCAAGTGACAATGATTAGCTGCGAGGAACTGCAGTAAAACATTATTCGTTGTAATGTTGACTTTAAGAAAACAAAAGGAAGCAACTTGCCTAAAAATAGGAGGGAGAGCTGCTTGTTGGGAAGAGAAGGAGAAGAACCTGAAATTAGAAAAATCTGCTGGTGATTGCTGGAAAAGTGCAGCAATTTGGCTGCTGTGAGTGGCTGGAAAAGAGAGCAGCAAGGTCCTGCTCTTTTTGCTGGCAGCAACTAGGGGTGCTTTTCTCCTTTTCGCTGGTGGCTTTGGCTAGCTCCAGAAAGCTCCGACGAGCTCCAGCGGCTGCTGCCAGGAAGCAGGGACAGCAAGGGTGTCTGTTGGCTGGAAAAGGGTAGCAGCCCTAGCTGCCGCTGTTGGCTGTTGGAGAAGAAGAATGCAGCAAGGTGCTGCTGCTCTCTGATGGAGAAGAGGAAGAAGGAGAAGAGGGAAAGGGGGTTGCTGCTGTTGCTGTGGCTGTGGTGCAGAGATGAAGGGAATAAATAGAAAGAAGAGGAAAGTTGGCGGACGCATGGAGGGCTTTTGCGCACGCGTGGCAAGGAGAAGAACAAGTGGCGTGCAGCTGTTCGCACGCATGGGAGAAAAACACAGGAGGAGAGAAAGAAAAAGAAAATCACTACGTTCCATATGGCTTGTTGCTGTATTGTTGTTGTTAACAAGTATGACCTCTTAATTTTAGCTGATAGCATCTGAATAATAGATAACCTTGTTATTTCCAGCCTTACAGGAAAATTAAATGAACTAAATAACGACAAGCTAATAGTGTATAGTTTTTTTTCCTTTAAGAGTAAAAGCTCACAGTCACTGGCACCTGAGATCTCATCCAGGAGTATCTTTCTAAAGCAAAATTGCATTTTTTTTTGGAAAAATCATTTTATTTTGAAAATCAATTTAATAAAGCTTTCTGGTAACTTATTGATTATCATTAATCTTTGCGTTATTAGGTGTGGAAAGCTTATAAAGATCAAAAGCATGATCTTTTCCTCCCTTCAAATGCTCAATTCGCTGCTGCCGGTGTTGCTGGGCTTATTGAGAACTCATCATCAAGATATACATACGCACTTACTGCTCCAACTTCTCAGTCAATGAGGCTCCCTTCTATTGCCGCTGCAAACTCTAATCAAAGAAACAACCACCAGTCCACATAGAGAGATTGTTTGCTCAGGTAGCTAGACAACATCCCGTTAGAATCACAGTTTTCTTTTTCTCTCCTTTTTGTTTTCCCCAAATAGTAAATATTGTACAGCATCTTGATACTTGATGATGATTGAAAGGGGCAAATTCCATTTATTTGGTTGTACAATCATTTCTTGTACCTTCTTTATCTATATGTAATTTCTGAAATAATTGAGATTTTCAATGGTTGGGTCTCGTCAGTCATTTTTGGGTGAGGCTTCACTCATGACTGGATATTTTGAGTTTTTTTTCCTGAGCAATCAAAAAAGAGGATATAGTAATCTAATTGCGCATGTTTATGGTGTGATTTTTCCCACAGATATAGTAATCTAATTGCCTGTTTGAAGTAATGGCTTAAGTTCATCAACTGCCCATTTCTTCCCTAGAAGAAGTCCACATGAATTTTTTTATCTTAACTTACATCGAACATCAATATCTGTCTTCCCTTTATTAGCTTTCGTGTTTTGTGGCATGAATTCATGATTCCTGTCATTGAAATATCACTTGTTCCTACAATGGTATATTTTGATGGGAGTTGATGTTTGCAAACAGAGGATTAAGGATGATGTAAATACCCTAGCTTAAAGTTTTATTGACAGACCCAATTCTACTTATGGTAATTCTCTGTTTTGTTATTTGCTCCATTAATTTTCCATTTTTGTGTCAAAGTAGCAGTTAATATGAAAGATTGAGAAAAATATTGACAAATCTTAGTTTAGTCCAACATTTAGATGAACTGATACCCATTAAGATTATTCTTTCCAATATACCTACAACTCATGCAACAATAACATCAACATTAATCAGACAATTAGTAAGGATAAAAAGGAAGCCACCATTCTCTACATAAAGTGATGTAACCAGTTGAATTGATCAATCAAATTCCTCCAGATGTTAAAAACCCTAAATAGAAGAATATATTTATCACAAGGTATATTTGAAGCCTGACCACAAGGTTGCACCAGAAGCTGATTCTAGCTTTGTTCCTTCTTTTTGAGCTCCAATTTTGACCATGGAGTTGAGACTTTTGGTATGTATCAACTATGCAGCAACAGAATCTCTCTTCCTTGCAAGGTAGTAGTAAGTTTAGGATTACAGAATGGTGGATGAAATCTAAAGGTAAGTAAAGGGTGAAGTGGGGGCCCTTGTACTTTGATCTCTTTCTCTTTTCATTCCTTTTTCACTTGTGGCCGGGATGAGATTTAAAACTGCAGTCTGTGTGGCCTTCATTGCTTGATGTTGACATACTTGTCATCCAAAAGAAAAGACAGAAGAATCTAGAGTAAGCATAAATTTTAAATACATTTTCATGTTCACTCAATTTATTTATTTGCTGAATCTATTGGAGTATTATCTACCATTTAATTATCAGATATTCTTAATGTATTTTGATTGTATTAGTTTTTCTTTTTCTTTACTAATCTTACACATTCATTTTAGCAATTTTTTATCTCTTGCATAATGTATTACTTCCAAGGATACAATTTGATTTCATGAAAAAGGAGAAGATTAGATGTACATTTTCTTTAATTACTCAAATGGAATGCAAGTAGAAGAGATTTTTGTATATACATAAAAAAAAGAGGCCTGACCAAGATGACTTAGAAGTGGAAGGAGCCTAACTATTAATGTTGCCAAGTAGAACGAAGTTTACCTTCATGAATATCTCCTCAATGTACCTATCTCGGTAGGCTCTCCCCTAACACGAGGACAAAGGATGGGGACCAATAGGATTCTCTATGGTCGAGTGGTCGAGCAGAGTGTGGATTGCTAAATGTTGCTATAGTATGAGATAGCATTGAAGGCGACATTAAAAAAGAGAGAAAAATGGAGAGAAGACATGAATAATTTGGTCATTCCTTTTTTTTTTCTTCTTTATTTTATTTTCATTCCTAAATAATCCACCTTTTGCCTTAATCTATTTACTGAGCCATGTATATCTCAATTTTTATTTTTTAAAAAATTATTATTTTTTAATTGACACATAATATTTAAATCTTCACTCGATTAATCTGGAGTGATTGATTTAATTTCATAATTTTTTTTAATTAATCATTAAATTGAGAAAGCACGGTTTATTTTGATAATTTTTTTTTCA
Source organism: Hedychium gardnerianum (assembly GCA_038050645.1). Taxonomy (NCBI): domain Eukaryota; kingdom Viridiplantae; phylum Streptophyta; class Magnoliopsida; order Zingiberales; family Zingiberaceae; genus Hedychium; species Hedychium gardnerianum. The sequence continues at coordinate 3,578,305 of JBBUKS010000095.1, read as the reverse complement.
TAATATATAGTAGTTGACTTTTAAATTTTATATATTTGATTTATAAGATTAATCATCGTGGCAAAAGGCGAAACACTCGCCCCCAGCGCTCCCACCAGTCCGTCACAGGACCAACACGAAGGAGGTAAATCACGGGGCTAGTCTAATTTATAAAATTAATCATGATATCCTACTCGGGGTAAAAAATTAATTTAATGATAAACATGATGGTTTGAATCAAATTTCATTGAACATGAAAACAAATGATTCCGCCCTAGCGTGACCAAGGAGGGAAAGTCAAAATGGATTCTCCAACAAAAGTCAACCAACCAAAAACTATTAGGAAATGAAACTTCAAGTTTCAATCCAAAATTAACAAATGAAAAAAAAAATTGTTTTGACATGTCAAAATGAATTCTTTTGTTGTTCTCTCCAAAAAAAAAATTAAAAACATGAAAATTTGAAAGAAAAAAAAAATTAAAAATCAATTTTATCATTATGTAAAAACTTCTCTTATATATATATATATATATATACTATTCTACTAATTCAATGGCGCATATTGAGCATTAAGTATATATTTTGTTAATTTATTTTTTTAAAACTTAGAATTTAAGTTTTAATCATTTAGATTATAATATTTAAGTTAAAAAAATTAGAAAAAAATACATGATCAATAATGTATAAGTGGCCATTTAACAGGTGTTTATGATTAGGTAAATATGTGTCACCTCATTGTGGCAAAAAGGCGAAACGCTCGCCCCCAGCGTCCCAGCCAATCTGTCCCAGGATCAACACGGAGGAGGTAAATCACGAGGGCTAGTCTAGCCAGCCCGAACAGTGACTAGTGCATAAGGGG
>JBBUKS010000095.1:3533719-3577367 GCA_038050645.1 Hedychium gardnerianum | reverse complement strand
GAAGAAATAATCATTGAAGAGCCTTGCATGCTCGACTTCACGATTTCTTTGGATGAACTTTCTTCTTCGCTGCATCTCGTTATTACTTTGATATGCTTCAACTATTTGTCGGCTTTGTTGAAGTATCAATGACATTAGTTCATTCCCCGGATTATAACCTTCGTCAACAACTTCAACTTGGACTTCGTTTTTACTTGTCGAGTCAGAACTAGTGCTACTTGAATATTGAGACATTTTAGAAGAAACGAATTCAAATTTGTGTTTGCCAAATGGTATGATCTTAAAATGAAGAAATGTATAGCACAAGGTGTCTATTTAATTTTTTCTTGTCAACGGCTATATTCCAACGATTATATTACAACGGCTATATTCCAACGGCTACTTTGCAATGACTATATTAATTGACCAAGAATTGTACATTAATTAAAAAAGTATAATAATAGAAAATTACATTAATTGAAAAGTACAATAATAAAAAATTACAGTAATTGAAAAGTACAATAATTGAAAATTATAATAAATGAAAATTACATATTCCATCTCCCCCTAATCTCTTGACATAGATGTTCGTGGAAGATAAATTGCTCCTCTGTCATTTGCGAAGTGTCCTTTGAAAGGATTGCATATTCCCTTAGTTGAACTTTGGCTAAGGCAGCTTTTGCTTTCATCTCAGCAGCTTTTGCTTTCATCTCCTCAACTTTGAGTTGTTTTTGTTTTATTTCAACTTCAACCATTTTTATGCTTGTATACTCAGTAAACTTTGCAAATATATTATCCAAATTTATTAACATACCTTCAATGTCCGATTTCATTTTGTCTTTTCCCTTTCTTTTTGCTGTCTTTTGACCCATTGGACGAGTTTCTTCTTCGTTTAGGTCTACAAGTAGACTCGCATCTTGGTTAGATGAGGTGTTGTTTGCCCCCAATTCCGAGGTCCTTACCTTTTTCGTGCCAACAAGATGATCAACGGACTGTGGAGTAAACATTGGACGATCTTTTACGATTCTCTATACATGCTCGAGATTAAATGCAATGTCGTTATTTTCCTCGCGATATTTTTCATACGCAAGCCGCAATATGTCCTCATCACTGTGGCCGCTACGATACGCATTATAAATGCTATTGTAATTTGCGTTGAAGCGATATACCTTTTTTGTATGATATTGTGCCAGTGTGATCGTATGACACTTGCAATTCTATTGGGTGTACCTGGAGGACGATTCTCATTGTAGTAGCTTGCAATACGTCCCCAGAAAGTATCCACCTTTTGATCATTGTCGATGATTGGATCATCACTGATAGTGACAAACGATCTCACTAAAACCTCGTCTTCAACCTTACTTCATGTGGACCGCTTTCTTCTACCCGCAACACCAGAATCCGTCTTCTCCAAATTTGCTAATTCAATTAGGGATTCACGGTCAAACAGTTGAGTCTCTGGAACAAAAGTCGGAGTAAACGGTTCATTTTCTGTCGGAGATGTAAAAGGCATACCGGTTGCATGTGGACTAGATGAATAATTTTGTGGATATGGATTATATGAATAATGGTGGATATAGACCATATGGATTATTTGGTGGGTATGGATTATTTGTTGAAATTTGTGAATTTTGGGAAGAAAACATTTTCTTCCGGCAATTTTTGATAATTCACAAAGTTTCTAAAAAATCCTTGATTATTTTTATCCATTTTGGAGGAAAATATGAGAAGACTTTTAGAGGGATTTAGGTGTTTGAATATTGAAATAAGTTGGGTAAGGTGATGAGTATTTATAGATGAAATTTTGATTTTTTTATTAAATAACCGTTAAAAAATAGTCATTAAAAACTAATCGTTAAGTAGCAGTTTAATTTTAAACTAGCTGTTTAATTTGATTTTTAATTTTAAAATTTAAAATTTAAATTTTTTTAATAAAAAAATGGGAGATTTGCCAAATTTTTATATAATTTTTTTTTTAACGCATTTAAACGTTTGAACGCGTTCAATTTTGCATGCGTTATAACACTTTTTGTATTGGTTTTAACATCAATTAAATGTTATAACATTTAATAAATTTCACCAATGTACCGTAATCTAATAACAGCATCAATCAATTTAGATTCTTCATGTACCTTTTGTCTAAAATATCATAAAGAGCAATCTCTTAAAATGTAATGTCAGAACAAGGTTTTTTTTTTTGTAATTTGAAAATAATAATAATAAATCCGGAAAAAAGAAAGAAACATTGGCAAAAAGTAGCAAATGGAAAGGAAACAATTACAAAAGAAAAAAGAGCAGCCGATTCCTACCAACCTTATCAGGAGGCGAAGCCGCGAGCCGTTCCATGTATGCCCGCCGCTCGTTCTTGGGAGCAAGCGGCAAGCTCGGGACACCGAGCACGATGTCCACGCAAAGGTTGCCCAACGTCGCGAGATCTACACTCTTCGGCACCACCTTCCTCGAAGCTGTCTCACTACCTACAAGCGGATCCCAAAATCCACCATTTCCGGCGGCGATCTGACAGGAGGCGCAAGAGCCTACGGCGACGGTTGCTTGAGGGAGGGCCCATCTTCTCGAAATAAGGTCAACGATCGTCCGGTCATTGATCGGGAACGAGGGTTCTGGTCTCCAACGCAATGACTGGTTTAGGGTTTGCAGAGCCATCGATCGCAGAACGAGCGGACGAAGAAGAAGGGATGAATAATCATATCGAGTGCCCGGTTGATATTCTCGTTACAAGTACCTATAAATTACCACAATAGACCTATTAATTTATAATCCATAAAATATAAGTCCTTGAAGGGCGTGGAATTTATAACTGTAACCCAATCCGCAGAATTGATGGGTTTGTGTGAAGTCAAAAGCTCTAGAAAGGGGGAATCTATAATTTACCATTAAAGCAGGTTTAGATAAGGTTTGCTCTTTAGTGCCAATCTGCTTACAGAGACATGTTTTCACAACTTGCAGTAAATAATTTATAAGTGTTAATTTATTTGGAGAAAAATGGAAGGTTTTCTGACTTTCTCCAAATAAATAGGGCATTTAATGCAGTTTTTTTAAAACATTTATCTTGGAATTAGATGTTTTGTAGTTCCATGAGTTCATTAGAAAATTAATTTAGGATTATTAAAGTTCAGGCAATATGTGTGGCTCTTTATGTGCGGAGAGTTTTATATTTTGTATATTTTTCTAAATTTTATATATATCTCAATGAAGAAATTAAAAATTAGACGAAATATTCATCATAATATTTTTGTTAATTCATTTTAAGATTAATATGAAGAAGATAAATTATGATAACTATTAACTTAAATTGTGACTAATATATAAGGGAGGACAAGAATCTAATTATTAATTGGACGAAATATTCATCCTGATATTTTTGTTAATTCATCTTAAGACTAATACGAAGAAGATAAATTATGATAATTATTAACTTAAATTGTGACTAATATATAAGGGAGGACAAGAATCTAATTATTTGTTAGGATTTGATAATAAATTTTATAGTGATACCATTTTATGTATTAATCATTAATTTATCTCATCGAGATAGGTTAAAAATTGATCACTATGGTAAAAAAATGAAATGCTCGTTCTAATGTCCTTGTCAGTCCGTCTCAAGATTAATACGGAGGAGATAAATTACGAAGATTAATTTTATTAGTTCGGATAATGATCAATATATGAAAAAAAATAAAAATCAAATTATTAACTAAAATTTAATTTTCAAATTTTATGATAATAATATTTATATATTAATCATTAATTAATCCGGTGAGAACAAAGATAGAAAAATTTATAACCTTCGAATTTGAGTGGTTCGGCTTAAATAGAGAAGGTAGAATATTATTCGCTTTGGAACACAACAGAAACACACTCCAGGACTTACGCTGCTTGCCCATGACTAACATTAAAAAAGATAATTAAACTAAGCTACCACTTCATCGTTTGCTAATCCGTTCAAGGAAGAACACAGCCGCCCGCGCCGCCTCCAGTGCAGCCGCCAACACCCCGTCCAAGTCCACCTGCACCACCTCCGACACCGCCAAGTCCACCTGCAGCACCGCCAACACCGCCAAAACCTCCAACACCGCCAAGTCCTCCAGCACCATCACCGCCGCCGCCGACACCCCCTCCAAGCCCACCTGCGCCACCTCCGACGCCACCGAGTCCACCACCAGTAGCGCCACCAAACCCTCTCCCTCCAAGGCCACCCACTCCTCCAACCCCGCCTAAACCGCCGAGCCCGGCCCCGCCACCGACGCCGCCAATGCTACCGACCCCTCCGGCAATTCCTTTGTAGAACGGCACGACTCCCGCGACGCCGCCGACGCCGGCCCAACCGCCGACTCCCCCGAAGGCGACGAAGTTCTTCTTGTCTCCAACGCCGGGCATCCGACCGGCAGCCGCATTCCCGCCCGCGTCGATGTTTGTTTTCTCAGGAACCTTCCTGGATTCAACACCATAAACGAAAGCGAGAGTTACCGCCATCAGAAGGATGCACCACCACCTCGCCATCAATCACTAGCTCACTCGACGGAGGATTACAGAGAAGTAATGCAATTTATAGAGCAGGGGAAACAGTGTGTACGGTTGGGAGTGTTAAATGCGCCCCACCAACTCGCCATTCATGAATATAAAGTAAGGAATTGCATCTTCTTGACACATTGAGAGCATGCATTGCCGTTCTCGTTGGCTGGCTACAGAGACTGATTAGCGAGGTTCAAAGCAAAATGAATGCGTGCATTCTTCACCAAACTTGCACTGCATCTGTTCGCATGACAATGGCACAATGCGAGCGACTGTGCGTATTTATTTGCCTGGAACTCAGCTCACAGCAGCAAACCCAATGCGATGTGTTTAATGATTGGACCCCAGTAATTTGAAGCAAAATAAATTAAATTACTTTATAGTTTTAAATTAAAACTACATCGAAGAATATCAGAGATTCAAGAATCAAGTTAAATCAATTAATTTAGAGCTTAAACTAAAATATTTTAGAAACACTTATATCACCGAATTATATTTTTTAATATATATTCAAATTTTAAATATTTCATATTTTTTTTATATAATTTATTCTATCTTTTCAAATAAATGAGTGAAAATAATTATTTTATTATTTCTGTCCAAGCAAATATGAAATGACGAATTATTACGGAAATATAGAATGAATTAGGGATTAGGTGGTACCTCGTGTTTATTTGAGTGACTTTCTCCCGTTTGGTTTTACAAGTTTCTCTTTAGGTGAAATAGTGCTGCAAGTTGAGCATTTAGTCGTTTATTAAAAAGAGGGGGAGAGAGAGAGAGAGGGAGAGGGAGAGCAGGAAGCGGGATCGGAAAAGGACGATGAAGATGGCGTCCCGGTCGCCGAGGGGAGCGCGATCACACGACGCCTGGGATTGCTTACTACCAGGCCCGCCCAGCCGCAGCAACGGCGGCGCCGCCGACTGCAGCAATTTCGGCCTCCTCGCCTACGGTGCCGGAAGCTGCGTCGTCGTCGCAGACCCTCGATCCATGCAGCTTGTCTGCATTCTGCCTATGCCTCCTTCTGCCGCCGCCTCCGCCCACGCCTCCCTCGCTCCCTTCGTCACCTCCGTTCGATGGACCCCCCAGCCTCTCCTCCGCGACCTATCCTCTCACGAAGACCCTTCCACCTCCCACCTCCGCCTAGCCGCTGGCGATCGACAGGGCCGCATCGCCATATGGGACCTCCGGTCCCGCCAGGTCCTCCTCTGGCTCGACCTCGAGGCATCGTCTTCCTCTTCCTCCGGCCGGATGGGAATCCAGGATCTCTGCTGGGTCCGCTCCGACTCCTGGCTTCTGGCCGCGATCCATGGCCCGTCGCTTCTCGTCCTTTGGGACACCGTCACCGGCCGCTGCCTGTGGAAGTACGATGCCTCTCCTGAGTATTTCTCCTGCATTCGCCGCGATCCCTTTGACGCAAGGCACTTCTGCACCCTTGGCCTCCAGGGCTTCCTTCTCTCGGCCATTGCCTTGAGTGGCGGGGACGGTGGCTCCGTCTCTATGCAAGATCATCGGATCACTGGGATTTCTGATTCATCCTCCGATCTGCAAAAGCTCGACAAGGACTCCTCTGGATCTGCTTCTTCATTGTCTCCAGCTCACGCTCTGTTCCCTCTTTTCTTTGCAAGGCTTTGCTTCTCGCCCGTATCGAAGCCCATCCTCCTTGCGACCTTCCCCAAGGAGCTTATTGTTTTTGACCTGAATTATGGGACGACACTGTCGGCCATTCCACTGCCTCGTGGATTCAGCAAGTTTATGGACTTGGTGCCAGATCAAGATCGCGATCTGCTTTACTGCGCACATGTTGATGGGAAGCTCAGTATCTGGAAGAGGAAAGAGTGTGTTCTCTGATTTTCTTTGCTTTCATGTTCATTTATCTTTACACGTTCCAGACTTCAAGTGGCAATTATCTAGTCTACAGAAGAACTAGATCACCTTACGAAGAGAAATTACATCCCGAACTTTCCTTGCAAATTAGGTTTGTGTCAGGAGGAGAAAATACTAAAAAACCAAAATAAGTGTCTTTGAAAAATGAAAAAAATGGATATGAATTATTAGTGGGTATCTCAAGGGAGGATTGATCAGATGGGAGAAATTTATGATTTTTCTATGATTAAGATTTGGAGTTTCATCCATACTAGGAAAACACTTTGACGATTTTGCAATATGAGGAGTATATGATGAAGAATTGGTGTGTGATAGATGCCTTCCTATGAATGCTGGTAAGTAATTATGGATGAAAATGCAGAGGAACAAACTTAAAGGTGAATAAAAATTTATAGAAACTCTTTGTAGCATTTTAATGATGATCTTGAACCTAGAATGAACTGGCTTCTTTTGGCTCCTATAGGTAAGTGTTTGATTTTTGTAGCCAATGAAATGAAATGGTGAATGCAAATTTTATAGAAACTCTAGTAAGCTGGTTGCATAAATCATGCTAATTGCACTTTCTGGTTATTTGAGGATGAACTTGCACTTAGAATGTACCGGTTTCTGTTGCTTCATCGTAGAGTTTACTTGAAGTCTCTCTAATGTCTCTTTGAATCTTGTACTTGCCTAGTAGATAACTGCTTGATTTTTGTAGCCAACCAAGGTTTGAAATTTCCATCTGTGCCGCTACATGGCTGAAATTTACTGTTCCAGTAATTTATTGGAACAGGAAACTAAGTGACAGAGGGTAAATTACTTGTCTGGCCTATGACAAGCAGTGCCATATGGTACAAGCACTACTCAATCGACGTAGGTAATGAGAGAATGAGTTTATCCTCATCCGACCTATGATGTGGGAGATTGATTCAGATTATGGCACATCATACTCTTATCCTTCCTATTATAGTTTTGATGCATCATATAGTAACCCTCCTTATCAAAAAGTGCAAACCTGTGTATATATATCCTATATTTTCACTAGTTTCAATTCAATTGGTGTCAATTTAAAGTCCAACTTCTATTCCAACTCCCAATGGTTAACCGAAATATATTGAAAGAATCAATATTCACATCAGATGCATAACATTCGTTTCGGTGTTAGTTAGGTGTAATCAATAGTCGGGATGTTTGTAATATTTGTAACTTATTGCTCTGAAATTTTAATTTAAATGATCTTTTAATTGCAATAACTTATATTTAGTAGTAAATGAGCTAAATGGATGAACATTATAGATAAAAATAATTTTAATGCATCTAGGCATGCTTGAGAGCATGACGAATTTTGGCATGACACCACACCAAAATTGTACTATTTCGGTCTCAAACCAAAACTTCGGCACGACATGAGTTTTTAATCCTTGTAGCCAATTATTGTTTTTCCGAAGTATTATGGTATTCGATGCGAACTAAATCTTAATTAGCTTCTGTCCTTATATTTCTTTTTTTTTCGTTTCATAATCTCTTTTTGATCCTAATATATGCTGAAAGATCCAATAGACAATTGAGTTTAGGAAGCCCTGTGCTGCCTCTCCTGTGTATGCTACTGTAAATTGGGGCCAGTGGGATAAAGGGGAAATGAATAAGAAAAGAAAAAACAAAAATCTATTGCACCAGATCTATTTACAACCCTTCCATTTTCTTTACGGATGTTCATACTCAGAACAATGAAGCTACGGCTCTGGTTTTCTGTTATGGATATCTGGATACTGATACACATACAACTACAAGCAAGTAAACATATATATATATTTCTTCTCATTATTCGCAGTTATCTTTTCTGCCAATATCCATCAAATTCAAGTTTGTTTCCAGTTATCAACATTCATTTTAGTTTTTGAGTGCAGAGGAGAGCAATTGCATATACTCTGTGGAATGGAAGAATTAATGCCCTCCATTGGCACATCTGTCCCAACTCCAGCCGTCCTTGCACTCACTCTTTGCCAATCAGAATCTTCAGTTCAAAACATTGGCCGTGTCTTCACCAATCCATCAGACATACAAACTTCACTTGCCGAAGATCCTTTAGACTCACAAGCCTCACTTGCTGAAGATGACACCCTTTCTAAAATTTTAAATAAGGAAATTGATTCTGTTCCGAAGACATGTTTAATCTCCATTTCTGATGATGGGAAAATCTGGAACTGGCGTCTTACTTCTGATAGAGGTAAGAGATACACAATATATATTCTTTATTTTGGAAACTTCTAACGTCGCTGGACCTGCTGTTGAGTCACTAATTCAATCTACGATAACATTTATGTAGATGTATCAGATTCTACTAAAGAACAAGTTTCTGGCAATGGAACCAGTTCTCCATCTATAACCCTGAAACTCACTGAACCAGTGTCCATGAAGGTTGATAAATATCAAATTGTTTTGGATTATAGCAATTTTGTTTTACCTTTTGCTCTATTAGGTTTAACACTTTTCTTAGCTAGTAGGTTTCTGTTGTTTTTTCTTGTTCCTATTCAAGAACAATTTGACATTGTTTTACATTTTAAAACATTATAATTTCAGAAAGGCTTTAAATAGTATGATGAAAGATAATTAGTCTTTTGTGGATAGAAATTTTCCTCGCCGATATTTGAGTATCCTTGACTAAATTAATCTTTGTGGTTAAAGAGATGTTTTGCCATATATTAAAAATTTCATTGAAAAAGAACAGGCTATCTGGGCTACTACACTAATTTTTCAGTTTTGTAATCTCTCTAGTACATCCTCAAGGCTTTGAATAGATTTGTGGTATACCTAGAACTGAACTAGCTAGGTTCCAAAAGCTAAGCAGATGTATTTTTTACTTTGGGAATATGTAATTTTGGGTTTTTGTTGCTGTTCCTAATTTAGACTCACCGAAACTGATTACAAATAGATCTTAACATGTGAAATTTTAGGCATATATCCTTAAAATGACACAATTTATTATCTCGTCTTTATGAATAAGGACTAAAAATCCTCCATTACATCATCTCTCTAGTCCATCCTCTGTTAATACTTAGTGTAGAAGTGAACCCACCTTAGAGGGTACATTCTGTCTAGGCTTTAAAAATGAAGCGAGTGGGTTTTGGGGAAGTATAAATTTTAAATTTTAGTTCTTGCCTGCTCTAGAATCACCAAAACTGGTTTACAAATAGATCTTAAATATGCCACATATTTTAGGTTCTTAGTACATAATACTAGATCTTTAAAAGGACACTATTTATTATACCCTATCTTGATGAGTAAGGACTAAAAATCCTACATTGCACCATTCAAGAATAAACAACAACTTCCAGAAAGAACTAAAACAATAGGATTTCACATTGGAATGTCATCCAAATGCTATTAACCCCTAAAATAAAGTTTCAGGCATTCACCCTTTCTTTCAAAGGTCAAAACAAAATATTTTCTTTGAAAAAATTCCTCCGTTACATATTTACAGAGAATGCAGTCAACATATGGGAATTGCAACTAACTGAATTTGCACTTCTGTGCCTTTCTAACCATCATACTTGGACATTTATCAATCTATTTAATGCCATAAAACTGAATGCTTTTATGGATTCAGCAATTATAAAGACATGTTGATGTCTTGTCCTTTTAGTCTGTTATTTTGCTACCACTCCTATTTAGTAAATTCATAAAAAATTTATTTCTTGTCTGGAACTTGCTATTGTCTTGTCACCTAGATATGCATCACATACTTATGGTTCCAAAGAATTTGCAAAGTCACGTCTTCTACTTTTTCTTAATATGAATAATTGTCCACTGAATTCTGCTGCTTTCTTCGTGCTATTGGTTTTCTAGCAATATTGATAACTAGGTTTATCTTCTTTGCAGATCAGTTTGATGGGTCAACTCCATCTTCTTTCTTCAACATTGACCACTCTAGCTGTACCATCCCCATCATTGACAGCCACTTTAGCTCGTAATATTGGAGTTGCCATTTCTTTGTGATTCATTAACGTGTTCATGATATGCATCTGACATTTTTATTTAACGTAGTCAATTTTAAATTTATTTCATTGAAGGTGGAGGAAATAATCCTGCCCCAGCTGTTCCACTCATTGCTTTGGGGACACAAGGTGGGACTATTGATGTTGTTGATATTTCTGCTAGTGCAGTTGCAGTGAGCTTTACTGTCCATAATAATCCTATCAGAGGACTGCGATGGCTTGGAAATTCAAGGCTTGTTTCCTTCTCATATAGTCAGGTATATGAGAAAATTCACCATACAATCCTACTCTTTTAATCACTTTCTTGTTGGTACACAAAAGTGCTTGCAGTAATATTGCAATCCACCTTAAAAGCAAGAATTAACAATGTTCTCATTTATTGGGGCAATGATGTCTTTTACTTGCTAGAATTTGCAGTTATAGATCCGAAGGTACAATATTTAATTGATATCATCTGTATTTTCCATAGTAAATGAACTTGAACCCTGTGGTAGCTATTAATTTCGACCAAGATATCATTGGTTTATTATCAATGCTCAAACTAGTGTGGCACTTAACAGCTACCCTAGGCTCCTTTGTAAATAACACAAGAAACAACACGAATGCTCACAAAAAAGTTGCTAATAGGAAATAGGTAAGAAAGAACATGGAATGCACATGCATTGCAGATTATAACATTTTGATTGATGAGAGTATAAATAAAGTAAACTTAAAATTTTAGAAACTAAAAGCTTTAAGTAAAGCTAAAGCCGAATTTATGAAATGTTAATGTAACAAAGACAAGAACATAAGGTGGTGGTGTGGGGTTACCAAAAAAAAAATTAAAATTAGTTGTATCTTGGGGAAAATGCTTGCAGTTCCATTGGATGAAAGAAGAGAGGAAAAAGGCGGAGAGGGTGTGAGAAGTCATTTAAGAGATTCAATAATTTAACAAGTTGAATCTATTAGAGTGAAAAATATGAAGGATATAAGGAGATTCTAGAAAACTTGAAATAAAAAATAATTTAATTGATTGCAATATTAATAGTGATTTAACCTCACATAAAACTCAATGAAGAAATGAGATTCATGTGCTTGATTCCAGATAGTTAGGATAAGTAGAATGACAATGATCACGAGTTTGGAATAAGATCAGTTGTAGCCTTCTTCAGAAGGGGCAAGTTATTAAGTGGCACATTTGGAGTTAAATCACGGTATTCATTCAGTGGTTCTATGACTGAAAGATGGGCCACTAAATGTGTCTGAGATCAAATGCTATCTTCTGGAACTCTTAGTCTCTCTAAGCTATTGTCAGATTTCTCTGATCTTTTCTTATTTTGGAACTGATTATATGCCTTGGATAAAGAATATGTATGTTTATGGTTTTTTTTACTATGAAAACAGCTATTTATGTTAACCTGTAATCAAAGTTTGAAGATCAAGTTTTTTTTCTTTTCTTTAGAGCCTACAGTTTACATGCATATATTTATGGAATCCTAGTAGTTGTAATCGAAACTGGCAAACTTTCATTTGTACAATTTACCTTATGTAGTTGTATATATTTGGAGAAGATATTGAGCATGTAATAGTTGTATTTAATCCCTTGGTTCTTGTTGATTTTAGGTAAATGAGAAAGGAGGAAGCTTCACTAATAGACTCGTTGTCACTTGCCTTAGAAGTGGGCTTAATCGCCCATTTAGGCTCCTTCAAAAGCCAGAGCGCGCCCCCATAAGAGCATTAAGAGCCTCTTCATCTGGAAGGTTGGGCTTTAGTAGTGTTTCTCTTCACGCACTATAAATACTATATATAATATTACTTTTATATCTATATCTATGGTATGAGTGCTTATTTGTTTAACTTTTCATAAGATATATAATTCTTTCAACAGAAAATAGGGAAGATTTTTATTATCTTGACTTTTTCAAGTTTGTTATCTTGTCTGTCATTGGTTTGGTCTTCAAAAACAATCAACAGTTGCTCCTTTTGTCATGGACAATTATTTTGCAAATATTTATTCTTTATTTAAGTATCTAAATGGTACAAGTAAAACCATCTGACATTTCCAACTAAAAGTTAAAGTGCATCATAATTCAAAGAAAACTTGTTACTTGTTTTTGTATATCTTGTTCTCAGATTTGCATTTGTTGGTTCCAAATTTTTGTTGAAAAAGTTCTACAGGCAAAGTACCTTCAGGCATAAGGAATTATGTTAATCTTTATCCAACTTTACTGTATGTTGTTTTATGAGTTTTATTACTATTTTCCTTGGCAAATACTTCAATGCCATGTATGATTATGAATTCTTTTAATGTTTATACTTTACGCTTCTGAAGTCAAATGTTGGAGATGAGGTTCTTGTTTCATCTTATGAGTTTGTTTTCTTATAGGAGTTTCCATATCACATATGCTTCTATTATATAATTGTTTCATATTGCAAACATATAAGCAAGCTGTTATGCCAACAGAGATCTCATACAGGATTTCTTGGCATAAGTAGGTCCATGTAATCAATTGTAGCTTGCAATATGCATCAGTTCTTGATAGATTTTCTTGTGTGAGAGGCAACAGAACTGAACAAGACACTTTCTGTTTGTTGGGGCCTGAAGTAGGTTAGTTTTAGTAATAAATTGATTAACAATTCAAATCTATATACTTCGTATTTGTTCCTGACCATTTAGGAAGTAATAAATTTCAAGGAACACAGTATCTATAAGAGATTTTACTTTTGATACTTGTCTTGACTGCTGACTGTTATTTAAAGTCCATTATTGGACATGACCAGTTGGCATAGTGCCAGCAAATGGGCACAAGGAATTTAACATTGTCCTCTCTGGCTGGCATAAGATTGGTTACATCGCACAGAATACCACTGCAGAAACTTGCTTCTATAGGGGTACTATGGATTGGATATTTCCTGTCACCTACCATAAAAGCAATTGGATGTATTCTTCCTTGGATTGTAATGTTTAATGAGTCCATGTTTTCTCTCGAGTGCATGTTCTTTATCTATTTTTTCCCCTATAAAAATGATGATACCTTTTGGTGTATAACCTTTTCTAGGTATCTTCTCATTTTGTTTCGGGATGCTCCAGTTGAGGTATGGGCTATGACGAAGACACCCATTATGGTGAGTATATTCTGTACCTTTATTCGGTTCAAGTGTTAACCATGATGCAAGTATCTAGTCATTTGAAAAGTAGTGAAATGGTGGCCACTGTGGCACTTGCAATTATTTCCATGTTAGCAACTAGCTTATAGGTAGTTCCTTTTTTGTTATTAAGTTTGAAACTGTCGATAAAGTTTTATATGTCGATGCATTTTTTTTAATTGGTAATAAATAATCAAGTTAATTGCAAAATCTACTTTAAGAGTTGGCCTTAACATATTTAACATATTAGTTATCACTTGTTTACACATGATTGTAAATTTGTTTTGTTTGATTAAATACACTTTGTCTAGTATAATATGTAAAATATATTTTTTGTATCTCACACAACTACTTGGACTACCATGATGGTCATTGTCGTACATGAGCAAGGCTGCAAGGGGCTGCTCAAAAAAGGAAGGGAGGTAGTTATAGAGAGAAGGGTGGAAGGTATATGAAGAAGGAAAATATAGGGAGGAGAGAAGTGGATCGCTTCCCTTCTTTGTCAGAAATCTCTTTCCAAAACAAGTCAATGACAGCTATCCTTTCCCAAAATGAACTACCTTCTAAGTTGAGGCGGAGCTGATTGGTTGTCTTATAAATTTGGAGAGGAAGAGCAGGTTGACCATCTTCCAAATTGAGGATGAAGCTGAGATTTCCAAATATGAGGGAGAATAGTTTATTTCTTTTAGCTAGGCGGATGATTGATTTCTTTCCAAATACAGCCAATTTGACTTGTACATAATTTTGCTTAACTAAAAAACCATGGCGTAACAATCATTGTGATCTATTCCATAAAATATGAGGGCATTGTAACAGGGATAATACAAAACTGTTTTTCTTGAAGAATAAGGATAATTTTGCTTCCCAATTTCTATGTACCGGTATTGCATGTTGCTGTTTTAGTTCATCTTCAGGTTAATATGGATTGGTCTTCTGTTTAATGGCTTACTAATCAAGTTGCATAAAAACTACAATGTTAATCTATTACCAGTGTCACTTGTGGCGTTACTTTGGGCAATAGTATACACTTGTAGCATCATAGCATGTTCTTGCTATTCTTATATTCGAACTACTATCTTTTTCTTGATTGTGTAGCTTAGATCATTAGCTCTTCCATTTACTGTGTTGGAATGGACACTACCAAGTGCACCCCGCCCTATTCAGAGTGGCCCTTCTCGGGAGTCCTTGGTATCAAAAGAACAGATATCTACTCCAAATACAAGTGCAAATACATCGTCTACTGATGCTAGTAAGGGGAATGTTTTATAAGAAAAAGTCTTTCTTTTCTGAACCTTTTTAGATTGACAACTTATTGTACTAATGATTCTGAAATTACACTTAAGGAAGATAATTTATTTTTTGCAGAGGTGGCAAACTCAGACTCTACTGTGGATGACACATCAGAGAGTTTTGCATTTGCCTTAGTGAATGGTGCCCTTGGTGTGTTTGAGGTCCATGGCCGGAGGATTAGAGATTTTAGGTATGACTTTGCTGTTTCAAAGCAGATGTTTGAAGTAATTTTCCCATCTCGTGCGTAAACTAGGGTAAAATCAAGTGAAATATATGCATGTTTCTATTGTCAATTAGCATCTATTCTATGATCATATGTTGAAATATTCATGATCATTGAGCTCAATGTAGGTTAAATAGGGATAGAATAGAGAGAAAAAGTGCAAAGTACAGAGATTTCAATTTGAAGATAGAAATTGAGGAAAGATGCAGGAGGATATGATATTTTCACGGGCAAAAATCTATTGGTCACCTTTGAACATGTCAATACAATCTCAATCTGTTTTCCCTTAAGCTCTGTGTACTTGGACAGAAAGAAAAGAGGATTTGGGGGTGGGATAAGAGAATGGGAAGAGAAAATGAGATGCTTTGATGCTTCATCTCCATTGCTAGACGCTAGAGTGAGTTTGTCTTACAGTATTTCTTCCACATGCCTTATCTTTCCCTCCCCCTTCCATCAAAGTTAGCATAGCCGTAAAATACTGCCTTGAAATAAAAAAAAAAATGAAGGTACAACTTAGATTTTGCATTTGGATCCCATGGGGATGCAGGTAGATGTAAAGTATGCTCAAGTTACCAATCAACCTGTATTTAGTACTGCCTGTGTTCTTTGTGATTGCTTGTAGTCTGGCTTCTTTTACTATGTTTTATGATATCTGTGGTGTTTTAATCTAAATGATACTAAGCCAAATATGTTCCCAGACCAAAGTGGCCATCAACCTCATTTGCTTCATCAGATGGTCTAATCACCGCTATGGCATATCGTCTCCCGCATGTGGTATTTCTGTTGTTGACTTACTGACCCTCCCTCCTTTTTTGTATGTTCTTTTGCAGAAAACTCCTATAAACTGCACCCTTGACTTTCTTTTATTTCTTCCAGGTTATGGGGGATCGATTAGGTAACATACGCTGGTGGGATGTGACTACTGGTCTTTCTTCTTCATTTAACACCCACAGAGAAGGAATTAGAAGGATTAAGTTTTCTCCTGTTGTTCCTGGAGATCGGAGCAGAGGGCGTATTGCTGTACTCTTTTATGATAATACATTCTCAATATTTGATCTTGTGAGTATGAAAGTGAATCTTGTTTTCTTCAAAGATTATGGAGCATGTTAGTCATTTAATGAGGTTAAACCTTCAGTGACTGATGACTTAATGCAACTAATCTCATTGTAGCAAAGAATAATTTAGTCTGAAAACGCACAATTGTGTAGCATCCTCATTCAGCTCTCTTAGTTCCTCCATATTTTTGCTAATATATTGTCTTGAATCCTCTTAATTTTGTATGCTGGGTACAATTTGTTATCTCTGGACTTATGCTGATACGTATTCTTCATTTATTGCAGAATCTGCAAATTTGATGTCTAAGTCAAAATAAAGTTGCCACTCTTATTCATCATTTATGTTCTTCTTTCCTATGTTGATTGAAACTGGGGTTGATCCAGTCTCAGCTGGAACAAAGCTCATGCATTACTGGTCCATATCAGACCTCAGTTGTAAAACATTATAAAACTGATCTCACCCCTCAGTAATAACCTGCTTAGCTTCTTTATCTACAAGAAAAAGGAGTTTTTAGTTTTTTTTAGTTTTTTTCTGAGTGAAAGTTAATGCTATGGGACAAAGACGGAGTAAAAACATATGAGGGCAGATTACCTTTTGTAATAACATCATAATAAATTACCTTTGTTAAATTTATCAATATATATATGCTTCTTCCTCCACTTGAGGAACTCACATACATACATGTACTGTGGGTAGGGAACATGATACTCCTCAAATACTTGGTAGTGCTGTTCAGAAAATGTAGAATCTAGAAAAACTAAGACTTAACTGATTGAACTGAAAAATGTGGGTTTTGAATTGTCATTTTCTCTTTTTTTTTTTTGAAAATTTGAATTTGAACTCGGTCTCTGATTTATTTATTTTTCCTCTTCAGCATGACCTAAATCAAAAAATTTGCATAAAAACCTTACATGCTTCGTTTTATGATTATCAAAGAATTGTTTGATCAAAATCAACCTAAATGGACCCAACTTGGACATGATATTGAAGTTCATATTGAACCAAAACTTGACCAAACTTTATCAAGCAATATCAGTTTTGGTTAAAAATTTATGATCAAAATTCAAGTCATGGGGATTGTGAAGGGACTTAAGATCCCTTTGGTCGGCTACAAATAGAATTTGGTTATCTTCGACTGATTTGGAAGTTCAAATCCATTTGCAGCTAGGGCTCTGAAATTGCTAGTGCCACTTGCCATCTCAAATGACCACACTTCCATTTTCAATCTGCAAGTAACAATAAAAATATTTATAAAATATTGAATATTAAGTTAAAAATAATTATAAAGAAAAATTATGTATAAACCTTGCCGAGCTAGTCTTCCTAACAAACTGAATTGAGCTGTCTAGGTTATCTGGGCAGGATGGGGCTGTAATTTAAGATAATGTTATGTAATTTATTTTAAATTAAAATAAACTATGTCAATTTAAAATATTTATAAAATAAATTGTGTAAGGTACTTGTATTTGTAATTATCTAGAGGACTTCATTGCAAATAGCAATTGCATTTGCAGGTAACCAGATGACAGTCCCTCAGGATGGGTGCGCACTAGAGCATCAAGAACATTGTTTCAGTGCCAATTAGTAAAGCATCTTAGGCTATGGTTGGGAAGTTGTTTCCTTTTGTATTGGGCAAAAAAATGTTTCACTGTTCCATTATGAAATTTGTAAGTATTTAAGTTAATAAATATCAAAACGGCGGTTAGACCAGCTATGTTATATGGAGTTGAATGATGAACTATGATTCGAGCACATGAGCAAAAGATGAGAGTTGCAGAGATAAAGATGTTAAGGTGGATGTGCAGGCACACAATGATGGACAGGATAAGAAATGGAAATATTAGAGAGAGTCGGGGTTGTATCTATTGAGGGAAAACTCCAGAAGACATGTTTAACATTTATTTAGAAGACCAATAAATGTTTTAGCTAGACGATGTGAAATTATGACAAATGTGCACATCAAACGAAGAAGAGGTTGACCACAAAAGACTTGGTTAGCAATAATAAAATAAGATAAAATTTATTTAAGTATAAATGATGATATAGTATGGGATAAAATCCAATGGCGTAGAAGGATCCATATAGTCGACCCCACTTAGTAAGGATAAGATTTGGTTGTTGTTGTTGTAAGTTATAAATATCAACTTGACATAATTATAGTTAGGGGTGTCAAAAATGAACCCGACCCGCCGACTCGACTCGAAAAAAATCAGGTTCGAGTTGGGGTTTTTTGGATTGGTTTAATTTCGGGTCAGGTTCGGGTCGGGTTGACTTGGGTTGACCCGGGTTGATATAAATTTAGGATTTAGGGGTTTTTTGGGGGTTAAATCAAATTTTATTTTGAAAATTAAGATATTTTAGGTACATAAATAACAAAATATTGTATAACAATGATGAAATATTGAAATAAAAGTGAAAAAATATAGGAAAATAACAAAAAAAAGTTTTTTTCTGGTTGGGTGGGTTGATCGGGTTGGGCGGGTTCGGGTTGAGTTCGGTTTCGGGTTAGGTTAGGGTTGAGATTTTTTTTGGATATCCAATCTTCAACCCGACCCGAACCCACCCGACCCGCCCTAATTGACACCCCTAGAAAGAACTATTCTTCCTAGACATTCCAATTTCAGATCTTTATCAAGGGAAAGGAGTTATGGGGTCATATTGATGGGACAAATCCTGCATCTAACAGCGAGAAGGAGAAGGAGAAATATGTGAAATGGGAGGTGAAGGATGCTCAGATCATGTCTTGGATACTTGGAAGTGTGGAACTCCTCATACTTCTCAATCTCAAGCCTTATAAGACCTCTAGAGAAATGTGGGATTACTTGAAGAAAATTTCTAACCAAAGCAATACAACACGAAGGTTTCAATTGGAACTCGAATTGAGTCATCTCGGTCAAGGGAGTATGTCAATCCAAGAGTTTTATTCTTCTTTTGGAAACCTTTGGGTTGAATACACCGATATTGTGTATGCAAATGTATCTCCTGAAGGACTCTTTGCTATCTAAAGTATGCATGAGACTAGCAAGTGTAACCAGTTTTTAATGAAGTTAAGGGGGGGGGGGGGGTAGTTTGAAGCAATCAAGTCCAACCTGATGAACAGAGAACCAGTTAGTCTATTGGATATTTGTGTAGGAGAGCTTCTCAGGGAAGAACAATGGCTCATTACACAGGCTGCCCTGGAACAAAAAGCTCAACATTCTACTCCAATCCCGGTTGCCTATGCTACTCAAGGGAGGTTTAAAGGAGGCAGAGATTTGACTAATGTCTAGTGCTATAGTTTAAAAAATTCTACAATTATTTTAAGAAACCAAGGCATATTTTGATCATTCCATTCGGCCTCCAAAGAAATCTAAAACTGCCTACAATGTCTCAGTTGGTTCTTCAAATGCTCCTAGTCCTGGTCAGTCTTCTATTACTCCTAAAATGGTCCAACAAATGATAGTTTCTGCTCTTTCTGCTTTAGGCCTTTCAGGTAATAAAAATTCTAATCCTAAGCCTTGGTATTTTGATTCTGGTGCTTCTAATCACATGACCAACACTGCCTTACCTTTAAGTAATGTTAAAAAAATATAAAAGAGATCTCTATATTCATAGTGCTGATGGTAATTCATTACCCATCATAGCTATTGGTGATATTTCAACCTCTTTAAATTCTATTTTTGTGTCTCCTAAGCTATCCACTAATCTTATATCTGTCGGTCAATTATTTGACAACAATTGTAATGTTCAATTTTCAAATTCTGATGATGATCAAGTGTCCGAAAGATGATCGCGAAGGGACCTAAAGTGGGACATCTCTTTCCTTTATTGCTATCTCCCTCTCCGGTGTCAAATTATGCTGCTTGTAATGTTGTCCAATGTGATAATCAGTTGTGACATAGATGTTTAGGTCACCCTAATTCTCACGTACTTTGAGTCTTGCTTAAATCTGGTTTACATGGAAATAAAAATTTGACTTCTAATAATGATATTGTTGATTGTGCATCTTGCAAACTTGGTAAAGGCAAAACACTTCCTTTTTCGATGCATAAAAATCGCACCACCAAACCTTTTGACTTCATACATACTGATGTATGGGGTATTTCCCCTGTAATTTCTCATGAACATTACAAATACTTTGTTACATTTATTGAATATTTCACCACCAAACCTAAAAGTGAGGTTTTTTCTATGTTTCAAGTATTTCATGCTTTACTTGAAACACAATTTTTTGCCAAAATCAAAATCTTGCAATTTGATTCAAGTGGTTGTCGAATAAATTTTAATTTTTTCTTCAAAGTTATGGGATCATATCACAACGTTCTTGTCCTTTCACTCCACAACAAAATGTTATGGCTGTAAGAAAGAATCATCATCTTCTTGATATTGTTCACACTCTTCTAATTGAGTCTTGTGTTCCTTCTCATTTTTGGTGTGAAGCTTTGTCTACTGCTGTTTATTTGATTAATAGATTACCATCTCCCAACTTGAAAAATGATTCTCCCTACTTTCGTTTGCTTGGGCATGCACCAAATTATTCCAATCTTTATATTTTTGGATGTGTTTGTTTTGTTCATCTTCCTGCACGTGAAAGAAATAAACTTACTGCCCAATATGTCAAGTGTGCCTTCTTAGGATATGTTTGAACCCAAAAAGGATTTC
This sequence comes from Hedychium gardnerianum, assembly GCA_038050645.1. NCBI lineage: Eukaryota > Viridiplantae > Streptophyta > Magnoliopsida > Zingiberales > Zingiberaceae > Hedychium > Hedychium gardnerianum. The sequence goes on along the minus strand of JBBUKS010000095.1, from coordinate 3,556,661 downwards.
TTTGTTATGATCCTCATGCCCATCGAACTCGTGTCTCTAGAAATATCATTTTATTTTGAAAATCAGCCCTTCTTTTGCACACAATAGACCTCATAATTCCCTTCTCAATCTACTTTACTGCATTTTTCTCAATCACCAACAACAGTTCCAAGGTTTAAACGAGGTTATGTTTACCGTAGATGCACTCCTCCTACATCTGATCCTCCTACAGGTCTCGATGAGGTTCCTCCGTGTCTTCCTGCGGCTTCTGATCCTGTTTCCAATGATCCACCTCCTCTTCGAAGAAGCTCTAGATCTCACAAACCTCCTGAAAGGTATGGGTTTTCAAGCCTTGTGGCTATGTATACTACTTTTTCTTCTATTTCCATTCCCACTTGTTATAAGCAGGCTATGGAACATGAGTGTTGGCAACAAGCAATGGAAGCAGAACTTCAAGCACTTGAGGAAAACCATACTTGGGACATTGTTTCTTGTCCTCCAAATGTTAAGCCATTGGTAGTAAGTGAGTCTATACTGTGAAACTCAAGTTTGATGGGTCTTTAGATAGATACAAAGCTCGATTGGTTGCGCTTGACAATAAACAAGAATATGGCCTCAACTAAGAAGAAACATTCGCACCGGTTGCTAAGATGACTACGGTGAGGACCATTCTTGCTATTTCATCCTCTAAATCTTGGCCTTTACATCAGTTGGATGTAAAAAATGCCTTCTTAAATGGGGATCTTAAGGAAGAGGTTTACATGAAACTTCCACCGGGTATTTCAATGACAGCTTCTCATGAAGTTTGCAAGCTAAGACGCTCTTTGTATAGGTTGAAGCAGGCACCTAGAGCATGATTTGAGAAGTTTCATAGCACTCTTCTCATTTTCTCTTTCACACAAAGTCAATATGATTCATCACTTTTCTTTCACAAGACAGCCACTGGTATAGTCTTTCTCTTAGTCTATGTTGATGATATTATCATCACTGATAATGACAATGGGCTGATTACTAAGGTTCAAAATATGTTGCATAGTACATTTAAAATGAAAGATCTTGGGCATCTCACATATTTTTTGGGATTGGAAGTTTACTCTCGAGATCATGGTTTGTTCTTAAATCAACATAAATATATCCAAGATCTCATTGAGCTAGCTGGTTTAAAGGATGTTAATGTTGTTGATACGCCAATGTGAAATACCGAAAAGATGAAAGCAAGAGCTTTTGCTTGATCCTTTTTTATATAGGCAACTTGTTGGTAGTCTTTCTACCTAACAATCACAAGGCTCGATATCTCATATGTTGTCCATATAGTTAGCAAATTTATACAGTCACCTAGACATCTTCATCTTGTTGCAGTTCGTCGCATTATTTGATACTTAATTGGGTCATCTACTCGTGGGTTGTGTTTTCCTACAAAATTTACTCTTCATTTGACTGCGTATAGTGATGCATACTGGGTTGGGAAAACTAAAATGGATGTTTGTGATTGTGAGATTTTTTTTTAAAAAAAAATACCATTATCATGTAGGTTAGTTTTAATACAAAATATTGTTCGAGCTGCTAGCTGCTGCTTAGTGAAATAACTTGATAGACTACAAATTTCACATTATTGTTCTCATATTCGAATGCATTGGTATCATCTAATTAGATTTTTGCATATATTGTCTATGCAAAATATTATTTATCAGGTTGTCTGTGAAATAGATTGATGGTGAGAAAATGATATTTTTGGTACCATGGGTAGGAGGGTCCTGGATTAGGTCAGATATCAGAATTATTCACCAGTAGGGGGCTTTCTAGGTATTTGACAATACGTGTAACTGGATGATGCAAAAAAAATGATTAAAGATGGTATAAACATATTCATAGCCGATCAATAAATTTCAAACAAGTTGAATCAACTAACATTGAACCAGAAGGAGAGGAAGATCAAATCTGGATATTATCAGCAACCTAGCACTAAATAGTCACAGGGAGAATAAGGATTAGGTAACCATCCTTAAATAATTCGTTTATCATTTTCTGTAGTTGTCATACCGGATTAATATTGATAAATTGATTAAAGTCAGACTAATGCCTTCGGAAATGAAGTCAATATTACAAGCAGAAGGATCCTAGATTTAAGTGCATGCCACTAGTAATCTAGGATCAAAGTGAAAAGGATCCACAAGGGTATCACCCATAAAGGTAATACTCAGTTCCAGAAGAACATGAAAGAAATAACACATTTGTTATTTTCTAAAGGATGAGTATTTTCCTATACATGTAACTAGTGTGTGTGCGTGTATAATTACTATCAAGGGCTAGGAATGATTTTTTTTTTTTTTTAAGTATTAGGATTAAATGATATATAAAAATGATTGGATAAAAACAAATGCTCGAAAATAAAAATGGCTCGATCTGTTTGGGGACAACCAATTTTGTTTAAAGCTTCAACAAGGCAAGCAATTTATTTTGGGATACTGATGTGTATAATAACCATCAAGAACTAGGAATGATTTAAATTTCTTTCAAACAAAATGTCTTAGGATTAAATGACATATAAAAAAGTGATTTGTATAAAAACAAACCAGAATTGAGCACACAAACAAATGGTTCAATCAGTTTAGAGCATAACCAATTCTGTTTAAAGCTTTAATAAAGCCAACAATTTAAATCTGGGATTAAAAATGTGTTAAAGAGGAAATGCCTAACCTTGTGTTGCAGTCTTACAATAGTTGAAACCAACAATTTGTCTCCAATTATCTGCCTTAACTTCTTAACCAAGTCGATTCGGCTTATCTTTCTCTTCTGAGGAAAGCAGAAGAAACATAATTACATATGAAACTTGAGTAAACTGAGTAAGAACGAATAACATTGTCAATGGACTATTATCAGACCTTAAAGTCATCATAATGAGTGTGAACTAAATCCATGTCTTCAGGAGGCACTTTGGTAGAAATTGCTGCAAATAGCATTGAAAAGGGCATCCATGGTGAGGTTGGAACTATTGGAACTTTTCCCGCCACTGGATCCTGAGATTGATTTCCAAATTCTGGAGTTGACTGGAAAACCTTCTCCTGAAGTTCAAAGAAATAATACCTAATATTAATAGGTAGCAAAGTACCAGCAAAAAGAGAGAAAAAAGTGGCAGCATGACTAAAATACAGAATCTGGTTGAGCTATCAATCAGACATTCTAATTCATTTTTGATATGATGTCAGCAGCTACCACAATTGTCCCCAAAACTTGAGTATAACCAAAATAGATACAAACAGCATTTGATTTCTGCCGTCCTCAAAACCAATAAACAGATAAATATAAATAGCCAAGATAAATACATAGGCAAACACATAATAAGATACAGATAAAGTTCGATGTATGCCTATCTCTAGAATATGTATTCACAATCATGGTTTAAAATTTCGAACCGTATCAAAATTTTGAGGCTCATGACGAACCAATCATGGTCGTTCCTAAGCCCGGATAAAGGAGGGTTGCGTTAAATTGCCAGCCAACATTAAACTATGATAAATTTCAATGGATTCATTAAACTATTGTGCTAATGTTAAAATGTTCCCTGTAAGGAGCACGTTGCAGGGTCCGACTGTAATATTTCGGTAATGACCGCTATATCTCCATGAGAACTCGGGTGTAGTGCTAAATATGCAAGAGTTTGCGTTGCAGGGTCTGACTGTAACGTATCAGGACCGCTACATCTCTATGAGAACTTGAGTGTAGTGTTAAATAGGCAAAAGTTCTCAAACATAGGTTGGATAAGAACAAATATAATAAGAAAATTAATAGTCTAAGATTTGGAACATGGAACATAGGAACCCTCACTGTAAAACAAAAGAGATAGTAAATGCAATGATTAGGAGAATAATTAGTATTTTGTGTGTACAAGAAACAAAATGAGTAGGCGAAAAGACAAAGATGATAGAAAACTCAGGTTTTAAGTTATGATACATAAGAAAGAGTAAAACAAGAAATGGAATGAGTATTGTTGTAGATAATTCGTTAAAAGATGAAGTTGGAGTAGTTAGAAAAGGGGATAGAATTATAGTTCTCAAGATAATAGTGGCGAAAGAAATTATGAATGTAATTAGCATATATGCGCCTTAGGATTAGATGAAATTACCAAATCAAGATTTTGGGACGATCTAGATGAAATATTACAAAACATTCCGTCAAATGAAATGATTTTTATAGGAGGCGATCTAAATGAGTTTAGAGTAAAAAATGAGGAATATGAGAGGGTACGTGGAGGTTATGAGTTTGGAACGAGAAATGAAGAAGGGAAAACTATATTAGATTTTGCGATAACATATGACCTTATATTATCTAATACATATTTTAAGAAAAGAGAAGAACACTTGGTCATATTTAAAAGTGGGAATAATAAATCGTAAATTGACTTTATTATAGTTAGAAAGAGGGATAGAAAGATTTGTAAAGATTGCAAGGTCATCCCTGGAGAAAACTTAACTACCCAACATATGTTAGTAGTGTTGGATATATGCCTCAAGCATAGTATCAATAGAAAGAAAATATATACGATTCCTAGAATTAAGTGGTGGAAGTTAAAGGATGGGAAACAAAACATATTTAAGAAAAATATAGGAGTACAAGTATTAGGGGAAATATATGGTGACCCTAATATGACATGGGATAAAATAGTATCAAAGTTGAAAATAATAGCTAAAAGTGTACTCGGTGAGTCAAAGGAGCATGCACCACAAAGTAAGGAATCTTTGTGGTAAAATGAAAAAGTACAGAAGAAAGTGAAGGACAAAGGAATAACTTATAAGGAATTATATATTTGTAAGAACGAGGAAAACTTAAAAAAATATATATTAACGAAGAAAGAGACTAAAAAAGTAGTGAATGAAGCGAATGAAACTTTTGAACGATTATATCGAAAATTGAATACAAAAGAAGGGGAAAGAGATATTTATACAATAACTAAAGTAGAGAAAGGAAGACAAAAAATCTTACCCAAATAAAATATATTAAAAATGAATGCAATAGGGTACTAATAAACGATGGAGAAATAAAAAAGCGGTAGAAAATATATTTTCATCAACTTTTTAATGAATATTTAGGTGACCAACTTAACTTAGGTAATTTAAGTAGGTCAAATGAGTATAAAAATTTAAATTTTTATCGTAGAATTCAAACTTCAAAAGTAGAATAAGCTTTAAATGGGGTGCATAATAGAAAAGTCGTTGGACCTGATGATATTCCGATAGAGGTATGGAAGTGCTTATGGAAACAAGGTATTGAATGACTTGCAAAATTATTTAACATGATATTGAAAACGAAAAAATGTCTGATCAATGGAAGGTAAGTACTCTAGTTCTTTTATATAAGAACAAAGGAGACATACAAAATTGTACTAACTATAAGGGTATTAAACTTATGAGTCATACCATGAAACATTGAGAAAGAGTAACAGAAAAAGATTAAGGAGACCACGGTGACCGAAAATTAATTTGGGTTCATGCCTGGAAGGTCGACAATAGAAGCTACATCTTCTTAGGCAACTAATTGAAAAATATCGGGAGCAAAAACAAGATCTACACATGATATTCATCAACTTAAAAACAACTTATGATAGTCCCAAAGGAAATAATATGGAGAATTAAAAAAAAAGAAGGTATTAGCGTAACATATATTGTACTAATTAAGGATATGTATGAGCATGTAACAATTAGAGTGAAGACTTCAGGCGGTATAACTGAAGCATTTCCATAAAGATAGGATTACATCAAGATCAACTCTAAGTCTCTATCTTTTTATACTAATCATGGACAAACTGGACATATTCAAGACAGTACCGTGGTGTATGTTGTTTGCAGATATTGTTTTGGTAGATGAATCACGTAAAGGAGTAAATACTAAACTAGAATCTTGACAGGAATACTAGAAGTGAAAGGTTTTAGACTTAGTAGAGTAAAGACATAATATATGTAATTTAAGTTTAACAATATTAGACGTAATGAGATAATTGTTAAGATAGGAGATAACAAGTTGTGTGGAACTGAGAACTTTAAGTATTTAGGATCATTTTTGCAAAACGATAGAGGAATTGAGAGAGATGTCTTACATAAAATACAAGCAAAATGGTTGAAATAAAGGAGAATGTCGGGTGTTTTATGTGATTATAAAGTACCTCTAAAATTTAAAGAAAAATTCTACAAAATGACAGTTAGACCTGCTATGTTATATGAAGTTGAATGTTAGACTATAACTCAAGCACATGAGTAGAAGATGAGAGTTGCAGGGATGAGGATGTTAAGGTGAATGTATGGACATACGAGGATGGACAGAATAAGAAATGAGAGCATTAGGAGAAAGTTGGAGTAGCATCTATTGAGGAAAAACTCCAAGTGATACGTTTAAGATGTACGGACATGTACTTAGACGACCAATAAATGTTCTAGTTAAGCGATGTGAAACTATGACAAATACGCACATCAAACGAGGAAGAGGTTTAAAATGTACGGGCATGTACTTAGACGACCAATAAATGTTCCAATTAGGTGATGTGAAACTATGACAAATACGCACATCAAACGAGAAAGAGGAAGACAAAAAAAGACTTGGTTAGCAACAATAAAATAAAATAAGATAAAATTTATTTTAGTACAGATGATGATATAATAGGGGATAGAGCCCAATGACGTAAAAGGATTTATATAACCGACCCTACATAGTGGGATAAGATTTGATTGTTGTATCAAAATTTTGATTTATGACCAGAACGGTATGGTTTGGTATCGTACCGTTCCGATACGGGTTTGGTACTTTTTTAAATATAAAATATATTAATTAAAAAATATTATTATAATATTTGATTACTATAAATACTTACTATTGCTGACCTCGTCTAGTGGAATAAGACTTGATTGTTGTTGTATAAATAATTATTATTAGATTAAATTTATATTTTAAAAATTAAAATTTGAGTAAAAATTAATTTAGGATTAACTAAAGTATGATTATGATCAAATAGATTTAAATTTAATTTAATTTAATTTAATTTAATTTAATTAATTTAAGGAAGAATTTTTTAAGAACAAAATTTAAAAGAAACTTTTTTTATGTGTTTAAGGATGAAAGGAATAAAAAAAAAATAAGAGGGAAAAAATTACTATTAAAAAAATAATAATAATAACGGTTAAAAATTTTAAATTGAAAAAAAACTCATCAGAAACATAAAAAAAAAATTGAAAAAAAAATCAATCTTGCGCAGCTGCCAAGGTCTTGTGCAAGGCCTTGACGCGACTACAGTCTCGCAGCGCCACGGGCCCTTTGCGCAACCACAGAGCCTCATGCGGGGTGTGTCAGTGCCAACGTTGTGCCTATCAAGGGACAGAGCGATATGTTTCACCCGTGCTACTCGGTATGACACAAGATTTTAAAACATGTTCACAATCCAATAAAGAATAGCTAATCAACTAATACTCATAGCTCCTAGTCATTAGAAATGAAAACACATTCACATTGTAAAAATTAGAGATCACATAGAATATAAAAAAAGGTTGCTACGTGCATCTCACAAGTAGTGCTTATAAATTATTGGAATAAATACAAACAATGGATTTTACAAAGTGACAAATACTATTCCCTATTATCCTAAATTCTATTACAGATGCAATATAAATATTTAGAAGTATCATGTGAAAGTCAACAATCAAAGAAACCAAATTGTGTAGCATCTACAAATTATGACCTGTGCATAAATAATGAATGTCATAACAAAGTAACCAATAGTATTCACCAGTAATGTACACTGGCATAGATACAATATAGACATCATAAACTGTGTAATTACCCATGTGCTCATGTATAGAAATTCTTTCACTAATATTCTACTAAACGTCCTAAATAACCGTTAGTACATACCTGTAATAGGCAGTCAGATGAACTATGAATGGCAAAAGCATGAGATCCACTTTTAGTCCAATTTAGAAAAGCTGAAATCACATTAACATTCAAATATTACAGGATCACAAAAGAAGATCAAAGAAAAATATTTCAGCCATTTACTAGTTATGTGATTACCTTTAAGTTTGTTGGTCATCTTAAAAGTCACTACATATTCTGCATAGATATGAGTATTCATATTGATGTCCCATATGATATAATGCTTTGGCTTCTGAAGATTATCTATGCCAGTGTCAAAATTATCATTAGTAGGAAGAGACTGTTCAGATCCAGGATGTATGAATTCCACATTCCCCATGATTATGCGGCACAACATAAGATAGGTAGCACCATTTTTGTCGACATCAGCATAACTAGCACTGTCGATAGGATGCACAAGTGAGTCATAGTTTAAAATGAGCTATTAAAAAAATTGAAATAACAGGAAGCAGCTGGTGATACACCTAAGATACAGTTGGCAGCTTTTACAAAGAGAAATTAGTGTTAATCCTCAAGATGCAGATGAATGAAGAAAGTAGTGGCATATAACCCTTACCAGATATCAGAGCAATTTGCAGGGGCAAGATGAATACCATTACCATAAAGTCGTTTCTGCACAGGTTGCTTCAGAATCCCATGGGACATCATCTCTTCCATTGCATCCTTCGAGGAAGCAAGCCACGCATAACGAACATTTGCATTGCCACGAATTCTTTTAGTGTTTTCAACTTGTGCTTGGAAAAGGTTAAATCGAACTTGACCTAAAATATTTGTCAATGGAGTCCTATAGATTCCAACAATGTCTTTTTCATCAATTACCCTGCCTAATCCTTGTAGTAGCATTTCCTGCACAGCTCTATTAAGTTGATGCCCACCATTAGGTACCTGAAGATAAGTTTCAAAAGCAGGGATATCTAAATGAAAAGCACAACCCATTTCATTTTCACCAACTGCTTCATTAATATCAGCACAATTGTTTTGGTCAGTGGCAGAAATCTGTTCGCTTTTAACCCGTTTGAAATTCGGCAAAACCTCATCATCAGCAACTGAAGTTGAGCTTTCAGCTGCACTAATTGACATATGGAGATCAACATTTTTTACATATGCCCCGTTTGGTTTAGAACAAGTATGAGTTTGGTCTTCTTTGTCTGAGCAATGGCATCTATTTGAGGTGTAATGATTAGCGTATGATTCTGGGAAAAAGCATTTTCCACAATCATCAATCCAAGCTATTGGCTTCATCAAACCAGTTTGCAACATTATACTAACCAAGTGAATGAAATCTAGCAAAATTTGTTGACCTGTATAGTTTGCTTCGGTAATTGTCTTCTTTATGTTGAAATTTTCCTGAACCGCGTTAACAACTTCTGTTGGAAAATCTTTCCATTCATCATTTTCATAGAACAGCACACGCTGTGGTGACCCACTTTTGGTGAAATTGCAATAATTCTTGACAATGTGATTCCCTTTATAGCAGCCTAAGTTAGATTTACACTCGGTTATCGTGCAAGCTCGTGCAGAGGATTGGCCTCCAATGTGCTCATGTGTTGTTAGGCCATGGCCACCAGCAGTGAAAGCCATAGAAGAATCTCTCTTCCTCTTGAGATCATGCCTTTTCCCTTTATCCAACACCTTTACGATTTTTTGTTCCATTTTTACTGACAGAAACAACAGCTAACACCTGACTAATACTCTCTAGTGTACTTGTATCCACGTAGCCTGTCTAGCAATTTAATTAACAGAAATTCTACTTCTGACCAGGACCTGGACTAAAAATCTCATCAGTGAAGTCAGCATTGGAGGCTACCCTGCAAGCCACATGGTTTCAAAGATATATGAGGCTTGTTAAATACTGATTTTTATATTAAAAAAAACAATCAATTAATAATAATAATAATATTTTGAACCAATATCAAATTTGAGTTTTCCTAAAATTTTGAATTGGCAAGTCAAAATGAACTGAATCATTAAATATGAAATATGACTATCGAGTTGAGGGTTTGGATAGAATCCATTAGGTGTGCACGGATATGAAAAGGGCATCCCAGTGTACGAAACTCTCGCCAATGCGACGTCCCGAGGAAGGGTCTATTGTACGCAACCTTATCTTACTTTGCAAGAGGCTATTTCTGAGACTCGAACCTCTAGGTCACATGGCAATAAATTTATCGTTGCGCCAAGGCTCCCCTTCTTTAGGCCAAATTAAGATTGAACCAAATTTTAAAGGGGTTAAACGGTTCAATCAATTTAAAACAAATTAGGAAATTTTTGAAAAACTTTTTCTTTTCTTTTCTTTTCTCTCCCACACAAGTGAACCCAATGGCCTACCACCTACTGCCCGGTTGCCTGGCTGCCCGCTGTCCGTTGCTTGCCGCCCGCTGCCTGCCACCTACTCTCTTTCTTTCCATGCACCAGCTTTTTCCCTTCTTATTCTTCCTTCATTTTTTTCCAGCACCCGCAGATCAGTTCCTCACTCTATCCTTCCTCTTCTCCAGCAACAGCAGCAACCCTAACTCCTCTTCTCTCAGCCACCAAGACCAGCAGTAACACCAGATTCCAGCAACTCTGCTGCCCTTTTTCCAGCAATCCCCAGCAGCTTCTCCTCAATCCCAGCCACCACCAACAGCAAGCTCCTTTCTTCCTTCTCCCTATTTTTCCACCAACAGCCGGCATCTTCCAGCCAGCATTTTATGCTCTTCCAGTGGCCAACACCATTTTTCCCCAACCAGCAGCCCTCTTCTTCCTCTTCCGGCCAACAGCAGCATCTCCCCTCTTCTCTTCTTGTTTTTTTTTTCCAAGCCAGCAACAGCCAGCCATTTTCCAACAGCAGGCCAGCACCAACAAGCTGACCCGACAGGCTGCTGCCCTCCTCTCCATTCTTTCCTGTGTGAGCACAGCAGTAAGCATTGCCGTTGCTGGTCCATCCTCTTGAGAGAGGACAGCGGCTAGTTCCGCTAGTCACCGGACTCAAGAGGAAAAGACATAGCTGGCTCCTCATTTTCCAAAATGAGGTTGTTATTTGTATGATCACCAATAGAAGGTAAAGATTGGTAAATAGTTATTTGTTGATATAGAAAAACAAATAATTAATTTGGACTAATTTCAATTTGTTGTAGAGGTTTGATTGGCTGAGTGTTTCGTGTCAACGAAACACCTCCATTGTTTAGTTCATCGAAGGAAAGTTGCAAGGTATATATGTTATTTTATTAGATTTCAGATTGTCTAGTTTAGAATAGAAATATATAAATTTGTTATTCAATAGTAATAGATGACTTGTACGAATTGGGAATACATCGAAGTAGCAAGATCAAAATTTGATCCATCAGCTTCGAACTTTAGTCAATTTTTATGTTTTTGTGTTATTATCATTATTGGATATTATTTCAAGTTTTTTGAGTTATTTTCATATTATATTTGTAGATATGAGTTGAAGTGGAGCACACTGACAAACCGACACTCGACTTTTGCAATATATAAAAGTGGATAAATCCATTTTTGATATATAAATGAATTATATATGTTTGTATAATTATTTTTGAAAAAGGAGACCAAAATAATATTTAAAAATAGTGAAATAAGTTATAAAATATTAAATCATTAGAGGGATAGATAATTAATGTTCTTTCATGTTTAAAATGTGAGTTCATATGGGAATCAATCTCCATTAAAGGGTTGTCTTAAAAAGCTAAAATGGATTTTCAGAATTACTCTTCATACTTGTCGTTAAATTGTTTGATCTGCCATGATATTTGATCTAAATATAGATACTTGTATTTTTTTATGTTGTATAGCTCTTACATGTAGACCTTATGATGAGACTTAATTAAATTAACATAATATATGTTAAAAAGTTAAATATGAACTTAAAATAGAATAATTGTGGGAAATAAAATAAAATAATAAAGATATTAAATGGAGAAAAAGAAAATATTAAAAAGTGAAAACTTTAAGCCTAACCTTATACCAGGTATCACTCAATATTTATTTGCACTTTGGCACTATATTGTTATATTTCACTAATGAGAAGGCCTTTAGTCCGTACATCAAAAGACGTTATTACATTCCGAGGATACTAACTCCAGTGATTCATTTCTGAATAGATTTACGACTTATATCATAAATGACATGTATAATAATTAAAATAATTAAAAAATTAAAAAATATCTTAATTAGTAATAAAAGATGATGATAATTTAGAACAAAAGGACAACCCGATGCACGAAGTTTCGCCAACGCAGGGTTGTGCGGCAGAGCCAACATAAAATAAAAAAGAGGATGAGTTATCTACTACAGCCGGATCAATCCTTTGTCACACAAAATAAAAAAAAAGAAAAAAAGGATGAGTTATCTACTATAGTTGGATCAATCCTTTGTCACATACCACTTATTAATCTACACATGAAAGGTATTCTAACTTAAGGCACACTATTATATTTGTTGTGTCAATAAAAACATACTAGTAATGCTTGCTTACTACACATATCTACACTATGTTTCCTATCAAAATGTGGGCTTCAAGCATGGGCAGAGCCAATGTGAGCTCGACAGTTGTCCACACTAGGCCACAAAATAATAAAAAATTATTACATAGTTTTACACTAGGCTAAATTGTTTGTCTCCTTTCCCTCTCCGCAGGGAACAACCAGGCTTCGTCTCCTTCCAACCTTCCCTCTCCGTAGAAAGCCAACAAGCAATGCCTTCCATCTAGACCGTCTCCTTTCCTCTCCACAGCAAGCAATCCTCCGTCACCTCTCTCCACAGCAAGCTAGCAAGCAACTCCCTCCATCTGGATTGTCTCCTTCTCTCTGCAGCAAGCAACCCTTCATCTCCTTCCGTCTCCGCAACAAGCAATGTCCTCCGCATAGCACGCCTTCCGCATAACAAACAAGGAATTCTGCTCAAAGATAATCCTAAATTTTTTTTCTCATTCAGCAAAAAAAATACAAAGCGGCGATGCATTCGCTTGCATTGCTCATCGAGGCAGCGACGTGGCAGCCTCCTCCTGAGCAATTGCTGCCCCACCAAGCAGCTGCCGCTGCCTCTGCCTCGCCATGCAACGACGCAGCTGCTCGCGAAACGGTCATTGCCCGCAAGGTAGCGGCTCGGTTGCCTCACGAGCGGCCACTGCCTTGAGCGAATGCGTTGCTACTTGGTGGAGTAGTAGTCGCCCGTGAGACTGTCTCGTCGCTGCCTCTCCGGGTAGCACAAGCGACCGCGTCTGCACTGAACTAATATCCTAGCTCCACCCCTGTGCCCAGCCTTACCCTACTTTGCAAGAGGTTGTTTCCAAGACTCGAACACCTCTAGGTCACATGACATCAACTTTATCGTTGCACCACGACTTCCCTTCATGATGATAATTTAGAGCCATAATAATAAATCCAAATATTGATAAACAACTAGATAAAAATAGTAAATGATTATAGAATTAAAGTTGTAATATGAAATTATGATTTACTTTAGCTCGTTGACCTTCTAAATAAAATTAAATTGATGCACATTTTTTCTAATTACTCACTTAACAATCTTAACAATTTGCGTTTTCTGTTTGCTTTCCTTTACCTTCATTTAGCAAACATAAATATCATTTTGATATTATAGTCACTTTTGGCTAAATTATAGTTGCTTAAATTATAAAGTTGCTCATAGATCTTGACCTGATTTGGTTTTTATTTGATGTATTTATATTTTGTTTTGTTCACTTAATTTTTTGTTTTATACGATTTTGTTTTACTTGTAGCAAAAGATGCATACATAAATATATAAAATTTGTTGAATTCTTGGTTGTTCTATTCATATGACACTTAATTCACTTTTTACTATACTGTCACATTTGGAGTACCTTCTCATAAGTGGATATTACATCCCGAGGTGTGACAGTTTTAATTGTGATCAGTTCTTGGATTCAATTTCTATTCATGGATTTCTTAATTTTGGATTTTATTTTTCGTCCCAATTTTGTGATTTTCGAACGGATTACAAGTGAAGGTGTATCTCTAAGCCATAGGATTTAGGTGATTGGTTATAAAATATTTTATTTGATTTCATCAAATAATGCCACGAGGCAAACTATCTGTAGTCGTGGTTGTGGCCATGGTCATAGTTGTGAGTGTAGTCGTGATCGTACACGTAAGCGTGCATCTACTACATCGGAAGTTCATCAAGTTATGGACGATGCCCCTGTCTCCATCTCAGAGACATTATGAGGACCATAGTCTAATCGCGAACCTAATGTAGGCAACCTAATGTAGGTCTTGAGAGGGATGCTTGGGGAGAACCTATTGTGGACCCAACTACTCCTACTGCATACATAATTGTGGCTTCACATTCTTCTATGGAGGCACCGATTCTTAGAAAAGCACGTACAAGGTTAGAGGATATTGAATGCACTTTTGATTATATGACATGCTCAAATATAAAGGTGGAATTAGCTACCTATCATTTTCAAGGTGAGGTCGTTGCTTGTGGAAAATGCAAAAGACTATCTCTGGGGTTCACAGAGATCTCAGCCGCTCTAGCAACGAAATCCCCCACCTATGTGGTTTGCCCAACAGTCGTAACTTTACCATTTATAATCCCAAGTGATGCATGAGTATCCATCTATACCTTCACTTCAGCAGTATTTACCGCCTTCATCCCAACAATATTTGCTGCTTCATCCTAGCAGTATCCACCACCTCCACCCTAGTAGTATTATATACTACCTTCTATCCAAAAGGGTCAACAAAAAGGTCCTGAGGCAAGACATGTGTGTGCTATGACTTGTGAGGAGGCATAGCAAGCCGGAGACTTAGTTATTCGAGGTACCATTTTAGTTTATAGATACTATCTAGTAGCTCGCATTCTTTTATATCTCCGAAGTTTGTATGCAAGATTGGAAGACTTCTGACTCCTCGATCTTATAGATTAGTGATATTGACATCATCAGGTGGAGTGTCGATGTCATACCAAGAGGTTAAGAGTTATCCCTTAACTTTGGTAGTCATATCCTTGCAGTGAATCTGCATGTGCTAGAGATGTATGAACTCGATATTATTGTGGGTGTAGACTGAATATCATATCACTGTCGATCATCAAGCCAAGGTGGTGACTTTCAAATCCCTAGACCAACCACCATGGGAATTTATTAGGATTAGGGACCACCACATATCTATTATCTCAGCTCTCTAGGCTCGACAACTGTTGGTTCGAGGATACGAGTCCCAACGTGGATAGCTCAATATAGCTTTCTGATATCCACTCAGTCCGAGAATATCCAAATGTGTTTTCGAAAGAACTTCTTGGCTTGTTGCCAAGATGACAAATAAAGTTTGTCATTGAGTTACTTTTTAGCACGGCTCTAATATCGAAAACCTCATATTGAATGCACAAAAAGAGTTGTAGGAACTAAAAGACCAACTTCAAGAGTTATTAGAAAAAGCTTTCATCCACGCTAGTGTTTCTCCATGGGGTGTTCTAGTTCTTTTTGTTATGGATGAATCCTTGAGGTTCTATATTGACATATATGCAGTTAAATGTTGCAACCATCATGAACAATATCCGCTACTTGGGGTAGATGATTTGTTCAATCAGCTTATGGATACATATGTGTGGTTAAAGACGATCATCGCTCAAGGGTTAAAGATACAAATACTAACTCAATATGGACATTATGGGATTTTTTGTAATGCTATTTGAGCTTACCAATTCTCTTGCAGCCATTATGGATTTGATAAAAACAATGGTCTTGTATATGATTTTTTTTTATGATTGTCTTTATCAATCATATTTAAGTATATTCTCAATAAAAGGAGCATGAACCTCAAAATTCAAAATGGCTTTGGAAAATCTAGTAGAGAGATTTTTAGTAGACCGCCAGAAGATTGAGGCGATTGACAAATCAGAACACCTAAAGTCAATGTAGGAGATTCATAGTTTCTTTGAACTAGTTGACTACTATTAAAAATTTATCGAAGGGTTTTCTAGCATCGCTACAACTTTAACAAGTTTATGCGGATAAAGGCGTGTGAATCAAACTTCCAAGAGCTCAAACAGAGATTGACAAGTGCTCCAATGTCAATCATTCTTTCTGGAGAGACAAATTTGTTCTTTAAATGGATGCAACCATTGCAGCATGATTAGGCAGTAGCTTATGCTTCTTGCCAGTTAAAAAACCACAAGAAAAATTATCTTATTCATAATTTGGAGTTGACATTCGTTATCTTCACCTTTAAGATTTGGAAGCATTATGTCTATGAGGTTACTTTTGAGATATTCACTAACCATAAGAGTGTGAAATATCTTCACACATAAATAGTTGAATCTTAGACAGAGAAGATCAATAGAGTTTCTGACTATGACCGTCTTATCAACTAACATCTAAAGAAAGCTAATGTAGTGGAAGATGCATTGAGCATGAAATTTAAAGGGGCATAACATGTTACAAGGTGCAGTTACTGAGTTAGTCAAGTAGTTTTCAGAATTAAATTTGGTTGAAGTACATTAGATACAATAAAGTATTCAGGTACCTTTGATTGCATAATTCCCACTAGTTGAGCAAATCAAGAAAAATTCGATGAGAAAACCATTATCATAAATTAGTAGCTAGTGAACTGGAGTTGGGCCCGAAGTATAGTTTTCTCGTGACGTGGATGGATCCCTTTATTTTTGAGGCAGGTTGTGCATTCCTAAGGCACACGTTATTAAGGAAGAACTCCTTCGAGAAATAGCCTAGAGGTACCCAAATGTATCAAGATCTAAATAGTCATATTGGTGGAAAGGTATGAAAAGAGATATTGTAAATTTTGTTGCTCGATATCTAGTTTGCCAATAGATTAAGGTAGAACACCAAAGCCCAGCTAAGTTATTTTAGAAAAAAATAGTAGGGACGGAATGGAAGTGGGGCGCGTTGCCATGGATGATCACAAAGTTACCAAGGACTCAATGGGGACATGATTCGATAGACTCTTTAGACTGTCCAATAGAATTGTATTGTAAAGAGATCACTAGACTCCATGACATTCCCCTCGGTATCATTTCTTATCAAGACCTGTGCTTCACGATTCTAACAGGGTTTTTAGAAATCGTTGGGTACTAAAGTGTACTTTAGCATTGCTTTTCATCCTCAAAATTGCTGGACCACCAGAGTGCACTATCCCAACTTTGGAGGATCTTCTACGAGCATGTGTATTGGATTTTAATGGTAGTTAGGAGGGTCATCTGCATTTAGTAGAGTTTGTCTATAATAACAATTACCATTTTGCTATTCAGATGGCCAGGCACTCTGGCTAAGCATGTAGATCTTTACCTTATTGGAGGAGGTTGGAAAGCGTCAACTCTTAGGCCCATAGAGTATTTAGCAGGATGCTAAGCTAGTATGGATTATTAGACAGAGACTGCCAACTGCTCAGAATAGACAAAAAAACTACACAAACCATATACGAAGCATGTTGGAATTAGTCATAGGTGATCACATATTTCTTCGTGTTGCACCTATCAAAGGAGTTAAGAGATCCAATCTGAAAGGAAAATTGACTCCCAGATTCATTGGACCTTTTTCAGATTTGAAACGGATCAGTAGCTTATCAACTTCTCTTACTCCTAACCATATCAGGAGCATATAATGTCTTTTATGTTTCTATGTTGCGGAAGGATGTTCTAGACCTGACACACGTCCCGAAGGATCTTACGACATCGCTGCAACCTAATGAATTCCCAGTTCGATTCTAGATCAAAAGAAACATGGATTGCGAAACAAATGCATCCACCTCGTAAAAGTTAAGTCGCAACACTACTCCGATCAAGAAGGAACTTGAGAGCGTGAGATGAAAAGCACACGAGATGCCCCATCTCTTCTTCTTATGTAATTAAATTTAATGAAGGATGTCAAATACTGATTTTTATTAAAAATAAATAATTAATTAATAATAACAGTAATATTTTGATCCAATAAAATATCAAAATTGAGTTTCCTAAAATTTTGAATTAGCAGAACAAAATGATCTGAATCGTTAAACATGAAATTTGAGTGTCAAGTTGAAGTCCAATTGGGTTTGGATAGAATCCATCAAGTAGGCATGGATATTAGGATTACGTAGATTTGAACCAAAGGCGATTTGGATTTGATTTGACTAAATTATGATTGAACTCAATTTAAAGGGATTAAACCACTTCAATCAATTCAAAACAAATTAGGGAATTTTTGAAAAATCTTTTTTCTTTTTCTTCTCTCCCACATAAGTGAACCCAACCCACTGCCCCGTTGCCCGGTTGCGCACCGCCCGCCGCCTGTGGCCCACTTTTTCTTTCCACACACCAGCTTTTTCCCATCTTATCTTCTTCTTCCTTCATTTTTTCCAGGACCCGCAGATCAGTCCCTCTCCTTCCTCTTCTCCAGCAACAAAAGCAACCCAAACTCCTCTTCTTCTCCCAGCCACCAAGACCAGCAGTAACACCAGATTCCAGCAACTCTGCTGCCCTTTCTCCTGCAATCACCAGCAGCTTCTCCTCAATCCCAGCCACCGGCAACAGCAAGCTCCTTCCTTCTCCCTATTTTTCCACCAACAGTTGGACTCTTCCAGCCAGTATCCAGGTTTATGCTCTTCCAGTGACCAACACCATCTTTCCCCAACGAGCTGTCCTCTTCTTCCTATTCCGGCCAGCAGCAACATCTCTCCTCTTCTCTTTTTGTGTTTTTTCCAGTTAGGAACAGCCGGCCATTTTCCAACAGCAGGCCAGCACCAACAAGCTGACCAGACTGGCTGCTGCCCTCCTCTCCGTTTCGTTCCTGTGTGAGCAAAGCAGTAAGTGTCTCCATCACTGATTACTGCTGGAACCAATCGCTGCCATCCTCTTGAGAGAGGATAGCGGGTACTGCTGTTAGTTGCCGGAGTCAAGAGGAAAAGGCAAAGCCGGCTCCTTGTTTTCCAAAATGAGGTGGTTGTCCATATGGCCACCAATTAAAAGTAAAGATTGATAAATAATTATTTATTGATATCGAAAGATAATTAATTTGGATTAATTATGATTTGTTGTATATGTTTGATTGGCCGACTGTCTCATATCAACGAAACAACTCTTTCGTCAATCGAAAGAAAGCTACAAAGATTGGGTTGTCTAGTTTAGAAGAAAAAAGAAATAAATTTGTTATTCGAGTAAGAGACGTCATATACGAATTGGGTATGTATCAAGTTTGCGAGATCAAAATTTGATCCATCAACTTCGAATTTAGTCAATTTTCATATTTATGATATTATCATTATTGGATATTATTTCAAAAACATTGAGTTATTTTTATATTATATTTGTAAATACAAATTCAAGTGGAGCATGCTCACTTACAACCCTCGAAGCCTTTTGTCGTATATAAAAGTGATAAATCAATTCTTTGATATATAAATGGATTATATATGCTTGTGTAATTGTTATTGAAAAATGTGGAAAAAATTCCTTCCTCTTCAGAATAGGAATACCAAGTATTATATAAAAAATTATAATAGAAGAGAGAATAGAAAATTAATTATTCCTAAAGATATCTTTCTAACTAAACCCCTTAATTTAAGGGATTTCCTACTCTGTGCTCACAGCTGTTTATTCTCGTTAACAGCAGTTTATTTCTGTACAAGTTGTTCACAGCTGTTCGACACTCCCCTCAAGCTGAGGAATATATGTTTTCCATTCCCAGCTTCACTATAAGATCATAAAATCTAGAACTGTTCAGTCCCTTTACTAACACATCAGCCAATTGTAATTCCGAAAGGACATATGATATACACACTAATTCTTCCTCCAATTTTTCCTTGGTGAAATGTCTATGAATTTCAATATACTTAGTTTTATCATGTTGAATAGGATTATGAGCAATATTGATAGCTGACTTATTGTCACAAAAGAGTTTCATGGGGCATTCCCATTTGATTTTTAAATCATCCAGAATAATCTTCAACGAGAGAAGTTCACATAATCCTTGAGCCTCCATGTCACCAAATTACCACCAAGGAAAGTACAATATCTTGTAGTTGATCTTCTATCCACTAGAGAACCTGCATAGTCTGCATCTGTGTAAGCTTCTAAAGCTAGTGTCTCACTTCTCTTGAACAAAATTCCCTTTCTCGAAGTGCCTTTCAAGTAATGTAATGAATTGGTTGATTACACTCATAGCATATGCTATGTCTGGATAAGTGTGAGCAAGGTATATGAGTCTACCAACCAACCTCTGATACATCCTTTTGTCGATAGTTGGATCTTTCTTAGCTTCTCATATCTTATGATTTGGATCCATTGGACTAGAAATCGGCTTACACCCAATCTTTCCTGTTTCAGCTAACAGATCAGTCGCATACTTCTGTTGAGAAATAAAAATTCCTTTGGTAGAGTATGCTACCTCAATACCAAGGAAGTACTTCAATTAGCCTAGTTCCTTTATTTCAAACTCCTCTATCAATTTATGCTTTCGATCATGTTTTTTCCTTTTCATCATTTCTAGTTACAATGATATCGTCTACATATATAGAAGAGTTGTCACCTTCCTTGCTGTTGAGTGCTTAACGAAGAGAGTATGATCCCCTTGGCTTTGGTTATACCAGACTTCTTCATGACTTTTGCAAATCTTCCCAACCATGCCCTAGGAGATTGTTTTAGACCATAAAGAGTCTTCTCCAATTTACATACTCTGTTACAAGTATCCCCTGCAAATCTTGGTGAGAGATTTATATAAATTTCTTCATCTAAATGAAATGCATTCTTCACATCAGATTGTAGGAGTTACCAATTAAAGTGTGCAGCCAATGATAGTAGAACTCTGACAGTATTCATTTTTGCAACTGGAGCAAAGATCTCCTGATAATTTACCCCATAAGTCTGAGTATAACCTTTTGCTACCAACTAAGCTTTATATCTCTCAAGAGATTCATCTGCTTTGTATTTTAGTGTGAAAATCCACATACAATCAACAACATTCTTCCCCTTTGGCTCCTCAATAATCTCCCATGTTTTATTCTTTTCTAATGCATTCATTTCCTCCCTTATGACATCCCTCCATTCCCTTTTTTGATAATGTCTCAGAAACAAGATTGGGAATAGTCATGGTATTTAGACTTACAATGAATCATTTTTGGGCTGGTGATAGATGTTTAAGAGAAACAATGTGAGATAGAGGGTAAATAGGGTGTTTAGTGCATTCTCTAATACATTTTCTAAGGTCAATGGGAAGGTCAAGGTTATCTGTTAGGTCAGTGGATGATTCAATAGGTTGTAAAGGTGGGTCAGATCTTACCATGATCCCAGCATCAAGGTCGGAGGTTTGTGGTTGAGGTTCTTGGACTCGTATCGCTTCTGGAGTGACCTTTCTCCTTGAATACACTTGAGGAATACTTGGAATATCACAAGAAACACTGGATGGAAAAGAAGATGGAGGTGACTCACTAGATGGAATAAGAATAGAAGGTGATTCGGTACGGACTTGAGTAGGAGGAAGAATAAGAAAGTTAATGGGTTCAAATGACTCACAAGTGCTGTCTTCTGTCACTGAAATCTCCTCCTGAGGATAGGACTTGGAGAAGAATGGGGCATGGTCAAAGAAGGTAACATCAGCCGAGATGTAAAACTTTTGAGACGAAGGGTGGTAACACTTGTACCCTTTTTGAGTGGATGAGTATCCAAGGAAGACATATTTAATGGCACGAGGGTCTAGTTTACCTCGTAGTGAACCATGGATATGAACAAAAGCAGTGCACCCAAAAATCCAAGGAGTAAGTCCATTTGTGGTTCGGAAATGAGGATAAAAAATGTTGAGGAGTTGCATGGAACTATTGTTGTCTAAGACACGAGGGAAGTATGTTTATCATGTATGTGTGAAATTAAGGATAGCTTCTCCCCAATAGAATTTAAGGACATTGTTGTGAAAAAGAATAGAACGAGTAGTGTTGAGTAAATGTCCATTTTTTCTTTCTTTTATTTCATTCTCTTGGGGTGTATGAACACAAGATGAATCATGAATAATCCCCTGGGATTGGAAATAGGAGGACAAGGTTTGGTTGAAGTAATCTTTAGCGTTATCGGTCCTAAAGCTTTTGATTTTCACTCCAAATTGATTTTGAATCATTGAGTGGAAATTAGGAATAATAATGCTGACATTAGATTTTTGTTTGAGGAGAAACAACCGTGTAATCCGAGTGCAATCATCAATTAAGGAGACAAATCATCGAGCCCCAAAAACATTGGGAATATTAGAAGGATCCTATATGTCACTATGAATTAAATGAAAGAGAGTAGAACTTCTTTTATTGCTAATAGGAAAGGGTACACAAGAATGTTTTGTCCATTCACAAACATCACACTGAAATTCAGAAACATCCAATCCTTGAAAAAGATGAGAACACATGACCTTTAAAACTCTAAAAGAGGGATGACCAAGGCGTTTTGTGATACAACCAAATGTTGTCTTTACTAGAAGAACCGTCAAAGGACAAAGACAAATTATTCTTCTTAGTGGATTCAAGGTAGTAAAGATCACTATGTTCCAATCCTAATCCTGGGAAACACAATAAGAAGGGGAAAAAGTGGCATAACAGTGAAGTTCAATAGTTAATTTTTGAACAAAAACAAGGTTGGCAGACAATTTTGGTACATGGAGGACGTTTTTAAGGATAAGGCTAGGGGTAAGGTGAATATTTCCAAAACCAGCAACAGTAGCTAAAGATCCATTGGCTACTATAATTTTTTTGTTACTTGGGTTGGGGTTATAAGTACTCGATAGCTAAATTATTTAACATGATATTAAAAACGAAAAAAAAACCTAGTTAATAGAGGATAAGTACTCTGGTTCCTTTATATAAGAACAAGAGAGACATATAAAATTATGCAAACTATAGGAGTATCAAACTAATGAGTCGTACTATGAAACTTTAAGAAAAAGTAATAGAAAAAGATTAAGGAAGGAGACCACGGTGACCGAAAATCAATTTGAGTTCATGCCTAGAAGGTTGACAATAGAGGCTATACATCTTCTTAGGCAACTAATTGAAAAGTATCGGGAGCAAAAACAAGATTTACACATGATATTTATTGACTT
>JBBUKS010000095.1:3507648-3522295 GCA_038050645.1 Hedychium gardnerianum | reverse complement strand
CGACAGTGCTCGCTGAGCCCGCAGTCGATCTCGCTGAAGCTCATTGAGAGGCAGCTCACTAAAGCTCGCTGAGGTAGCTCGCTGACCAAGGAGGGCAGCTCGCCGCCCAAGGGGGCAACTCGCCGCCCAAGCTCCTGGCCGCAAGCTCGCGGCCAGCCAAGCTCCTGGCCGCAAGCTCACGACCAGCCAAGCTCCTGGCCATGAGCTCATGGTTGTCCATGCACGCGACCCTGAGCTCGCCGACTAAGGGGGGAAGCTTGCCGACTAAGCTCCTGGCCATGAGCTCGTGGACAACTAAGCTCCCTGCCCCGAGCTCACTGGCCAAGGGAGGTAGCTCGTTGGCCAAGCTTCTAGCTGCGAGCTCGTGGCCAGCCAAGCACCTAGCTGCCAGATCGTGACAAGTCATGCACGCAGCCCCGAACTCGTGGATGAAAAAGGTCACGAAGATGGAGAGGGGAAGAGGAGAGGGAAGGGGGAGGACCGTACCGATGTAGAGGAGAAGAGGTTACGGGCTGTCGGAGATCGTCGGAGAGGGAGATTCGGGATTCGCCCGAGAGAGGAGATAGAGAGGGAGATTTGGGAATCAAAATTAGGAACAAGCCCCTAAGTTTGATCCTGATATTAGCGATGCAATAGAAATTCATCGTCGATCTGTCTCTAATTAGCGACGAACCCTTTAATTATATCACTAATTAGCGATGGAAACCTAGTTACATCACTAATTAGGGACGAAATTAATATTTTGTCGCTAATTTAATAAATATAAATTATCTTCTATTACCTACCTATTTAGCGATACGAGAGAGATTTCATAGTGATAGAATGTGTTATTCATCACTAATAAGCGACGGAATGTATTATTTGTCGCTAATTAGCGACGAAATGTATTATCCGTTGCTAATTCCGTCACTAAATCTGATATTTCTTGTAGTGAGGTTTTCAATTATTCGAACAACTAATTCTTAAAATTATCAGTTTGACCCCGTGAAAATTTTCTATTGGTTATTAGGATAAATTTGAAAATGCTTATGGAGGCCCATCCAAGTCATTAATGTTCTTAGATTTGTCGTTCCACCAGAGGAAAATCTCTATAGTGCACCGTAGCTGAGATTTAAATCTTAAATACTTAATTAACCACTTAAAGGATCTAACAACTGCACCATAGCCCGGGGGGGCATTATACAGTTGCTTTCAAGATAGTTAACTTGGGGTGTATTATAAATCAACTAATATTCTAAAAATATTTTAAAATAAAAGGTGTAATTTAAAAATTAAGATAATATTGAGTAAAGATATTTTTGCATTTAAAATTTTCTAATGTTCAACTTGAAGTGTCATAATTCTAAAGGAAATTATTGGTTGCTTGGTACAAACATTCATTCCTTTGCGACCTTACCATGATCCTTTTATGAATCTTAGTTGGTCCTTGGCATGACTGAATTGATCACTGTAGAAATGGGTGGACCGACTAAAGGGGAGTGAATAGCCTGCAATAAAAATTAAGAACTTCTCTTGCTACTTACTTAGCAATGACATACACTAATTAGTTAAATAAAAATAGCATAAAATAATAAGAGATTAGAGGTTTACTATGTTACAACCTGGGTGGTTATTAATCCAAGACTGTGGAAAGTGCATTAAGAAAGCTCCTTCTTCGACAAAGGTCGGAGGTGGAGAAGCCCCTTACATAGTTGAGCATGTAGAAGCTAAAACTGGATTACAGAGTTGAATACCGAGTGTGTTCTATTAACTAAGAGGATGAGGCCTCTATTTATAGCAATCTGGTCGATTTGACCGTTTGCTAATGTGGCAGTCATGAGGGCGCCTTCATCGCTTGAGGGCGCCTCTCGTCATCCATTCTAACGACTGTTTGCTGACATGAAAGTCATGGGGCACCTCTATTGATTGAAGGCGCCTCCATCGTCGCTGACATGGATTTTCACTGCTATTTGCTGCAACGACTGTTTTCCTCAATCGGGGCGTCTCCATTGCTTTGAGGCACCTCGACTATTGTTCATCCGAGGCACCTCCAAGCAACAGAGGCACCTCGGCTACTGTTCATCCGAGGCGCCTCCAAGCAACAAAGGTGCCTTAGGTCTTCTCTTCATCAGGTCTTCTCGTCCCCGGCTTTCTTCTCGAGCAAGTTTCCTCCCTGGCTTCTCGGCCCTCAGATACGTCGCGCGCGTCCTTCTCGCTCCACCGATGTACTCTTCCGTAGCTCCTCCTCGTCCCGCAGATGCACCGAGCCCGCCAACTCGCTTCCCATATCATCCTTCTCGCTCACTACGTCTTCTGCTCAACTTCTTGTGTTCCTAAGTTCCTACACACTTAGACAAAAGACATCAAATACACAGGACCTAACTTAACTTGGTTGATCACATCAAAACTCCCCCGGATACTTAAAATCTCTCCCTTTTTAATGTGCATCAACACGAGTTAAAGTTAGGGTAAACAAAATATTAAAATTATTACAATTTAGTAATAAAAATTTGTAATAAAGTACAAGCAATAGTTTTCTAATCTGCCTCTTAACTTAACCTCTATAATCTTTCCCCATTTGATCACATCAAAAATATATGTGAACAAATCAAAAAAATAGAGAAAAAAATCTAAAAACTGTTCTTAGGAGTTGTACATAGATAATCAATGGTTCTATATTTTTATCGAATTTATTTTACAAATAAAATTATTTTTAAGTTATAAACTTCATATTTGTCAAAAAATATTTAAAAATTATTTTTAATTTTTGAAAAATCGTGAAATTTTTGACAATGTTAACGGTATTAATCTGATTAAAGTAAAAAAATTCCACAAGTAAACAATTTTTAATATAACGAGAAATAATTTTCTTTATAAAATGAGACATTTTCGAAGAAAAATACTTAAAAATATGATTTAATATCGAAAAAACATTGCAAATTATTTTTAGCATTCAAAATTTAATGGTTATTTGTAGAAAAATCAAAATTTTCAAAAACTAATCTCAAAAAAAATTTGATTTTAAAATTTTGATTTTTGTTATAAAATTCATAGAAAATTATATAACAGTTAAAAAAATTTGAAATTTTTTATGATAACTAAAAACATCATTGTTTATCATAAAAAAAAAATTAAAATTAAATAAAACCAAACAGAAGGTCTATGAAAACTAATTTTCCTAATAAAATATTAATAATCAAACAATTTACTTTCTAGCATACATATAAGGATAATTTAGTAAGCTCGAACATATTTTGGTATCCAAAATAAATTTCTATCTACTAGATTAATCAGGTATTTTCTAAGAATATCTTTTTTTGAAATTTTTATAATTTGACTCCTATGATTTCTCAAATACCAATTAAGTCCTCCAAAATATCTAGAATTTTGAATTTGTGATAAATTTAAATTTGAGCATGCAGAATTTTTTTCCAATATTTCTATTTATTCTTTTAAAATTTTATTTTCTATCTTAAGTTTCTCAAAATTTTCTAATAGACATGCATAAACTTTCTTTGAATTTACATATTTGGTCCTATTTTTGCATAAAAAATTACTTAACATCTTAATAGCGTCGTAAAGTTGATTTGAGGGGAGGTTGCGTACCTCACTTACCATGTCAGACTCATAGTTCGAGACTCCCCCTTCATCGATGCTCTCATCCGAAGTGGCGACCACTCGTGTCAAACTCGTAGTTTGAGGCTCCTCCTTCATCGATGCTCTCATCCGAAGTGGCTTCGTTGTCTTCTGGTAGATGGTTAGTCATTAATACTAGACCGGCATATTCTTCTGAAGATGAGTCGTTCCATGTTGCTTTATGATTCTTCTTCTTGGCTTTTCTTGAACCTTTTTCTTTTTCCTTGTTTTTCAATTTTGGACAGTTATTCTTGATATATCCTTCTTCATTGCAGTTGTAGCACCTCACCTTCCTTTTTCTTCGCAAAAGCTTTTTTGCCTAACAATTGTCAAAACTGTTAGAATTAAATAACTTTTTAAACTTTCTTATCATATATGTTTCTTCATCTTCTTCAGGTGAAGTTTCTGAATCTGGCTCGTTCCTCTTTGCTTGCAAGGCTAAATTCTAGTTCGAGGTGTCCTTCTCTTTTCGTGTTGCACATTGAGATTCATGTAATTCAAAAGTTGAAAACATATTTTCTAAGCTACTTACCTCGAGGTCATTGGAAATATAATAGGAATCTACTATTAATGTCCATTTTGGAATTCTCGAAAATGTATTTAATGCATATCTTAGCGAATCCCGATTCGTTACTATTTCTCCGAGGTTGGTGAGTCCAGTTATTAGCTCCTTGAGTTTTGCGTGTAGAGCAACTGATTCACCTTTCTCCAGTCGGAGACTGCTGAGTTTGTTTTGGAGTACATCTCGTTTAGCCAACTTAGTCTCTGATGTTCCTTCATGCAACTCTAAGAACTTCTCCTAAAGTTCTTTTGTAGAGTTATAGGCGCCGATCCGGTTGACTTCCTGAGGTGGTATTACGCGTAGTAGATGACACTCAGCTTTTTCGTTTGTCATGAATTCGATTTGCTGCTTCTTGCTCCAAAGTTGCTCTTCCTTTTCTTCTCCATTTTCGTCCTTGGGTGCTTCAAAATCATATTTAATTATTAATAAGATATCAAAATCTATTTTAAATAATATCTCCATATGATGCTTCCAAAGTGCGAACTCCCTCTCGAACTTTGGCGAGTAGATGCTTGATCCGATCATCTTTTTGTTTCTTTAGTCGGTGGTTAGTCCTTCTAAAACGGTCGGGCTCTGATACCAATTGTAGGAACAGGTGGACCGGCTAGAGAGGTGAATAGCCTGCAAGTTAAAATAATACTTTATCTTGCTTCTAGATAAGCAAGGACACGCACATTAATTAATTAAATATAAAAGCATAAAAGAGTAGAAGAGACACAGAGATTTTACTTGGTTTACAACCGAGAAGGTTGCTAATCCAAGGCAATGAAAGCTTACTAAGTAGTTCCTTCTTCGACAATAAGTCAGAGGTAGAGAAACTCCTTACACCATTGAAAGCACTAACAGTAAAAACTAAATAGGAATTGAAGTACAGAGTGTGTTGTCGTAACTAAGAGGACGAAGCCTCTATTTATAGTAATCTGGTCAATTTGATCGTTTGCTGACGTAGTAGTCATGGGGGCGTCTCTATCGCTTGAGGGCGCCTCCATCAGCGTCGTCGTCATCCATTCTAATGGTTGTTTGCTGACGTGGCAATCATGAGGGCGCCTCCATTGATTGAGAGCACCTCCATCATCGCTGACATGGATTCCCGCTGTTATCCGATGCAATGGTCGTTTTCCTCAATAGGGGCGCCTCCATAACTCCATTGCTCTGAGACGCCTCGGCTATTGTTCATCTGAGACACCTCCAAGCAACAGAGGCGCCTCCAAGCAATCGAGGTGCCTCGGCTACTGTTCATCTAAGGCGCCTCCAAGCAATAGAGGTGCATCGGGTCTTCTCTTCATCATGGTACCTCCATTCCATGGAGGCGCCTCAAATGGTCAACTTCTGAGTTGACCATTTTCAAACTCCACTTGCCTTGGGTGATAGTTCGGCCATCCAGAGTTGAGCTCACCCGAACCCAACTCCGGCCTTCTCCTCAAGTAAGTTTTCTCCCCGGCTTCCCGTCCCTCGGATACACCGCGTGCGTCCTTCTCGTTCCACCAATATACTCTTTCACAGCTCCTCGTCCCTCGAATGCACCAAGCCCATCAACTCCCTTCCCGTGTCATCCTTCTCACTCGCTGTATCTTTCGCTCGACTTCTTGTGTTCCTAAGTTCTTGCACACTTAGACACAAGGCATCAAATACACAGGACCTAACTTAACTCGGTTGATCACATCAAAACTCTCCTGAGGTACTTACAGAGATTTGCTCCTACCACGCTCTTGATTGCTATTTACCACAAGTCCTTCTCCCTAAGAAACTTCATCGCTTGTTTTCTTTCTTTGATGAAAACCTAGCAACGCACCTGTGATCTCCTCAAATTTAAGAGTTTCCTTACCCCCATATCAAAGTAGTAACCAAATTCTCGTATGTAGGAGATGAAAGTAGAGAATTTAGCAACATCAATGCCTTGTCTTCATCCTCGATCTTCACATCAACCCGCTTCAAATAACTCATGATTTGGTTGAATACGTTGATTTGTTGGCTCAGATTGGTTCCCTCTATCATCTTTAGCTCGAATAACTTCTGCTTGAGATACAACTTATTGGTCAATGACTTTGACATGTACCGACTTTCCAGTTTTTGTCAAACTGCCACCAGTGACTCATTGTCTATAACATGATACATCACATCATCCGTAAGACAAAGCCTAATTGTTGTTATTGCCTTTACCTGAAGTTCTTCCCAATCTGATTTCTCTATGTTTTCTGGTTTCCTTTCTCCTAGCGCCTTTACCATGCCTTGTTGCACCAACAAGTCCTTGACCCTCCTCTTCCATAATCTGAAGTTCTCGGTTCCATCAAACTTCACCATATCAAACTTCACAGAAGACGTCCCCGACATGTTGAAGAAATCTGCCAAAACCTCGCTCTAATACCAATTGTTGCGTAAGATAGGGGCAACACCTCTCAACCTCTAACGTGGAAGAAGAGGAAGAGAGAAAGAGATCGCGCGGAGCAATGAGATAAAGATACATAAGAAAGAACAAACACAAAGAAGAGGGAGAAGAGGAAAGAAGAAGAATAATAATAAGGGAGAAGAATTACCATGGTTCGGTAGCGTGCCTACTCCATGAAAACGACCGAAGCTTTATTAGAATTTTCTCTACATCTAATGCCTTCATGCAATAGGCTTACAATGATCTCTATAAATAGTGCCCAAACCTTACCATGTCAAAACATACCCGAAAAATCGTAACAGAATTCTGTTACGGAAAAATCATAATAGAATTTTTCTGTTGTTTCCAAGCATGACCGTGCCTCCCCTTCTTTTCATCCGTGACATCCTCCCATTAACTTTTACTCAGATATAAGTCACCCGTCAACAAAAGGCTTCATAAAGTGCTCACATGAATATGATCTTTATGTTAAAAAAAAAGGAGAATGGTGATATGATAATTGTTTGTTTATATGTTGATAATCTGATTTTTACAAGGAGCAATTAAACAATGTTTGAATAATTAAAGAGAGACATATATGACCGTAGAATTTGAAATGATAGATATAGGGATAATGTCATATTATCTTGGCATTGAGGTAAAATATAGTGATAATGGTTTCTTTGTTTCTCAAAAAGAATATGCAAATAAAATCTTGCAAGAATTTGGTATGGAAGACTGTCAATCAGTTAGCACCCCTATTAAATGTGGAGTTAAGTTATCCAAATTTGATGATGGTAAGAAGGTAAATCCAACATTATATAGAAAGCTTGTTGAAAATTTGAGGTACTTAATATGTTCTAGACCTGATATTCTTTATGAAGTTGGACTTATTAGTTGTTGTTATATGGAGTCCCCAACTTAATCTCTTATGAAGGCTGCTAAAATAATATTGAGATATGTTAAGGAAACTTTAGATTATGGTTTAATTTATTCATTTTTCGATAATTGCAAGTTAGTTGGATACAATGATAGTGATTGGGGAAGAGATATTGATGATAGAAAAAGTACTTTTGATTTGCTATTTTGCATTGAAGATACTGCATTCACTTAGAGTTCAAAGAAGCAACCGACTGTGATGTTGTCAACTTATGAAGCAGAATATGTAGCTGTTGTTGTTTGTGTTTATCACGCTATATGGTTAAGAAAAATATTGAACACGATGCATTTGCCACAAGAAGAAGGTATTGAAATTTTTATTGATAATAAATCAGCTATTGCTTTGGGAAAGAACCTTATTTTTCATGACAAGAGTAAGCATATAGATACAAGATATCATTTTATTAGAGAGAGTATCATTATTAATGGAGTTCAACTAAAGTATGTGAAGACACAAGATCAAATTGTTGATATTTTCACTAAAGCATTGAAGTTTAAAGATTTTGCAAGATTAAGAGTAAAACTTGGAGTAACAAAACTTTAAGTTTAAAGGGGGTGTTAATTTAATAAACTTAATCTTTTGTATATGAATGAATATTATTCATTCATTAACTCTAGAGTATATTCCTAGATCATATTCTTAGCATCTAGAGCATATTTTTTGCATAGTCGTGAAGAAAAATGTCTCTTAAAAAATCTCTTTGTATGTGTCTCTTCAAGAGTTTTTTTGTATATATAAATATATCCTTGTACTTGACATTTTATAACCAATCAAGAAAATTAAGAAACAAATGTTATTGAGTTCTTTTTCATTCTCTTCCTCTCTGTAAAATCCTCGTCTTCTTTCTCTCCAACAAAATGAATGAATATTATTTATTCATTAATTCTAGAGTATATTCTTAGAGCATAATTTTAACATCTAGAACATATTTTTAGAATTTAGTTATGAAAAGAAGTGTCTCTGTGTCTCTTAAAAAGTTTCTTTATATGTATAAATATATCTTTGTATTTGACATATTTTATAATCAATCAAAAAAATTAAGAAATAAGTGTTATTGAATTTTCTTTCATTCTCTTCCTCTCCATGAAGATCATCATCTTTTTTCTCTCCAACAAAAAAATATTAGAGTCGTGGTCTAGATCGAATCATATAGGTAGAATAATGACCTTGAATGGAGGCTCTCAATAAATTCAAGATTAACTTTCGAAGCAAGTGATGCTGCAAACATTTCGCGTAAGGTGTGCGCTCTCAAACACAATATAGAGGCATGACCATGATTGGAGTATAGAAGGATGGGCTTGAGGGGAGGCCTGTGCAGTGAATTTGCGAAGATCCTTCGGCTCCAGGCCAATCAACTGCCCGATCTGCTGGCAGCCAGCAGTGGTGCGGCTGGTGGAGATCAAGATCGACGACAGGGCCGAGCAGCAACAGTAACAGCTCTCGCGGGACACCTGCTAGAGAGATTTCATGAATAGATAATATAAACCTTTGTATACCATACGTGAACAAATTACAGCCAATGGAATGGGAGGGTTGCTCACTTTTCAAAAAAATATATATATATTTTAAAAATACTCTTATTATAATATTATTTTAACAATTATGATTATAATTACTATAAAAATAATTTTGATTTATTAAAATCTTACAGTGTAATCATAATAAAATTATTTTAATTTGATCAAAATTATGTATTGTTGTATTAAAATACTTTTATCAATTTGATAAGCACTCTTATATTTAAATAATATTTAATAATTCAATTAAAATTACTTAAATTTGATTCGGGATAGTTTTAACGTTGTTTAGCAGTTAGCCAAGTATTTAAATCGAATAGAATATCAATTTGCCAACAAAATCAGTACGCGATACTCATTTTATATTTGTTAAGTACATTTTGTTTATTTGTTTAGTTTTGGAGTGCGACGAGCTGTCTTTTATAATTAAATCTTTTTTAATATAAAAAAAAGATTTGGATTGCGACAAGATGTTCTATAATTTGTGGTTTGAAAAAAAACAAAAAACAAAGATATAAAAGACATGGTGTGGGGATTAATTATTGACTAGTCAGTTCGTGCAAATTTGACTTGGACTAATGCAGTCAAAGAATACTCGCGCACTGAGTCCCCATGAGACTGGTTTTGCTATTACTATTGAATTAAATTAAACTATAACAAATAAGATTTTTGCCAAAGGAGGTAATGCGAAAAATTAACTTTGAGAAAGATTTTCTTTTGATTTTTCTTTTATAGTCTTCTTTTTTTAAAAAAAAATCTCATTTACTTAGTTCATCGCCTTTGATTCATAGTAATGAGTTAGTACAGAGGAGCTAACTTTGTCACTCATGGAAAATAATCACACCCAATACGGTGAAAAAAATCTTATATACGTACCTAGACAAACATGCATGTATCGTGTTTGAATATAGCATACTTCTCATGTCTCGTAGCGATCTTTTTTTTGTATGTTTGACTATTTTCAGGAGCTTGGACGCATTGTCTTAGGCCTTTGATTCTCATATCGAGCTCTACGGCCAAAGAAATTGAATAGTTGATTGAAATGTAGTAGAACTCTCATTTGTAGATCAAAATATCTGGTGGTTTTGTGAGACTTCTTGCCGATCTCTTTCGGTGTCCATGAAGATTGCTTGCCAAAAGTCTATATCATTGTCGTTGTTGAATGGGTTGAAGTCATGACTTGGAATCGTAGGGGTTTCCACAGTTGTGAAATCCATGGCCAATGTGTCCTCCCAAAACCTTTCGATCTCTCCCTCCCAAAACCTTTCGATCTCTCCCTCTTTGCTGCAAACATAATTGCAAGTGCTAATCTCTGTATTGACTGTCGATAAATCAGAGGAGGCACGAGAAGAGAAGTCGCTATTCGATTGGTCTATAGAGGTTCCCAGTGTTGTGAAATCCATGGGTAAATCTGACTCTGAGACATTGAACTCATCCTCCAATTTGCTGACAATGCGATCGCCAAGGCTAGTCTCCATAGTCATTGTTGATGAATCAGTGACACACGAAGAGAAGCCACTGTTCGACCGATCAAGTGGCCTTGAACTTTCTCTCTCTTGCTTGTTCTTCTTTGGTCTCTTTAACAACATGTTCGGGTTCATAACACACCTCTTCAAGTTCGTGTGCCACACGTTCTTTATCTCGTTATCCGTCCTCCCCGGTAGATTCTTAGCGATAGCGGACCACCTATATGAAGACCAATTGCATAAGAATATGCAAACTATATTTGAGAGACATTTCTCACTACTTTCATTGCAAAGTTGTACCTATTGCCAAGCTCCCCGTGCAATCGGATGATAGTCTCCTCTTCTTCCCTTGTGAAGTTTCCTCGCTTTATATCGGGCCGCAGGTAGTTCATCCATCGGAGCCTACAGCTCTTTCCGCACCTTAACAACCCTGATCGAGCCAGCAAAAGAGAATTATCACATTACACAGAGTAATTAAGTAGTTCACACACCTATAGACGAATTGTGATTTTTCAATACTATACTCACCGGCTTGTTTAGGCAGAGCGCGCCAATTACCATGGCCAAACCTGCCAATGTGATTCACTAAAATGTGGTCTTCTTCAGCTGTCCATGGCCCCCTATTGAGGCCTATCTTCTGGCAGCAAGGAGCTCTCACCATCTTATCGGTCTATCGATCAATCTTCTTCCTCGTTCGTTTCCTCTGTAGCTGTATGCTGTATGCATAGGGAGAGATTTATACAGCATAATTGGCAACGTGAGGGAAATGACCAGCTAACTAGGGAGTGTCTAGGCAGCTTCCTTGGAATTTTCTCCTTTGTTCCACTGAACGTGCAATAGACGAAAAATGTCATGTGCCACTAACCTGACATCACTCTCTTGGTTGACTGAGTAAAATGATCCTAGTCATATCGTCCATACTTGAATTCCATGCGACAAAATTAGAATTTCGTGTCCATGGCGTATTGGATAAAAACAATAATAATCAGATCGAATAATATCAAATTTAAATCATCAATTTAAATTTATAAAAAAAATTATTAATCATCAAAAAATTAAAAATATTAATAAAGACTTATTCAAATAATTAATATTTTTAAATTTGTTTTTTATTAGAATAAAAAAAATGTACTGTATCACAGTTAAAATTCTAATTTTAGATTTTTTTAATTATTTATTAGAAAATTTAATTATTATATTATTGTAGGGTTAAGATAGAAGTGACGGTAGGAAAATTGATTTTCGTAATCAATAACTTAAATAGAGTAGGATTACTATTTTGCAAATACTAAATTAATTTATTGAGTAATTTAAAAATTAATGTATAATGAAAGATTGGTTAGATAAAATTTAATTTTTACCGTATCTGAGAAGAAATTCTTCACCGTAATCCTTCGTCCCTATCTCACTCCTGGTGGCTCTCAATTCAATTCAAATCTTGAAGTCTCTTTTGAGTGCTCTTCTCTCTCCTTTGAGTTTCACAGTTTTAAAAGTTTGTATGATTTTCCTTCGCGATCTTGAAACAGATTGATGAGAGCATTAGAAATGAGCGTTTTATCTTTTGCTAATATTTAAAAATTTGTATGGCGCCCAGCACTTGGTATATATGATAAGCTTAAGATATTTTGTCCAGATCGAACAGAAATCGATCACAGAGTTTTATTACCTGTAGAGGTTATGTTATATGCTTGTTATTTGTATTTCTGTTGAACTTCTCTTCATATAACGTAGGGTTAATGTAGCAATTTCATATTTTTTAAAAGTTTGTTTGGCGCATGATAGTTTGTCTAAATCAGGCAGGGTTCGTCCCAAGGTTTTATCACTTATAGAATTCTCGTCATGCACTTGTCACATGTGCTTTTATTGAACCTTTCTCCATATAACGTGGGCCGTAATACAAAGCTGTTAATGTGGCAGTTATATATTTGTTTTTAAAAGTTTGTTTGAGTAAGCGTGAGAGCTACTAGGATGATAAATTTCATCTTTACAGAATTTAAAAGTTTATCTATCCCCTGGGACAATGGTGCAGTGACAGGATATCTTATTAATTTTTTAGGTATTTAAGAATTGAGTCTCAACTTCAGCGAATTAACAGATGAATTTTCTTTAATGAGCAGTTAACCTAAAAATATTGGGCTGATGAACTGCTCGCTGCGAGTATTTTTCAATTTATCCTAGTAACAAGTAATTTTTTTTTATAAAGTCAAATCGATCATTTTCAGAATTAATCGATATAAATTAAATATACGATGTTAACTAAAATAAAAATAAAAATTTATTTGATTCCTATATTTCTTTCATAAAAAAAAAACTTTAAAAGTTGATGAGTTTGAGATTAAGATCGTTATATCTTAGGGGATGATTATCGATAAATCGTAAGTATTTGTGTGGGGTAATATCATCTTAGGAAAAGAAAGCTCACCTTCGACTCGACCTTAAAAATTTTATTCGTAGGAATAAACTTACTCAAAGGGATGTATCGATATCTTAAAAGATAACTCGACAATCGATGAGATTAAGTCGGTAATGATGATATCAAAAAGGGTACATCTATTACTTGAAGGGATGTCTCGATAATAAAAAAAATGTGTCGAAAATATAAACGAGACAAGGTCCACATCGTCAAACCAAACTCTACCAATTTGAGTCGTCGACTAATTGACAAACTAATTGATATTGGACCTAAGTTGTTGAATCAACCCACCAAATCATCCAACAACAATGGCATGGATAGTGTCGCCATGGGAGTGTCACTACAAAAAACTAAGAATTTAGCGACAAAATCTTGCGATAAAAAATTTTCGTCCCAAAATTACAACAAAATTTGCGACAAAAATTTAAATTGTCGCAAAATAACAACGAAATAAATTTGTCGGTAATCAGCGACAAATAAATATTCGTCGCAGAATTTGTTGGAATTTGGCGACGAATAAATTATTCATCGCAGATTCAGCGACGAATTCAGGATTCATCGTAGATTCAGCGACGAATTAGGGATTCATCGCATATTCAGCGACGAATCCTCGATTCGTCGTAGAATTAACTTAAATAAAAAAAAGATAAAATATTCAAAAAATCGTGGAATTACCTAGAGAACTCGGAATCACATGAAATCAGTTTCTATACGCTCGTGTAGTTATCAAGATTACGTTCATCACCTCAAATAGTTTTTTTATCTACTAATTTTTTATCAATATTTAATTAACTAGATTAAAATAAATTAACTAAGGTTTTAATTAGAATATGCATATTAAAATTTATTTGATTTAGTGTGTTAGGTCGAATGGGGGTTATAAATCTTTTGATAAAAATTACCTAAGATTAAATTAGGTATGTTAGGTCCAATGTGGGCTATCAATATTTAATTAACTAGATTAAATTAAATTACCTAAGATTTTAATTAATTACCTCAAATGCATGCTACAAATATTTAATTAACTAAAATGATACAAAATTATTAGATAAAAAAAACTATTTGAAGTGATGAACGTAATCTTGATTACTAAACGACCGCATAGAAACTGATTTCATGTGATTCCGAGTTTCCTAGGTCAATACACGAATTTCCTAATATATATATATTTTTAATTTAAGTTAATCATGCCCAAAATTGGGGACGAAAACAAAATTCGTCCCCAAATTGGGGACGAAAACTAAATTTGTCCCCAATTCGGGGACGAATTTGGCGACAAAATTTTTTTTCCCGCCAAATCCAAATTATTACCCGATCCCTCATGATTGCCCTATATCTAAATTGAGGAAGTAAACGAGTCGGCGGAGGCGACGACAGTGACGGCAAGGATCGGGATTTCTTTCGACGACGACTCCAAACTGGTAACCTCTTTGTTTCCCCTTTCCTCTCTCTCAACCGATTTCACAGCTCGCGCTTGATTTTTGTTGATGACGGGGTGAGGGGAGGAAGGAGGTCGGTGGGGGTGAGGGGAGGAAGGAGTTCGCCGGGAATTGGGAGGTGGAGGAGGGCATCTGAAGAATGAGTCGGCGGAGGTCGAGTCAAGTCGTGGAGGAGGGCATCGGTAGCCGCCCCAAACACAGCTGTGTATATGGTCATCGACATCGTGAGTGGGTTGTGCAAGGCTGGGAAGATGGAGGACGCACGATTGTTGTTCGATGAAATGCTACATCAAGGTATAGCCCCAAACACAGCTGTGTATACGGTGTTCC
>JBBUKS010000095.1:3495690-3505895 GCA_038050645.1 Hedychium gardnerianum | reverse complement strand
AAAACAATACAAAGAAAGCCATAAATTAATAAAACTGTGAACTAATACTCCATTGCTAAAGCTCCATAACACAGAGTATGCAGAGAAAAGGATGAGAAAACGATCAAAAATCAAATTTTTTACGTCTAATGACTGAATAAGGACTAACCATGCTTCCGGATCTCTCCCTTCTTCCTCCGACTCCACTCGGGAACCCTGAAACGGCTCAGCAAAACGTTGAGGCGACGACGGCGCAAGTAAACCTAGACAAGCAGCGGTTCGCATATATATATCGGCTGGCCATTTTCTAAATGACTATAACGCCCACGATATTTTATTTTATCCAAAATGCTCGGAAATAATATTTTTTTAATTCAAAATCAGTGATAATTTAAAATTATAGAATTTATATATTAAAATAATTTTTTTTTCTATTGTCAATTTACCAAAGGTGCACTCAAAGCCAAAGGTATTAAATTTACAAAAGACGAACTAATATGTTTTTAATTCAAAATCAGTGATAATTTAAAATTATAGAATTTATATATTAAAATATATTTTTTCTATTGTCAATTTACGTGCACTGAGATTTCATTTTTTTCTAAGGGCACTTAATTCCAAAAATACTTTTCCCTCTTTTCAACTTAAATTAAAATAAAAAATTAATTTCTTTTATTTAAACCAAATTGAACGGAACCAAATAAAATAAAAATAAAATCTTAGTTATTTCATCAAATTAATTATTTCTGTTTGAGATCGTCATGAATGAGTCGGATAATTTCTTAAATATTGACGAATTTGTCGAGCATACGAAGAAGACCTAGTTGTCTAGAAGCTTATAAAACTCAAGAGAGGATTAGAATGAAGGTCAGGAGGTACCTTGGCTCAATCATTCCGACGCTCAAATCAAATTTCCAACATGAGAGCGAAAGAAAAAGAACAATAATTGAGAGGAAAGATATGAGAGTTCTTTGTGAGCATATCTCTCATTGTAATATAAATTATCTTTTATATATTCCATTGTTGGGAAGGAATGAGATCCACGTGTTTCATTTCTTGATCGATGAGACATTCCGTACAAATATAAAAGATGTCATATTATCACGTTATGTGAGTCATGTCATACCATACCTTGCTAGCTAGTCATATCATCTCGTACTTTGTGAGTCATGTTATCCCCTATTCCGTTTACCTCACCTCTCACGTGGGCCATGTTTTTGGTATCAGGTTCAGTACAACTGACAGTTGGGCATGGCCGAGCGGAAGAGTCAGCAAGATTGAGTTCGACGAGATGAGTCGGCCTGGGCGAGCCGAGTGACTAAACCAAGTGATTAATTTGAAGGAACGGGCATGGTTGAGCCGAATGGTTGAACTGAGTGATTGAGTTGAAGGGATCGGCTTTCGTCGGAAAGACTGGAAAGTCGGCCTTCATCAGGAAAAATGAGAATCGACCCTTCATCGGGAAGATTGGAGAGTTGACCCTCATCGGGAATACTCTTTGGGGGAGGTCAACAACTCGACTAGTCAAGTCGGCTCGACAATTGACACGCTTTGTATAATCTATATCAATCAAGTTAAGGAGCCACCGTGCCACGCCACTAATTTTATACAAAAGCCATGGATGGTTTTAAAAAAATTATTATTATTTTAAAAATTACGTCATTAAACTCATGATCATGATTTCCTAAATTTATCCATATTTTTTAATTTTAGAATTTTAATAAAAATAAAAATTATAAAATTAAAGCAATGTTAATGAAAGTAAAAAAAAATAATTATATGAGAGAAATTTTTTTGTGTTGTTTTGATTAAATCATCATCATCTTAATACTGATTTCATTAAAACATCATTACCTTAGTGTTAATTTTTAAAAATCATCACTATCTATAAGACTATGCTGAATTTTTTAAAACAAAATGTGCACAATTATGAAGGCCTTAAATATGATATTTTAGGACACCGTGAGACAAAGAATCACCATAGAAATTTATAGGATTTGAATTGGGTCCCATCAAAATTGTCTAAAGTCATCAATTGATTTTTCTCGAAACTCATTGTTGGACCTAGAGGATTTAGAATTCTGGAAATGGAATATGGAGTGAAAGAGGAGAGTATAGAGAAAATAGATATGGTGTGCAATCTTGGTTTTAAGCCTCTTACATAAAGTTATGAGTTCAAGCCGATTGACACGTCAATTGAATTTTTGAAAATAGACTGTGTGACTAGGAAGACTCTGCATCTAAGACTTTAGAGCACGGTGAGACTAAGGAGCACTGTAGAAACCTACAATACTTGTATTGAGTCCCAAAGCTAGCTAAGGTCATCAATGAGTTTTTGCTCGAAACTCATTGATGAATGTAGAGGATTTGAAACTATGAAATCTAGACATGGAGTGGAAGAGAAGAGTGTAGAGAATATATAGATGGTGTGCAACCTTGGCCTAAACCTCTTACATGAAATTATGAGTATTGATTTCGAAGGATCGAGACCATAGTAGTATTGAATTTCAAAAATCGGCACTACTGTGTTGGAGAAAATCACAACATTGGTGCTAGTTTTGAAAAATCAGAACTATCGTGGTGCTATTGTATAAATCTCAACACCAATGTGTTTGAGAAAAATCATAACACATTAGTGCTGATTTCGAAAAATCATGATCATTATGATGCTGGTTTTAAAAATCAACACCATTGTGTTAGAGAAATCACAACATAGTGGTGCTAGTTTCAAATGATCAGGATCATTATGGTGCTGATTTCGAAAGATTAAGACTATTATGGTGCTCATATTTATAAAACAACACTACAATTGTTTTAATCCTTCGAAATCAACATCACTGTATTGTGAAAAGGTATTGATCTTTGAAAACCAACACAACTACGGTCCTGATCCTTCATGTAGTATTCTCAGAACCAAGGTTGTACACTATCTATACATTACTCACACTCTTCTCTTTCACCCCATGTTTAGGTTTTATAATTTCAAATCCTTTACGTTCATCAATAAATTTTGGACAAAACTCATCGATGGCCTTATCTAGCTCTGTTGGGACCCAATACAAGTTCTGTAGATTTCTACAGTACTTCTTAGTTTTACCGTACCCTAAAATCTCAGATTCAAGGCCTTCCTAGTCATGCATGATCTATTTTCAAAAAAACAATCAGCGTGTCAATTGACACGAACCCTTAATTTCATGTAGGAGGCTCAAAATTAGAGTTGCACACTATATCAACCTTCTATGTACTCTCTTCTTTCACTTCATGTCTAGTCTTCAGAACTTCAAATTTTTTAGGTTCATTAATAAGTTTGAAGTAAAACTCACTAATGACCTTAGACAATTCTGATGAGACCTAATCAAGTTTGGTAGGTTTTTATAGTGATTCTAGTCTCATCGTGATTCAAAGCTTTCCTAATCATGTACATTATGCTTTTAAAAATTCAACATAATCTTGTAAGTGATGATACTTTTAAAAAATAATCATCAAAGTGGTGTTTTAACGAAAATTAATATTAAGATGATGATAATTTAATCAAAACAACATCAAAGTAAATTTATTTATTTATAGTGATCTAATTTTTAAAATTTGATTTCTCTTTTTTAATTGTTTGAATTTTTTCTCTTGTAATTAGTTTCTAAAAAAGATAAAAATAATAAAAATATTTTTTTATTTTTCACTTTTATTTACGCACTTTAATTTTATAATTTGTTATTAACCTTCTTTTATATTTTTATATTTTATATTTTATATTTTATATTTTTTTATTAAAATTCTAAAAGAAAAAATATGGATAAATTTAGAAGATCTCGTGAGTTTTTTTAAAATGTTTTTTTAATCATCAATCAATGATAATTTAGAAGATCTCGTGAGTTTTTTTTAAATGTTTTTTTAATCATCAATCAATGATTTTTATACGAAACTATTTGGTAAAATAATTGATTTTTTTATTGGTTCCGTTCAGTTTGGTTTAGTTTAAATAAAAAAATTAATTTTTCATTTTAATTTAAGGTTGAAAGATAGGAAGGGTATTTTTAAAAAATTAAATACATTTTTTGATAAATATGAAATCTTAGTGTGCTTTTTGAGAATTTCAGAACTTTGAATGCATCTCGTGTAAATTATCATTTTTTTTAAAAAAATTGTTTTTTAATATTTATTTTTAATTATAATTTATTAATTTTCATATTTCTAATTTTTATATTTCTCTAATAATACGTAAAAAACAGATACTTTCAAATTGGTATATAAAATAAATTAAAGAATATTATAAAAATGAAATGACACTAATAATTAAAGATATAATTTGCTTGCTATTTATAATTAGTATGTTTATTTAAAAAATAAATAAAAATTAATATAAAATCTACTAAAATAATCAAAATTTTTATTTAAAAATATATTTTCGTATTTATTGATGAGTTGAAGTATAATTTTTTTTTGTATTTTATTATATTAAATTAATTGAATTTTTACTTTTTCTTTCAATGGGAGCTCATTCTCTGATTTTTTTTTAAAAAAATTGATTTATTATCTAGTGTTTTCTATTAAAAAATGATTTATTGACTTATTATCAAGTTCATCCGCTAAATTTGAATGTCGCACAGAAATATATGTAAAAAATACCCTATTTAGAAATGAAAAATGAATATAGTGAAAAATAAAACTATTTCATTTTTTTTAATACTTATCTTTTTAATACAATTCAGTATAATGAAAGTTTTTATTTCCGGCCCAAATCGTTGCAATCCATAGATTCGTTTTCCGAATCTTGATGCAATTCTATCTATCCCCATCCATCATAATTTCCTTGACTTTACCCCCAGAAATACCCAAGAAAAAATTACGTGGGTCCCATCATCCCTTCGCTTTGTTGTTGAACTGGTAGACAGACTGTGTGTCCGAATTCATGCTGCTCCGTACAGCGACTGGAAACCCTAGTTATCCTCCGTCTATATAAGCCATGTTTTACCACCGAAAGGAAGAGGAGCGGACTCCAGTAGCAACGAGCCGCCATGGTCATTCGAAGCCCTAACCCTCGTACTCTTCTTCTTCCCCATCCTTTCTAATCTTCCATCTTTTCTTTGTGTGTTGATGTAGGGTATCGATCTAGTTGCCGGCGGTCGGAGCAAGAAAACCCGTCGCACAGCCCCCAAATCCGACGATGTCTATCTCAAGCTCATAGTTAGGGTATGATTTACTCACACATATGTATTGTTTCTTATTAGGTGACTCATTTGGAGATTGGAGGAATTTGATCTCTTGTTGTTGTTTGGATCATCAGCTCTACAGGTTTCTGGTGCGTAGGACTGGAAGCAAGTTCAACGCCGTGATCCTCAAACGGCTCTTCATGAGCAAGACCAACCGGCCGCCTCTCTCCCTCAGGAGGCTCATCAAATTCATGGAAGGAAAGGTTGAATATTTTTTCATCACTGTTTTTTTCCTTGAAGTCTTTTGTTAATTCATTTCATCTTCTGTATATGATCTGCATTAATTTGTTGGTTTGGATTAGGAAGACAAAATTGCCGTGATTGTTGGGACGGTGACAGATGATAAGAGAGTTTACGAGGTGCCTGCTCTTAAGGTGACGGCTCTTAGGTTCACGGAGACAGCAAGGGCGAGGATCTTGAAGGCTGGAGGTGAGTGCCTCACGTTCGACCAGCTTGCTCTCCGAGCTCCTCTTGGGAAGAACACTGTAAGTCTAACTGTTTTGTTGTCCATATTGTCTTTTAGTGTAAATTCTTATCTGCTTAAATCCTTCTTGGTAGGAATTCTATTATGTTTTATACAAATTATTAAAAACCACATCTATTGTTTTATCGCATTTTATACGTTGATTATGCCACTTAATTTTAAAACAGATAGCTTCTTATAAGGAATTTTCAAAGCTTCCATATACCTTGTTACTACAAATTGCTTTCTATGTTGGTTGAAGATGTTGGTTTATAAAAGTTATACCTTTTATTTAATCACTTTTTCAATAGACTGTTTCTAATTGCTTATTTTCGACATCATACAATGTTGAAGCGCTTGAAGTTGTGATATAATCAGAAAGGCATGATTGATTAATTTTCTTAGCCTTCTGAAATTGAACATCTGTGTAGGATACAATTGAATTGCTCATGTGGCAATTCCTACTCAATTATGTTCAGAGACAACTACAGGCGATCTTCTAACATATTCTGGGTAGTTTTGTTTATGGATTGATGCTACACAGGCTAGAATGCCTTTCTAACTGTGTAGTTTGATATCATCCTCAACTTTTGCTGATTGTTGACAGCGTAGGCAACAAAATAACAAGAGCTTTCTCTGTTTATTTACTACTTTACAATTTATTTAGGGTTTTTATGCATGTATTTAACTGTTAAAAAATAGCATTACGTCATAAGTATTGACATTTTTGGAGCTATTTCTTTTTTGTTTGAATGGCGTCTTGTTCTTTTGGTTCCCAATGATGTTTATCATTCTTTACCATGCTAATGCTGAGATACTTTGACGAATGTTCAATGTGTATCCTGAGGGAACTTATCATTCTTCTTTGAGCTGCCAGAGTTTTAGCCTTCAAGAGGTATCTTACCATCATAATGAAAATTCCAATTTTGAACTTTTTGTTGATGTGGTATCCTTTTTTAATCAGTGTAAAATTGTCATGTATCTGTCTGAACCAACTTGTTGACTGCAATGATGATGATGA
Organism: Hedychium gardnerianum; assembly: GCA_038050645.1. Classification (NCBI taxonomy): domain Eukaryota; kingdom Viridiplantae; phylum Streptophyta; class Magnoliopsida; order Zingiberales; family Zingiberaceae; genus Hedychium; species Hedychium gardnerianum. The sequence goes on along the minus strand of JBBUKS010000095.1, from coordinate 3,499,225 downwards.
TGTTATAAACCCAGCTCTATGAGATTTTCCAATATTTTTTGGAACAATCGAAGAATATATTTCACGACAATATCTGAGCAAGCCTAGGTTTTGTAGCCTTTTCATTTTGTATTCTAGTGTTTCATATTCTTTTTGAAACTGAACGTCTTTGAATGATTTCAAATAGTAAAGACTGCACTGAAAACATTGTTGACTGCAATGATGATATTGTTATTAACCCAGCTCATTATGAGATCTTCCATGTTTTGGAGCATCAATGAATATGTTTCATGACAATATCTGAGGTCATTATGAGATTCTCTAGTAATTCTTATTAACCCACTATCCTATATTTATTGTTCCCAATTATGCTTATCATTCCTTACCATGCTAATTCTGAAAACATTTGATGGACATTCAACGTGCAATCTGAGGTTATTTTTGTTCTTAATTCTATTAGCCGCCAGAGCTATGAGAATCTACTTCCAGTTTTTATAATTATGAAATTCTCAAATCTTTTATCTTTTGTCAACCTAGTATCCTTTTCCATCAATACAGTAATGTCATATCAGTGTGAGTCATACTCTAATTGTGCAATGATGATATTGTTATAAACCCAGCTCTATGAGATTTTCCAATTTTTTGGAGCAATCAAAGAATATATTTCACGACAATATCTGAGCAAGTTCTGTAGCCTTTTCATTTTGCATTCTAGTGTTGCATGTTCTTTTAGAAGCTGAACGTCTTTGAATGATTTCGAATAGTAGAAACTGCACTGAAATCATTGTTGATTGCAATGTTAACCCAGCTCATTATGAGATCTTCCATGTTTTGGAGCATCAAAGAATGTGTTTCATGACAATATCTGAGGTCATTATGAGTTTCTCTAGTAATTGTTATTAACCCACTATCCTATATTTCTTGTTCCCAATTATGCTTATCATTCCTTACCATGCTAATACTGAAAAACATTTGATGGACATTCAATTTGCAATCTGAGGTTATTTTTTGTTCTTAATTCCAGTTTTTTTAATTATCAAATTCTCAATCTTTGAACTTTTGCCAACGTGGTATCCTTTTCAATCGATACAGTAATGTCATATATCAGTCTGAGTCATACTCTAATTGTGCAATGATGATATTGTTATAAACCCAGCTCTATGAGATTTTCCAATTTTTTGGAATAATCAAAGAATATATTTCGTGACAATATCTGAGCAAACCTAAGTTCTGTAGCCTTTTCATTTAGCCATATATATATTTTTTGAAACTGAACGTCTTTGAATGATTTCAAATAGCAAAGCCTGCACTGAAATCATTGCTAACTTTTGTCCTTTTCCATCAATTTAGTAATGCCATATTTCAGTCTTGGGTCATACTCTAATTGTGCAATGATGATATTGTTATTAACCCAGCTCTATGAGATTTTCCAATTTTTTTGGAACATTCAAAGAATATATTTCACGACAATATCTGAGCAAACCTAAGTTAAGCCATTTCATTTTGCATTCTAGTGTTTCATATTCTTTTTGAAACTAAACGTCTTTGAATGATTTCAAATAGTAAAGACTGCACTGAAATCATTGCGAACTTTTGAGTTTAGTTGATGTGACAAAAGCTTATTATACTTGTATAGATTCTCCTGAGAGGCCCGAAGAACGCAAGAGAAGCCGTTAAGCACTTTGGCAGAGCTCCTGGAGTGCCACACAGCCATACAAAGCCCTACGTCCGATCCAAGGGGAGGAAGTTTGAGAAGGCAAGGGGTAGAAGGAACAGCAGAGGATTTAGGGTTTGAGTAGATTTGGAATTGTATCGGAGAGCAACGATCTTCCATCTTGTTCTTTCTTTATGTTCTATTTTGCATCGCCAGGGATTTATCAATTTCGCGTGGATTTCTCATGCCTTTTTGAGTTGATTTGTGAATGATAAAACTAAAATGTTGTTTGCATTTGGTTTCTTAAAATGCATCTCTTTTTAGGTATTGTCAATATAATTGCAACGGTTTGAAAATCCTTTTAAAATTATTTTATTTTTTTTTAAAAAATTATTTTATTAACTAACAAACTTAAACTTAAAATGTATCATAATTTAATTCAACTTAAATAATTTAAAAGCTTGCGTAAATAAAAAATTTAAGCAAAATTAAAATTCCGTTAATTTAAAATTAAATTTAATAACTTAAACTAAATAAAACTACAAATTAAATTAAGTAAGTCAACCATTAAAGTTATTAATTAAATTCATAATTAAGTAAATCTGTGACCACAGTAATTAATTACGAGTAATTACTAATTAAATTCAGATTAATTATGTTAAAATTAAAACGTCAAATTAATTAAATAAAACTAAATTCGCAATTAATTAAATTCTTAATTACTTGTTCAATTATTAATTAATTAAAATAATAAGTAATGAGTTTTTAATTAAATTGGAAAATAATTCGTAATTAATTGAATCCTTAGATTAAAATTTAATCAAAAATCAAATAAATAAAGTTAAAATTAAAATTAATTAATTTAAAATTAAGTTAATTGGTTACTTAATTATATATATATATATATAATATTATAAAATTATAAAATATGTTGAGAAAGTTAACTAACACTAGCACACCTTAAACAAACCCAAACCCTAGTGTAGAGGGAGGATATATTGAAAATTAGTATTTTCATGATTACTATTAATATATTTCATGGTTTAAAAATTATATTAAAAAATATTATTTAAAACTATATTGAAAAATTTTATAGACTTAAAGGGGGAAAACATATTCAAAATGATGTATTCTTAAAATTATATAAAAAATCCTTAAAAAATTATTCTGAGGACCTTTCCGGTGCGGATACCTTAAAAATATTTTAATAATTATTTTAAAAAATTTACAAATTTATTTACAAATTGTTTGCTCCCTTTACACATGTTATACCTGAGCTTTACTTATTCCTGCATGTTATGTCTAAACATTACTTAAATAAATTTCGTTGTATGCCAAAGGAAAGTATAAGGATTAAGTTTAAGAAAATAAACTCAAACTCAAAATACTCTTACACGATAAGAGTTAAGTTAAGAAAACAAACTCAAATTCAAAATACTCTTTAACTTAGATAAATCTCTCTTTATACACATGTTTCACTTAGTCAGAAGGATTTTATTTTTCTAACTTTAATCCAGATTGTTATTACATCAAAAAAAGAAGATTATTGATACTATTTGCATAGATAGTCTAACTCAGGTTTTGATATATAACAACATGTTAAAGTTGGACTTTTGTAAGTATGCAGGCTAACTGACTTGATGAATTTAGAAGACCAGACACCAAACAAAAGTCTAGTTGGTTCAGAGAGAATCAGACGATTGGCAGGAAATCTAATTGAGTAAGAGATGATCAGATAGCTGGCAGGAAGTTTGGTCGGGTTAGGAAGGACCAGACGACAAGATGAAGTCTAAATGATACATCTGGAAGAAAACCTAGTGGCTCGAGAGATCAAACGTTGAGAAAGAAAGTCGGTGATTAGTAAGTGAGATAAGCAAACTAGATGAGCTAATCAGTGAGGCC
>JBBUKS010000095.1:3365455-3376295 GCA_038050645.1 Hedychium gardnerianum | reverse complement strand
TGATAAGATAGTTGCTGCGGCAGATGAAACCCAAAATATCTTATCTCAAATAAGACGAATTATTACATTGGAAGATCCGGTTGCAGGATCGAATGCTGAGCAAAATCAAGCATACCTTGACTTAGAAAGGTTAGTATGCCAAAGTACTCGTGAATTAATTTCTTATATGAATCAGTACAAAGTCTTGGTAGCTAAGACAGGGCGAATGTTTATAAATGAGGAGTTATCAATAAAGTTTTATAGAAAGATGCCTCCCTTAATCGGGAATTACCTGGAGCAGAAATTTTTAGCAAAATTCCCAGGCAATACTATTGGGGTCTTACCAAGGATCCACCATGCACATTCAGAATTAACAGAGATGTGTAAGCAGGCATCTTTGCAGAGAAGTCTGAACGATTTACAGTTCTGTTCCCAAATTACTCTACCAGACTTTTATCAGAATAAAAGGAAGTTTGGCTTACGGAAAGCCCAAAGCTATAAAGGTAAGCCACATAAGTCCCATGTCCGAGTTATCAAGAAGAAGCATCAGGATGATAGGACAAAAGTGAAGAAATGCAAATGTTATATCTGCGGGGAAGAGGGACATTTTGCTAGAGAATGCCGAAATAAATTTGGCAATAAAGAGAGAATTGCTATGCTCGAAGAGTTAGACCTCCCAAATAATTTTGATGTTGTATCTGTTGACCCAGAGGAGTCTGATTCAGAAGCAATATGCAGTATGTCTGAAGGTGAGAGCAACACTCAGCAATATTGTGAAACTGCCACCAGTACCCTCCCGTTCATGGAAGATCTTTTTGTATTAATTGGGGATGATCAAGGGTATCAAATGAAAGTAGACATACCAGAAGAGCAAGCAAATTGTGACCATCAATTGCAGGAAAATACTGAAATACCAGTCAGATATCAGAGATGTATCTTCTGCAAAAGGAAAACAACCACAAGGTCAAGAATACACTGTACGCAGTGTTATTTAACTTCTTGTGCTTTATGTGCTGATTATTACTTGCACATAGTGGTAGAAACAGCTCCAATGGCACCAAGAAGGTACGATGAGTCTTCTCTTATTCCGGAATTATTGGAATATATTAACTTTTTACGAGTAGAAAATGAGAGACTGACCACGGAGCTGAATCGTCTCAAGAAGCGATATGCCAATGAGGAAGGTATGTTGTTTCAGGAGTTAGAAGAAGATTTCCAAAGTTTACCAGAATTCAGTGATTAAGGCAAAGAGCAAGTAGTATACCTTGAAGAACAAATAGTCTCAAAAGTGACAGATGGCCAATACCATCAGAAGAGAGCAGTAAATCACCTTTATAATCTGGTAATAATGTTTGAAATACCAAATATAGCACCTTTTTCTGTCAACGCTATTTTGGATACAGGAGCTACCTCATGCTGTATTGACAAGCGTTCAATTTCAGAAAGTGCCTTAGAACAGAACTCCTACACTGTGGTAATTAATGGAGTTAACTCAAAGCAGACGGCAAACTAGAAATTAAAAAATGGACAGATGGTGATTGGTGTGAGAATAAGTTTCGTATACCATTTACTTATTCTTTTGATATGACTTTAGGGGAAGGTATCCAGATGGTGCTTGGATGCAATTTTATACGCAGTATGCAAGGAGGAGTTAGAATCGAGGGAAATCAAGTCACATTTTACAAGAATATTACAATGGTGACAACAAACCAGAATGTTGCAGCTGCTATACAAGAATTAGAGTTGGAAGAGGAAGAGTATATACAAATCAAAGAGCAGGTATTCTTTAACAGTACTCTTTCTAACAGAAATATATTAGCCAAGCATGGCAGGTTGTTGGATGATTTGAAGGCGCAAGGATATATTGGTGATAATCCATTAAAACACTGGGAGAAGAATGGGATTCTTTGTAAGATTGAAATTATCAACCAGGATATCACAATACAAGACAAGCCATTATCCCATGTTACGCCAAAGATGAAGGAAGCTTTCAACAAACATATAGAGGCTTTGTGGAAGCTCAATGTGATAAGGCCATCAAAGAGTCGGCATAGGACTATGGCTATGATCGTTCAATCGGGCACAACATGTGACCCAGTGACAGGTAAAGAAATCAAGGGCAAAGAAAGGTTAGTCTTTAATTATAAGACTTTGAATGATAATACTTATAAAGATCAGTATAGTTTGCCTGGGATTAATACAATCTTAAAGAAGGTAGGCAATTCGAAAATATATTCTAAATTTGATCTGAAATCAGGATTTCATCAAGTTGCCATGGACCCTTCTTCAATAGAGTGGACAACTTTTATTTGTCCATAAGGATTGTTTGAATGGCTGGTTATGCCGTTTGGGTTAAAAAATGCTCCTGCTGTTTTTCAGAGGAAGATGGATAATTGCTTCAAAGGTACTGATGATTTTATTGCAGTATATATTGATGACATATTGGTATTTTCTAAATCTGAAGCAGAACATATCCATCATTTGGAGCAAATGCTGAATATATGTAAGAAGAATGAGTTAATTCTTTCACCCACCAAGTGTAAGTTAGCAGTCCCGAGGATTGAATTTTTAGGCGCAGAAATGGGAGAAGGGAAATTGCGTCTACAACCTCATATCATCAAGAAGATAGCAGATTTTGATGAGGAACAGCTCAAAGAAAAGAAGGGGCTACGGTCATGGTTAGGAATTCTTAACTATGCTCGTACATATATTCCTAATTTATCTTCAAAATTAGGTCCTCTTTATGAAAAGACATCACCGCATGGAGATAAGAGACTGAAACCCTCAGATTGGGAATTAGTAAGACAGATTAAGACTCAAGCTCAGCAACTGCCTGATCTTAAAATACCTCCTGAAAATTCCTATATTATTCTTGAGACTGATGGTTCAATGTGCGGATGGGGAGGAATATGCAAATGGAAAAAGGCAAAGAATGACCCCAGAAATACAGAAAAGATTTGTGCATACGCACACGGTAAATTTCCTACGGAAAAATCAGTTATTGATGCTGAAATTTATGCAGCCATGGAAACCATGAATTCTCTAAAGATACACTTCCTAGATAAGGAAGAAATTACTCTGAGGACAGATTGCCAAGCTATAATTAGTTTTCACAACAAGACGGCAAGGAATAAACCTTCCAGAGTACGGTGGCTAGCATTCACAGATTTCATCACGGGGACAGGAATCAAGGTTAACTTTGAACACATAGACGGGAAACTTAATGTGTTCGCAGATTCCTTATCAAGGCTAGTTCAGAAGCCAGAAGTACTTGCTGTGTTAACTGATAAATCAGATGATGAGGGATCTGACCCACCGAGTATTATTGATGATGAACCACAGAGTTCTACTCAATACCCAATCTACAGCAGGTACCGAACGCTAATAAGTGATTCTCCTCGAGATATTTCTTTACAGGAACACCACGAGATGCGGCAGGAGATGGCCTACGTTGAAGATGAGTCCATAGCAGCAGTGAAAAGCAGTTTGATCGAGCTGGAGCTTATCTTGCAGGCTAAGAAGGAGACTTTGCCTACCGTCGATATCAATTCGGACGAGCCAGCATCAATTATTGGAAAGTTAATCTACCAGCTGTAAAGGCAGCACGAATAAGCATCTTCCAGCTTATGCAAAGAGCCAAAGAACTTTTCTCTGAAATAAAAGCTGTACATCCATGAAGCATATGGTGGGCCCAGCAAAGATATGATAAGATTTAAAGAGGAATTGAGCCCCGGGGAGCCGTTCCTTTTTATATAGGCAGCGCTGTAAAGGATATAGGCTGTGTTGTAAAGCTTCTAGGCATCGTTGTAAAGAAGATTCGATAGGTATGCATGATAAAGACCTAATGTCTATCCATGCAACCAACTCTTCTATATAAGGGTTCTATGTCCAGAGGTTTAGATCATCCGAGAAACACCGGAGAAATCTATTCCTCAAGTTTAAGTGTTTTGTGAGCTTGTAATTTCCTTTGAAGAAAATAAATTCCGGCTTCCGTCCGGGTTTAGTTTCAAGTTTCGAAGGACGATCCTCTTTTGGAAAGCAAACTAGGTTTGATTTTGCTTTTCTTCTATTTCCTTGTCGAAGTTGTCAAAGCTGTCGGATATAGTGTCGTTGGTTGCCTATGTTGGTGATTCTTTGGAAAGAAAATCATAGATTTATCAATGGAATGTTCTGTTGATTGAAATTGAATTGGGACAATTTCATTAGGACCGAATAATTAATTATTCTAGATTAAGCCAATTTGGCCAAGCTCAGGATCATCTTGTAGAGATGTGTTGGTAGGAAAAAATTTCCTACCACCGATGCCAGCCCCGACTACTATCGGGTGGATGATGGATAGAGCACGTATTCCATTACTATCACGATTAGTGAAGGATCGTTTTACTTTATTTCATGGAGGTTTTGACCCATGGGTTGCGCGCGCTTAGCTGAGCAACCTAGAGGATACATTTGGGTATATGTCTTGCTCAAATACTAAGAAGGTTGAGTTAGCTGCATATCATTTACGGGATCAGGCAGCACTTGGTGGAAGATGCAGCAATCTACTTTTGGGGAGCAGCAGGTCACCTAGACTTTATTTCAAGAGGTTTTCGAGAGACATTATTTTTTTGCTACTTTCTGCTTAGAACGACGTTAGGAGTTTCTGAGCCATAAGTAGGGCGATAGTATAGTGACAGAGTACAATACAGAATTTAGCATACTTGCAAAGTTTTGTCCTCATCTGATAGCTTAGGACAGTGATCAGGTCTTCCAGTTCACTCAGGGTCTTGTAGCCTATATATGGATCAGGATGTCAGGGACTTCTGTCAGCACTTATCGGGAGGTGTTAGATCACGCCTTATTTATAGAGTTAACTCGCAAGTGTCCCGAGAGAAAGGGAATGATAAGCAGACATCTCAGAATAGTTCTTCTTGTCAAAGGCATCAGTATTCTGGGAAGGAACGGGAGGATAGGAGCCAAGGCTCTCGGGTTGGGGGAGAGTCTTCTCGACCGTAGAAGACTATTCGATAGGCGATAGGATTGTCTAGTTCCCATCCTTCGAGTCAAAGAGATGACTCCGGGAAGATTAGATGTTATTGATGTGGTTCCAAAGGTCACAACAAGTCAGAGTGCCCTCTGGATCAGTCCATATGTTTCTATTGTAAGTTTCCTGGCGTATGAGCCGAGATTGTACTCTAAAGGCTTAGTTGGAGACTGTGGATGTTGCTCCTTCTAGGGGTCGATCTGCTCAGTCTCGATCATGGAGAGGATCTCAGAGGACTAAAAGTACTTCACGACAGCATCAAATTCCTTCCTCACAGGCGCAGATATATTTTATTTAGGGTTCAAAGCGTACGACTATACCTCCGGTTATGCCACACCCTGTAGCATGGTTCATTTGGCATATTCTACAAAGTAGTATGTATCTCCGCCTGCCCAGAGGTATCAGTTGATTCAACCTCAGTCACAACAGTCATCTATTATTCTTGCGTCTCATCATCGACTTGTTCCTGACATGCAGCAGCCTAGCATAGAGGTTGGACGAGTATATGTTGTTACTCGAGAGGAGGCACGACGGGCCGAGGGATCAGTCTTTCGAGGTATTATTCTACACTTGTTGATTTATTGATTGATACTGGTAGTTCACATTTATTTATATCTTATTTATTTTTGGGAGAGATTCATAGACTTCCTACACTTAGATCGCATGACTTAGCTATATCTCTGTCGTCTAGAGAGGTGTTAACCATCAATCAGGAAGTCAAGGAATGTCCCTTGGACTTCGGTAGTCATACACTAGTAGTGGATGTTTAGGTGTTGGATATGACAGAATTTGATATCATCCTGGGCATGGATTGGTTAACTACACATTGTGCTATAGTTGATTATCGTGCGTGGGTAGTCACTTTTCGACCATTGGATCGACCATCTTGGGAATTTATTGGGACCAGGGATGACGGGATTTCTATGATCTCATCACTGCAAGCGCAGAGATTATTATCCCAAGATTGTCAGGGCTATCTATTGTCATTAATTAAGGCTGAGGAAGATGATGCTTCATAGCTCTCGGATGTGTCTATAGTTCGAGAATATCCGGACATATTTCTGGAAGAACTCCCTGGTTTGCCCCCAAGAAGGCAAGTGGAATTTATGATTGAGTTGAAGTCAGGGACAGGACTGGTATCAAAAACTCCGTATAGAATGGCTCCAAATGAATTGGAGGAGCTAAAGATTCAATTATAGGAGTTATTGGATAGAGAATTTATTCGCCCTAGTATTTCTCCTTGGGCTGCTCCAGTGCTCTTTGTCAAAAAGAATGATGGGTCACTAAGACTTTGTATAGATTACCGATAACTAAATTCTGTGACTATCAAGAATGAGTATCCCCTGCCACAGACAGAGGATTTATTTGATCAGTTGAAAAATACATGTGTATACTCTAAGATTGATTTACGCTCTGGCTATCATCAACTTAGAGTAAGGGATATAGATGTAAGAAGATAGTGTTTTGAACGCGTTATGGACATTACGAGTTCTTGGTGATGCCATTTGGGATTACCAATGCTCCGATAGTTTTCATGGACTTGATGAATCGGGTATTCCTGGAGTATTTGGATCAGTTTGTTATTGTCTTTATCGACGATATTCTGATATATTCTCAATCAGAAGTAGAGCATGAATGACATCTTCGTATAGTTTTAGAGATGCTTCGACGAGAACGTCTCTATGCAAAGTTCAGTAAGTGTGCATTCTGGTTATCTTCTGTGGGATTTCTCAAACATGTTGTCTGTAGTAGAGGTATATCAATGGATTCTTTGAAAATAGAGGTTGTTACTGGTTGGGAGCGACCAAAGACAGTACAAGAGGTTTGTAGCTTTTTGGGTTTGGCTGGATATTACTAGAGATTTGTTGAGAGTTTTTCCAGCATTGCTCTACCTTTGACACGGCTAACCAGGAAGGGAGTGAAATTTACTTGGACTGAAGCTTGCGAAACAAGATTTCAAGAGCTCAAACAGAGATTAATAACTGCACCTATTCCTGTGCTTCCCTCTGGAGAAGATGAATTTATGCTCTATACGGATGCATCGTTCCACGGGTTGGGTGCAGTTTTGATGCAGCATGAGTGGGTGGCATCCTATGCTTCTCATCAGTTGAAGGATTACGAGAAAAATTATCCTGTTCATGATTTGGAGCTAGTAGTGATTATGTTTTCGCTTAAAATATGAAGGCATCATCTGTATGTGGTCACTTTCGAGATTTTCACCGATCATAATGTAGGATCGAAGAAAGCGCTAGAGGGGGTGAATAACGCGTGTCACTTTTTCACATTTTTCAGAATCTCGAGTACGCAGCGGAATTAATAATGAACACTGCTAAGACTTTCTTTTTACTTGGTTCACCACCCGACAATAGCTAGTACAAGGCCCTCACCCGTATGAGTGCTTTCGATGGGCAATTCACTATAAGCTCGACAAATACAAAGATATTGAATACAAAGTGCATATAAAAATAAATATACCAAAAACTTGAAGAAATGAAGTAAGCTTGAGCGTCAGTTGTCGGAGCAGTGTTTTGGCATTGTAGAGTAGGTTTCGGAGCAGCACGCAAGTATGAAAGTTGTCCAGTGAGTTGTCCCCAAGGTGTTGGTCAAACCTTTCTTTTATAGGTTCATCTAGGCGCCTCTACTACCATTGAGGCACCTCTGTTGGGCTAAATCTGATCCTGATACGAACTCATCATAGCTTATCCTCTTTCAGGCGCCTCAATCCCTTTGAGGTGCTTTAATTGCTGATGTGGCTCAACTTGACTGCAACATGACTCTAGCGAGTCTATCCTAACCCAAGTGCCTCAATCCCATTGAGGCACCTGGTTGCTGACGTGCGTCATCTAACAAGAGGCTGCCACCTCATCCTGCTCGTGCTGAGGTCATTGAGGCGCCTCAATCTCTTTGAAGCGTCAAGTTCGACTTGAGGCGCATGGATCCTTCCAGGCGCCTGGTTCAACAAATTCCAGGCTTTAACTTCTGCATCACAATATTAGCATAGACACAATATATAACAAATGAAAACATTTGACAGTCTCGGGACTGTTTGATTCTGACTTTTGGGTTTCATAGTGAAACCCTAGGTCAAACTAATGCCTACTATTCCCTTAATGGGAAATGCATCCTCACCTACTCCTCTTAGGAGAGTTTACCTGTTGCAAACATCTAGACCTCCAGACTGTTTGGACTTTCGCTCAGCATCTGATCTTAACCTCCGGGACTTCCCACTAGATGTCTGATCCTCAACCCGCTTAGACTTCTGCCTAGTGTCCTGACCCCCAGGGCTTTCCGCCTAGTGTCCTCAACCCCTAAGACTTCTGCCCAGTGTCCTCGATCTGCCAAGACTTCTGCCCAGTCCCCCGGACCAGGTCTTCTTGCCCAGTTCCACGGACTAGGACTTCGTTGCCCAATCTCCTTGATCAGGACTTCTTTCCCAGTCCAAATGGCCAAGACTTCATTACCTAGCCTCGACTAGGACTTTCACCTTGCCCAAGTTCTCTCAGGACTTTTTGTTTGAGCTTCCTACATAGTTAGTAAGATTCATTAAATAATAATAAATCTTAACTTTGAACCTTTGTCATCTATCAAAACATAGGTTCGATTAGCTAATGCTTCCAACACCAACACATAAAAGTCTTAAGTATTTGTTTACTCAGAAAGAGTTGAATCTCAAGCAAAGGAGATGGATGCAATTCTTGAAGGATTATGACTGCACCATCAACTACCATCTGGATAACGCCAATGTGGTAGCAGATGCCTTAAGTAGGAAATCTTGATGGGTTCTGGCTTGTCACCGTGCGGCAGTTATAGACTTGATACAGAGTTTGTCAGAGTTGAGACTGGTAGAACATGGATAGACAGAGCATGAGATTTTGGTATCCATGGTTGAACAGTCTCATATTATGGAACAAATTAAAGAAGCACAGGCTAGTGATCAACATCTATGGTATCTGTATAGCCAAGGGTTACAAGATAACAGATAGAGTTTTCATGTAATGAGGAAGGTGTCTGTACTTTCAGGGCAGACTGTGCACACCCGAGTCACATCCGGTTAAAGAAGACTTACTGCAGGAGGCACATCGGTCCAAATTCATGATCCATCCGGGTAGTACCTGAATGTATAGACACTTAAAGCTCTCTTACTAGTGGAATGACAAAAAAAAGGACAGCGGATTTCGTGGCTCGATGTTTGATATGTTAGCAAGTGAAGGTTGAGCATCAAAGACCAACAGGGTTGCTTCAGAAGATTTTGATATCAGAATGAAAGTGGAAACATATTACTGTAGACTTCATGGTAGGGTTACCTCGAACATGGAAAGGATATGATGCAATTTGGGTGATCGTTGATCGATTAACCAAATCCGTACATTTTCTATCGATACGTAAGACAGACTCTCTAGATCGCTTGGCGGAGTTATACTGTAGAGAGATTACAAGACAACATGGTATACCTCTAAGTATTAATTAGATAAAGATCCGCGTTTCACTTCATGATTCTGGCAGAGTCTTCAGCAGGCCTTGGGTACGAAACTTCATTTCAGCACAGACTGATGGACAGTCAGAACGCACTATACAGACACTTGAGGATCTGTTGAGAGCGTGTGTGATGAATTTCAGAGGTAGCTGGGCAGATCATTTACACCTGGTGGAATTTGCATACAATAATAGCTATCATTCTATGATTTAGATGACATCGTTTGAGGCTTTGTATGGTAGAGCTTGTCGATCTCCTACCTTATGGGAAGAGGTTGGTGAACCATAAATGTTGGGGCCACAGAGCATTCAACATGATGTAGAGTTGATACGTATCATCAGACGGGGGATGTCAGAGGCTCAGGATCAACAAAAGAGTAACGCAGATCGGAGACGGAGACCTCTGGATTTAATCTCTACTAAGAAGGATGCCCTTACAAAGAAATTTGAAGCTATGAATACCAATCAGGCTAATGTAATAGTGCAAGCTGCGAAATATGTGGTGAAATGGAGCATGCAAAGGAAACTTGTCCACTCAGAGTCATAACTGCACAATTAGCTCAGATTGAACAAGTAGATGCAATAGAAAATTTCAACTCAAGACCCAACAACCCATATTCTAGCACATACAACCTCGGATGGAGAAGTTATCTAAATTTCTCCTATCGCAACAACAATCAAGAGCAAACGAGGCAAACATCAAATTTTCAGCATACTTCACAACCCTCACGTCTAGAGAAATTAATTGAGGAAATGCAAGCCACCTAGTTGGAAATGAAGAATGATATCAAGAAGCTTTGTAGGAGAATAGATAATGTTGAGAACCACTTAAAGATTCTTGACAATCAAGTGACACAAGTAGCTAGCACTTATTCAAGACAACAAGGGTGGGTCATTCCCAGGGAAACCAGAAAATAATCCAGTTGAACATTGCAATGTCATCTAGCTAAGAAGCGGATGGACCTTGGGGCAATCCCAAGTGATCACTACATCTAAAGGAATAGAGTGTACGCCGATCGGAGAGTCAGCTCCTTCTTCTACACATAATGAGCACATCCAAGAAGAAGTTGAGAACGACAAACTGATTGAGGCTAGCTCACATGGTAGAATCGTACCACCGATACCTTTCCCTCAACGGATTTCAAATGCAAAAGGGATGAGGAATTTAATAAATTTATGAAGAAGATCAAGGAATTATACATTGAGATCCCACTTATAGACGCTCTGCAGCAAATGCCCAAGTTTGCCAAGTTTATGAAGACTATCCATTCAACAAGATGTAAGAAAGATGACGACGAAACATTAGCCGTAACCGCGGAGTGCAGCACTTTAATATCAAACTATATGTCTCTGAAGTTGAAGGAT
>JBBUKS010000095.1:3344961-3356330 GCA_038050645.1 Hedychium gardnerianum | reverse complement strand
TAGAGTTCTTCCCATGAGACTGTATGTACCTTGATCCCTTACTATTATATTTATCATGCACTATCTTTCTTATACCCGCGGAGTCATTTGGACTCACTATCCTTGTGTTGTGTTTATTATTTTCAAATATCAGATAGATGACCTATATGTCGTTGGGAGATCCTGTCTGTTTGTCCTGCATCACATGGAGGGTTTCTACATTTTATTATTTCAGTTTGTTTTTTTTTTTTGCTTTTATATTGTTTAAGTGTATTATGTTATGGATTTGGATTTCTATTTGGTATTTGTTTTGAGTTGTTGTTGCGATGTTAAGTCGTGCCGGCACGCACCACTTTATGTTTTACCTGTTTGTGGTTTGTTTTCTTATATGTTGTCCTGTTAGTTGCTGATATAATTGCGTCGTGTTGATTTTGTTATCAACTACGTGGTTGTGTACTAGGAATCTATGATTGTTACAAGAGGAGTGTTGTCTGTTTTTCAACGGATAAGTATACTCTCGGGGCGTGACAGGTTTTGCTAGACCAGCACCAGCGTAATGCTGGTTTTACAAGACCAGCACTAAGGTCCGTGTAAGTTGGCACACAGACATAGCTTCTTAAGTGAGTCTCAGAACCATAGTTTTAGGTCATATATATATTCTATACACTCACCCCTTCCATTCCATGCCAAATTTTTAGAAATCCAAGCCCCCTAGGTCCATCAATGAGTTTCGATCAAAATCCATTGATGGACCTAGAGAGTTTAGATCGGACTCATTCCAAGTCATGTGGGTTCACATGGCTCACGGGAGTACAAATATGCCCTTATTTACTATTTTTAGAGCTTCTCATCATTGATCCAAATAATTTTAATATTTTTGTACACGGTAGTGTTGGTCTTGCAAAACCAACACCACATTGGTATTGATCTTTGAAAACCAGCACCACGTTGGTATAGATCTTCGAAAACCAACACCAAGGTTTCTGATGAGAACCCATGGTCACGTTGGTGTTGGTCTTCCTAAAATAGCACCAAGGTCTGTGCTAGTTGTCATGCAGTCATAGCTTCTTATGGGAGTCTCAGAACCATAGTTGGAGGTCATGACAGGATCTTGCTGGTGACCATGGGTGGTGAAATCGGTGGTGAAATGGGTGGTCAACAGGATCTTGCTAGTGACCATGAAGTAACTCACAAAGGCACTGCTATTCCAAAAGGCAAAGACATTGCAGAAACGGAAAAGGATCCAATTGAAGTCTTCAATGAGACGAAGGAAAAAAATTGTCAAGCAAGTCTATGAACAATTTGGAAAGAAGTTGGGTCTAGTTTTTGATGATTCAGTGCAAAGGATCAAGAAGTTAAAGTGAGATAACTATTGTTACAATAATTTTATTTTAATTATCCTGATTTCATGTGACTTTGATGCAAGAATGATTACTTCATCTCTGTTTTTTTTCTGGTGCAAGTTGACAACACAAGGAGTATGGTCGACAGATGCAGTCATATATACATGAAGTTATTGTTAACAATATTTGACTAGAATATATTGATCAATGGGAAATGCATTCATGCTTATCTTATAGTATTAGCTGATGAGGGGAAGCATAGTGATCATGCCTACCACCCATAAATCTTTTGTGTGCCTAACTTCCATGTAGGTTGAGTTTCCTTTTCTTTTAACCGTAAATGTTTATTACATTCAGCAACTCTGACTTTGATTTTTACATAGGTTATGTTCCCTGTGATGGGGACTGAAGCATTTGGGCATACAGTTCAAACAAATATCAATAATGGATTTGCATTACGAACCAACTCATCACTTTCATCTTGTACTGTTTGATTTACAAAAAAATGAGATTATACATTATAATTCTATAATGAAAAAAGAATTATACTTGGAGCAATCAAAAGATATAGTAAGTAGTATTTTATTTCTTATACTACAACATATGTTTTCTATCTGATGATCGAGTATGGTTGATGATTGTAGATTAACTTATTTTTGAGTATGGATAAATCGTCTTATGATAACTGACACACTGAACTCCATGCCGCAATGCATGCACAACCATTCACAGTCAGGAACTATCTATTCCCAAACAAATCTCATCATAAGTAATTATGTTAGCTTGAATAGTTAATCATCTTGTACTAATTATTTCAATTCTTTATTTACAGATATGACTGTGCTTTTTTGGTAATACGATACATTAATCACTATATTATGGGGTGACTATAAATTTTATACAAATGCGCATGAAATCTTATATATTTGTGGTTGGGAACAAGATAATGCGTCACTCAGCTTTTAAATTTTCACTATGACAAATCTCACTATTTTTTATGAGATGAGATTACACAGAACTGACTATTTTACATTAACATGCTAATAATTATTTTGTATATAGATCATGTAAGAGCTTCCAAGCATTGATCCAAACAGAGCTTCCCAGTCATTTTAAGTTAGACAAGTGCATTCGCGTAAGCAAACCTCAGCGTAAGTAATTATATAATCTTATATTATTAATGGTCTTGTACTGATTGTTTTCATTATTCGTTTACAGATTGCACTCTTATTTGTTGTATTACAATTTGTTGAATCACAGTATTATGAAAGTATAGAAAAGTCACAGCAAAGTACATGAAGAATTACAAATATGTAGTGGGGAACTAGATAATGAACCACTCAGCTTTCAAATTCCAACTATAAAACCATGGTGATCTAGTGATTTTAATATTCATTACACATTGTTTATGGTGAATACACCGAATTGACTATTTGACACTATATAAATTAATATTTTGTATCTAAATGATGTAAATTACTTCTTTGTATATAAATAATGTAAATTACTATTATTGTATATAATCCTTATAAATTACTAGGTATATCTAAATGACAGATTGAAAGGTTCTTATTTTCAAAGGGCATTATATTATTTCAGTCATCTCATTCATGCTCACTATTTCATCACCACCAAAGTTCAAGGGTTCTCTGAAGTTTGATTTTGTTAATCTGATCAGACAAACGTAAAAGAGAATGTGGTGTGTACCTTCTATATCAAGTATTAGAGTTGTCCATATCTAAATCTTAAATAATAAGTTGGCAGGATATTATGAGTATTTAGGTAACAACACCACCGTGATATTTTTTTCTCATTTTGCATGTTATTGATTAGCATTCTTGTGAGTTGATGAACGATATAAACGTGATAATTCCCCTAAAGGCGCACTCATTGTTTCATATTTACCAAAAAACATACACAATGTTCAATCCAGGACCAAGCTTTCTGATGATAACCCAAGGTCACATTGGTGCTAGTTTAGGAAGACTACTATTTCATATTCACATGGCTCATGGGACATGAATCTACAGGACTTGGAATGGGTTCGATCTGAGTCCTCTAGGTCCATCAATGAGTTTTGACCGAAATCGATTAATGGACCTAGAAGAGCTTGGATTTCTGAAACCCTTCCATAGGATGGAAGAAGAGAGTGTCTAGAATGTATATATGATATTCAATCATGGTTCTGAGACTCCCACAAGAAGATATAAGCATGTGTCAAGTGGCACGAATGCTGGTGTTGGTCTTCAAAGACCAGCACCACATTGGTGCTGGTCTTTGAAGACAACACCACTATGTGAAAAAAATCTCCAAATAGTTTGGAGTAATTCTAGTGAGGTCTAAAATTTATAAATGAGGACATATTTGGACTTCCAAGAGGCATGTGAATCCACAGGACTCTGAATGGGTTTGATCTGAGTCCTCTAGGTCCATCGATGAGTTTTGACCAAAATCCATTGATGGACTTAGAGGGCTCGAATTTCTAAAACTTTTCCATGGGATAAAAATGTCTAGAATGTATATATGGCTTCCAATCATGGTCCTGAGACTCCCACAAGAAGATATAAGCATGTGTCAAGTTGCAAGAATGATGGTGCTAGTCTTCAAAGACCAGCACCAATGTGGTGCTGGTCTTTGAAGACCAACACTACTATGTGAAAAAAATCTCCAAATAGTTTGGAGCAATTCTAGTAAGATCTATAATTTGTAAATGAAGGCACATTTGGACTTTCAAGAGGCATGTGAATCCACATGACTCTGAATGGATCTGATCTGAGTCTTCAAAGTCCATTAATGGACATAGGGGACTTAAATTTCTAAAATTTTGGCATTGAATGAAAGGGGTGAGTGTTTAGAATGTATATATGACCTCCAATCATGATTTTGAGACTCCCACAAGAAGCTATAGCTGCGTGCCAACTAGCACAAACCTTGGTGCTGGTTTAGGAAGATCAGCACCAACGTGGTGCTGATTTAGGAAGACCAGCACCAACGTGGTGCTGGTCTTGAAAAACCATCACCACATTGGTGCTGCGGGGCTTGAAAAACCAGCACCACATTAGTGCTACTGGTCTTGTAAAACCAGCATCAACGTGGCCATGGGTTCTCATCAGAAAACCTGGTGTTGGTTTTGGAAGATCAATACTAACGTGATGCTGATTTTGCAAGACCAACACTACTATGTACAAAAATATTAAAATCATTTGGATCAATGATAGAAAGGTCTAGAAATAGTAAATGAGGGCATATTTTGACTCCCGTGAGCCATATAAACCCATAGGACTTGGAATGAGTCTGATCTGAGCTCTCTAGGTCCATCAATGGGTTTTAACTGAAACTCATTGATGGACTTAGGGGATTTGGATTTCTGAAATTTTGGTTTGGGATGGAAGGGGTTAGTGTTTAGAATGTATATATAGCCTCCAATTATGGTTCTGAGACTAAAAGAAGAAGCTATGACTGCGTGTCAACTAGCATAGACCTTGGTGCTGGTTTAGGAAGATCAGCACCAACGTGGCCATGGGTTCTCATCAGAAAGCCTAGTGCTGATTTTCAAAAATCAACACCAATGTGGTGCTGATTTTGCAAGACCAGCACTACTGTGTACAAAAATATTAAAATTATTTGGATCAAGGATGGGAAGGTCTAAACATAGTAAATGAGGATATATTTGGACTCCCGTGAGCCATGTGAACCCACAGGACTTGGAATATGTTCGATCTAAATTCTCTAGGTCCATCAATGAGTTTTGACAAAAACTCATTGATTGACCCAAGGGGCTTGAATTTCTGAAATTTTTGCATGGAATGGAAGGAGTGAGTGTATATAATATATATATATGACCTCAAACCATAGTTTTGAGACTCACTTAAGAAGCTATGATCGCGTGTCAACTAACACATACCTTGGTGCTGGTCTTGTAAAATCAGCATCACATTGATGTTGGTTTAGCAAAACCAACAACAACGTGGCCTCTTGGATTCTTCAAACTCAATATCTTGTTTTAATTGCTAGCAAGAATTTTATAAATAACAACATCAATAGCTTCTATCCAATAGTATTATTTCACTGTCAATATTAGTATAATTCATATGTAAAACTAAGTTTCATAAAAAATTACAAACATTTGTTAAAAATATGATAAATATCAAATATCAAATAAGAGTTAAAAAATTTCAGTTTTACAAATTCCAGTTCACATGAGGAAAATTATTTACACCAAGGCTAAACAAGTGAAATATGATGTCTCACACACTTGCATATTAAGGAAGTACTTCCTATCCCAATACTAAGGGAGCTTCAACTTGGCAGGGGTATGGGGCATGTCCAATCCTCGTATATAAACTTGTATGTGATGCAAATCAATGTAAGCAAATTGCAATAACTTAATGCATGATTTATACAAAAAATCAAGCAACAATACAAGTGGAAGCACAATCAGTATATCAGTTACTGGACAGCTATAAGTCGAGCAACAATTTTTTTGCTTGATTCTTGAAGCTCACTACAATCAGAATCTCATCCAAAGTGTAGTATGTCTATAAATTTCTTTGTTCATGCAATAAAGGGAATCATTCTATGGAGGTATGTGTGATTTACAAAATTATGATGATAATAATAATAATAATAATAATAATAATAATACAAAATTCTAAAAATAATATTACTTTGTAATACAAGATATGTTGGTGCTAGTTTTTTTAAAAAGAGCACCAACGTGGTGCTGTTCATTGGTTCTGTTTTGAACGTGGTACTATTTTGTTCAAAACAGCACCACGTTGATGTTATTTTTTTCAAAACAGTACCAAGTTAGTATTGTTTTTTTTCAAAACAACATTACGTTAATTCTGTTTTGAATAAAATAGCATCACATTGGTGCTATAATTTAAATCAGGATTAATTAGAGATAAATTATATAATTTTTATAAATATCTAAATTAAATGCATTGAAACGAAATATTTCAAATTTAATTATCTTTATATCTTATTGCTCATGTAAACTAACTCTATTAAATCCATTATCTTAATCGACCCAACCTAATCAACCTAAATAGATCAATATAACCAACTGTAATGAAATAATTGAATCAACCAGAGTAATCCCTATTCGACAAAGTTGAATGACTCATTTAGACCAAGTGCATTGTATAAAGTAAAAAACTCAATAAATCTAAAACAACAAAAAATCCTTAACCATTGAATAACGAGCATACACATAGAATTTAAAATTACAGCTTTTATGCTCTTCTATCAATGAACTACAAAATTAATAAACTATAAAATGAATCATGATACATGGTGAAAAATCAACTACAACGTTGGTGCTATTTTTTTTTTCAAAACAGCACTAACGTGGTGCTATTATGTTCAAAATAGCACCACGTTGGTATTGTTTTGAAAAAATCAGCACCAACGTTCCATTAATCTCATAATTATATAGATTTGTCAGCATTTGAGCTTTCTCACTGTGAGATACATCTTATGTGATAGAGTCTAAATAATCAAGAAAATTAAAAAAGATCCAACTATACCATTTTCATCTACATGATCGAAATTTAATAGAAAAACTAAAGTTAAACTTTAAAATAGTGTACAGAGGAATGAAACTTATAGCAAAATTTAGAAAGATTGAATTTAAACTTTAAATTATATTATAGAGGAATAAAACTTATACCAGAAATAGAAGGATTGAAGTTCAACTATAAATTATATTACAGAAGAATAAAAATTATGGCATAAATAGAAGGATTATCAAATTTTGTTGCTATAGATATTTAAGGGAGCGACAACCAGGAAGGAAACGAGCGACGACAGTAAGAGATCCCCGAAAAGATATAGTGGGAACGAGCAACGATAGTTAGGGATGTATGGAGAGACGGTGGTGGCCAATGATGAATTTAGAATTTAGGAAATGAAAGAAGAGAGGAAAAAAAGAGATGATGAGATTTAATTTTTTTTTTACAAAAATATGAAGAATCAGATTAAAAAAACCTGCACGAAAGAAGATAAAAAAAATTAAAATTTTTTGATTTTGATTATATTGTTCACGATCACTTATATATGTACGTAATATCAAAATTGATAATTACGCAAATTTGTCTTTATGCGCCCTCTCTCTTCTCCTGGTATAAAAGAGAATTATATATATATATATTTGCTTAATTATCATGCCACACCGGCCCACCCCTTTCATCCTCATCGTGTGATCTATATATACCGGGGGAAGTGAGAGGGCGAGGCGTTTCGTGATCGCGCTCGCTGCTGCTACATCGACATGGCGAAGGAAGACGATTCGGGCATCGAGAAGCTTCCTGAGGGCTGCGTCTCCAACGCCATCGCCCTCACGTCGCCCCTCGACGCTTGTCGCTCCTCCGTCGTCTCCACCGCCTTCCGCGCTGCCGCCGACTCCGACCTCGTCTGGAACCGATTCCTCCCCGCCGACACCCCCGCCCTTCTCTCGCTCGCTCTCCATCCCATCGACTACTCCTCTAAGCGCGATCTCTTCTTCCGCCTCTCCGACTCGATTCTCATCGACGGCGGCAAGATGGTACCGACCCTTTCCCCTTTTCTCTCTTATTCAGTTTTTTTCCTCTTCCATCAATTCGATTCTTCGCTTATTTCTATTCCCCTCCCCCGTTCGTCATCCCCAATAGTTAAATCTAAGATCATTCCTCGACCAATCATCCATAAAGTATGATGTGATTTTTTTGGATTTTTAAATCAGTTTTAAATCAACAAAAAAGTTGATCATGATGGCCTTTTCTTTTTCGTTTTTAATTGTGATCCTGGACTTGTTTTGCTTTCGGTGACTTCGGCGGCGACGTCAGATCGAAGATTGATTAACGAATGGTGTGTGTTGGGGTTGGTTTTGTCGCAGAGTATGTGGTTGGAGAGATCGAGTGGTGCCAAGTGCTACGCGCTCTCCGCCCGAGCCCTCTCGATCGTGTGGGGCGACACGCCTCAGTACTGGCGGTGGATCGCTTCGCAAGATTCCAGGTAATGCCAAAAGCAAATATGAGTTTATTTATTATCTATTTGTTTGTTTATGCCAAACTTCAGCTCATTTTATCTTATCCACATTTTTTATCGATTCCTTTTGTTCTATCTATGATTTGTGTAAATCAGAGTGTGGGTAAAAAGAGAGATTAGGGGGGAATAAAAAACAATGCCATTTGGGAAGACTAAACAATTTATAGTTTAGAAACGATGAGTTCAGTCAACACGGTAATTACATGTCAGGTACCAACATGAAACATAAAATGATTATTTAACTTTAGGAGGAATTTGGTTTTATATCTTTCATATTTGATTGTTTTCCTAAAACATTATTTTTATGCCACAGTAGCGTGAATAAAAGGGGGAATGTGATTCCCATGCTAAAGTAACATGGCAGAGAACTTTTATCGTTAGTAGCAGTGCGACATTACTATGGATATTTCTTGGAATGTGAGTTATACTTGTGAAGGTTTTTTTTTTATTTATTTAAAGGATGGGATAAGGATGGAGCCCGGAATTTCATATCGAATGATATTGGATGAGTGAAAAATGCCTATTTATATTTAGGGAGGACGGTCATGTCTTTACCCTTTATTTGCTCCTCTTTTACGCCTATTCTTATACTCTTACATTTTTTATACTAAAAAAAATTGAGGGCTATGATATTAATTTATAAAAATTAATATCATAACTTAATTACATTAACATCAATGATGTTAGTTTAAACTACCACGTTCATTCGATGAGGCCCAACATGAACTTGATTTTTTGGAGACTAAGATCACATTCTAGTTGATTTTTTGTATAACATTATATTATCTTCCGAAAGGCCAAAATAAGCAATGAATGATATCGTTGAACTTCTTGCAATCTCAAAAATCTACAAGACCTGAAATGAATCTAATCATATCTATTTAGGTCCTATAGAATAATAGTTATTGCATGCATATGAAAGAGAGAAAAGAGAAGAGATCATAGAGAAGAGAGTTTGTAAGCATAGAAGAGAGGAAAGAAAAAAAAAATCAAATTTGACAGAGGGATAAAATGAAAAAAAAAATACGTCTTTTGGGCATTTTCAAACCGAGGGTGTCTTTTGGTCAATCCCAAATTTTAGATGTGCCTTTTGGACAATTTCCGAATAGAGAGGGTTTGAAATTAAAAACGAAATTGAGTGTAGGGGTCAAAATGAAAATGTAGCTGGGGACCATGAACCATCGCCATTAAATCCCTTTGATCGTGTGGCTGTAAAAGGGCTCTCACCCACCCATTGTGTGCGAGCGCCTTGCACATATAAACGTATGAAGTTGAAAAAAATTTAGGTACGGCAAAATTTCCGTGTAG
The DNA here is from genome assembly GCA_038050645.1 of Hedychium gardnerianum. Classification (NCBI taxonomy): domain Eukaryota; kingdom Viridiplantae; phylum Streptophyta; class Magnoliopsida; order Zingiberales; family Zingiberaceae; genus Hedychium; species Hedychium gardnerianum. The sequence goes on along the minus strand of JBBUKS010000095.1, from coordinate 3,346,671 downwards.
ACAATGTATTATTAATAATAATAATATCTAATAGAATATTAATTCCCAACACTTGTTTTTTTTTATTTCGAATTGATTGGTTCTCAATTTAGTATAAATTTTGAATGTTTAAATACGCACTTTGAATTATAATAAAACTAGCATAAATATGATGAATTCAATAGACTATATGATAATTTTGGAGGATTTTAAATCAGTTTAAATGTTAATATATGACTTCTTTAATTGATATAAAATTTAAAATATTTTTAATCAAATAGGTAATAATGTAGTGTGTTAAGTTGCTAGCTTCCTTATAAAATTAAGATTATATGTATAAATCTATTAAAAATAGGAAACTTAATTTGTTAAAATATTAAGTTTAGTTGGAATTTTTTCTATTAAAAATAGGAAACTGTTATCAGTCTGATTAAACAGATTAAGTAGGTAAAGATCATGACCATGAAATGCATTTTAATAATTAATTTCGATAAGGATTTGAGACGATCAAGAAAGCAACAGCGACGATTTCCACGCTTTTGCTTTTGCTTCTGAAGCACTTTTCAGCTTCCCCTCCTTTGTCAGGTTTGCAGAGGTGGCCGAGCTGGTAAACGTATGCTGGCTGGAGATCCACGGCCATATCCAAAGCAAGATGCTAACTCCCCAAACAACCTACGCTGCATATCTCATCTTCAAGCTCGCCGACTGGTCCCGCGGCCTCAACCACCCCACTCAAGAAGCTTCCGTCACGCTTGGCCTCCGCTCCTCCACTACCGCAGTCCACTTGCAGCCCCGAAGCGATGACGCGCAGGCGCAATTCAATCGAATTCAATCCGGACTACTGTCGGAGAGGGATGATGGATGGATGGAGGCAGCAATGGGGGAGTTTTATAACGAGGAAGGGGAAGATGGGGAGGTCGTCATGAGCTTCATGGATATCAAGGGTGGGCATTGGAAGAAGGGTCTCATTGTCCAAGGATTCGAGATCAGGCCCAGACACACAAAGCACCACTAGTTCTGCTTTGCTCTGTTTCAAAGAGATCGAGATCAGAATATCGCAGATAATTTGTTTATTTGTAAACTACTGTGGATACCTTTTTCCTAAAAGTTACTCTCTCTATATATATATATATATAGTATTATTCTGTATGTCCTTCCGTGCAGACTGAATGCAGATAGAATGTCTACATGCGCAATTCAGTGCATGTAAGGCGCCTGATAAATATTTCATTAGACTTGAGAGTTAAAGGTGCTCGTTCTTTGACTAACATTTATTTTATAGTTTATTGTAGCATCGAGTACTTGTGTTTGATAAACCAAACTCACGATACATTAGGGACTTTATGTTACGTTATTGTGAACAATTTTTTAAACATAATATTAATAAGTAGTGGGAATCTGTTGGATTGTCGGTACACTTATTAAAATGTGATAGAAAATATCCAAATGTAAGAGGCCAAAAGATTAAATTAGCCAATGCAATGGCCGAGCTTGAAAGGTTCACCAAAAGCTCCAACGTTACCGGGACAGGATAACACAAGCTGTACCACTCGAATATAAACCAGCATCGGCCATGTGTCGATCAAATTGATTCACTTTTAATTTTTCCCTCTGTTTATATATGATTTCAAATACCTGATAATCTTCAAGCGTGCATGACTTGAAACCAGAAGCACAGTAGATGAAATAATACTCCCAAGTACGCACAAACTTCTCATCGAATCCTAAGGC
>JBBUKS010000095.1:3291893-3337797 GCA_038050645.1 Hedychium gardnerianum | reverse complement strand
TTTCCCTTATAAGCTCATGATCTTTCTCATGTATTTTCAATGTGGGACTTTGTTTGCAACCTTGCAACCCCAACAGTTTCAAGATGAACTGCGAGGTTTGATGTTTTGTAACACTTCATTTGTGAAGCAAAAAGGGTCAATGCTCTTTTTTGAGGTGATGGAAACTGTATATGGAAAAGAGGGAGCAACTCCAAAAGACGTTTCCTTTTGGGTACAATATAGTGAGTTACAATGTCAGCTGAAGTGTTTGTGTCGTTTCTTTGAGTTTTGTGAAATTGTGTGTAGACATTTGATGTCTGTTCTGGTGAAAAGAAATGTCACTATAGTTTTAGAAAATTATATTTTGGAACGATGGCACAAAGACATTAAACGTGGATATCAAGGAATCACCAATATTTATGATGATTCTTGTCATCATGCAGAGGAAAGATGAAGATATAATAATCTTCAACCATTGTTACAGGAAGTGGGACAACTTGGGTCAAAAAATGATGAGAGGTGCTTTGTTTTAATAGGGATATTGAAAGAAGCAAAAAAAAAGGATTATGGATATAAATATTGGTGATTCATTGGATGGTGATCAGGACAGCAATAGAATACATGAGGAATCAAGAAATGAGAGCAAAAAGTTTCACAGTCCACTAAAAGTAAGGTCTCGTGGACGTCCACCGATGAAAAGAAAACAATCCAAAATTCAGCAAATTGTGAAAAAGGGGAAGGCAAAGTCTCGGAAAAAGGTTTGGTTGTATATTTGGTGCAATTTGCTATTTTGGTGTTATGTTTTGGTGATAATTGATTTTACTTTTGTTATTTGTTAACATTGAACATAAATACATCTTCTACAAGGTTCTACAATTGATAGAAAGCAAGATAAGTTATCAAATTTGAATCCTCCAAGTATGATCGATGATCAATCCAGTCAAAATGTAAGTTAGACGTGTGAAATTTTTTGAATTTTGAATTTATCATTTTACATTTCATTTGTATATGTATTTAAGAGTTGATAATTTTGGCAAGAAATTGGTACTATTTTATTTAAGAGTTGGTAGTTTTGGCAAGAATTTATTATTTTACATTTCATTTGTATTATGTTCTTTATGAATGACCGTAATTATTATTAATCTCTTCTTTTTTTGTAGTTAAGTTGTAGCTGAAAAAGTTGTCTATTCAACAAATTAACAATTTGCTTATTCTCTAAATGGAAGAGAGAGATTTTCAGGTTTGATTGCAGTTAAACCTTATGATTCTTTATTTGCTATATTTTACTGTGTTTGTGTTGATTTAACTCCCCCTGAATGATTGTATTCTTCATTTACTGTAGTTGGGAATCTGCTTTGGAAAATATTTTATTCATTTTGTAAGTTGTGTACTAAGGACTGCACCGGGGAAATAGAGTTGATGATAGAAGAGAGAGAACACAGTTGGAGTTGATGACTTCATTCAAAAGATCTTTTGGCTGCTGTTATCTCCCTCCATTGAATCCTAAAATGGATTTGGGGAGTTTACTCTATCTAAGTTGAATGTTTGTGTGGTGAAATTAAAGGGATGTTTAAGGGCATTGTTTGTTAATAAATTGAGGGGTTGCAAGGTTTATGTTGGCCTTGTACTAGATTCTTTTTTAATTGAAGATTGTAATGCAATTAGGTTTATATGTAATACATCTTCAATGAAGGATATATTATGTTATTGATTTGGTTATTTTTGGACTTTTTATGCAAAAGTCAATTAGTGTAACTGGTATTTGAAATTTTTGATGGATTAGTTTACATGTTTTTGAGATGGACCTGATTTATTTAACAATTTTGTGATTATGTCATCTTCTGGACATAGACTGGATGTTGATTCCCGGCTGTTATGATTTTACTAGTAGGTATGTTGGCATTGATTGATTAGTGCATTTTGTAGATTACAAGTTATGACTTTTGACCTCTTGCATTTGGCTCAATATTTTCTTCGTAACATCTATGTCAAATTCTTTCAGAGACTCAACTTCAAATCTTCTTTCATTTTACTTTCCCCCAGCCCTGCTTAGGAAATTTTCCTTCATCAAAACTCTACTAGAGAAGAATTATGGGTAATGATTAACTTTGTGACAATTCTGGGTAAAAACCAAATTGCATCAACTAAGAATAACATAATTTCGTCAAACAACCCAGCAAAAAAATCAAAAAACACTGAGAAGACACATTAAAAAACCAAAAATATCTTTCATTACTTCAACAATTATTTGCTTATAACAAATTACATCAACCACCTCAAAATCATCACAATCCAAGTAAATACAACTACAGTGATAGCAACTCTAAACTTCCTATTTAGTGAACATATTTCATCACTCAACTTCATAGTAACAGAGTTGCTCACATCCTCCAGGAGATCATTGCAATCAACTGCACCCTCGTAACTATTAAATTTCTTCAATTCACTAATCGATCTTTGTAATTTTTTGTTATCCCTCTTCAGATCATTAATAATTGTCTTAGTTCTTTCTGACAATTTTAGGTTATGCCATAAGAAGAAGCCACGTCCCCTTTCCTGAATATCCAATAAACTTAATGAAAATCCAATAATTAAAAAACATATAAATACAATTGATTTTGAAATAATTTTATATAAAGAAAATTTATTCTAAATTTTGGACATGAAAAAAATTACCTTTCTAGGTTGGTTTCCTTCCATGATATCCAGAGAGTAGCTTTTAACCCACAATAACATAATATATGGGGAGTTTCACCTTGTTCATCATTCATGTGTCTTAGAGTGAAAAATGTTGCTGATGAAGAGCCGGCTGCCATGAATATTTATTCCTTTGTCCTGCAATTTTTTTCATATCAATAGTTGTTCTTAGTTTTATACAATTCAATTATGGCAAAAATGGCGAAACGCTCGCCCCCAGCGCCCCCGCCAGTCCGTCCCAGGACCAACACGGAGGAGGTAAATCACGGGGGCTAGCCTAGCCAGCCCGAACAGTGACTAGTGCATAAGGGGGGGTGGAAACTCGATACTATGGTTCATAGGATCGTGTGATTCGTAGGATTGTCCTTACGAAATGGACAGATGATTAGTACATGGAGCGTTGTCATCATAAGGTTTGAGGGTCAAATTCTGACTAGTAATCAGGTTTCTATTCTTTCTCATGTATTGATCATTGTCCGGACTAATAAACTAGCCCGCGTGATTTACCTCCTTCGTGTTAATCTTGGGACGGACTAACGGGGGCGTTGGAGGTGAGTGTTTCGCCTTTTGCCACCGTGTGATTCATAGGATCATGATCCTATGCAGAATGTGATCTTATGCCGGATCGATTTGAGTTAAGATTTGATTGAGTTAAATCAGATCGATAGGATCAAATCTTTAGAGTCCGTGATTTCTAGGTAAAAAAAGATAATCATAAGATGACTCAATTTAAAGACCCACAAGTAACCTCAACAAAAAATGTATAAAATAATATAGGATCGTATCAATTTTATCGATCTCACTGATTTGTTTCAATTTCACAGCAAAGGATGATTCGAAACGATCTCGGATCCATTTGATACTTCCAAATCAAAATTGTATAATCCTACTATCCGAATCATAATTCTACAAACCATGCTGGATACACACAACAATACCATAAGCAAATTTAATTTAAATCCTTTTTCAAACATATTAAAATAAACTCAATCAAACTCAACGACTTTGGGACATCGTTGCACCATTAATCCCTAACACCACTATTGGTCCTTTCAACAACGACACAAACGCTGTCTCCACGAGATGAGCTGTTGGCTAGTGCATGAGGTGTTGCCATAATGAGATCCGAGGGTCAAATCCTGACTAGTAGTCAGGTTTTTGTCCTTCTTTATGCACTAGTCACTGTTCGGGCTAGCTAGACTAGCCCCCGTGATTTACCTCCTCCGTGTTGATCCTGGGACGGATTGGCGGGGGCGCTGGGGGCGAGCGTTTCGCCTTTTGCCACAATAATAGGGGTGCAAATAGCTACGGAGCTATGATGCAGTGATAGGACATTTAAGTTATTACTCAAATATTTATGATATCATCTTCAGTTATGACGTATTTATAAAATTTTTCTTTTAAATGAGATACACAATCAAGGGATACTGAACTTTTGGGTCATTGGCCGCGAACACTTTTTGATTTACTTTGATGGTTGATAAAAAAAATTCATGAGATAAAACCGGTCACCCACAAGGTTAGCTTGGTTTATCATAATAGGAGTGCAAACTTATTGGAGCAAAGTTTGATTCTCGAGCTTATCGGTTTGAAAAATATTTAATTCATATTTAAAATTATTAATTTTGAGCCGAATTTAAACACGATTGATAATTTTTTTAATCAAATTTGAACTCATAATATTTTATTTAATTATCCATTGGCAGCTTGCAAATCGAACTTGAATTAAATTCAAATTATTTTTATACTATTTTAATTTAAATATGCTCAAATTCAAATAATTTAAATTAAATTTAAATTTAAATCATTTTAAATTAAAGTTTGATTTTGCTCGAACAAGATTTGAATAATTCGAACTCGAGCTCAAAATGTATTTTGAACCGAGCTTGAGTAAAAAATATTTGTATTTTCGAGTTTTGAATTAAATTTGAATATCATATATATTTTTTAAACTCAAACTCAAATATTAATATTTTCATATTATTCAGTTCGATTTATTTGCACCCTAATCCACAATAACAGGGGAGACAAATCGATATCATTTATAAAAGTGTGAGGGCTGAAATAAAAATCACAGGAGCATTTCAGAATAGCAATAATTACAAGGGTGAAAATAAAAGCATTCCTAATTATTATCATTTTTCATATTTGACTTTGACGAGAGATGTGTTTCTCTTCATCCTTTCGAGTAAACATGTCTTTAATGACTTAATCTTCATCCTTAACAATGTCGAAAGTACAAAAAGAGTAAAAATAGGCCCCTAACAAGAAATATGATCCCTACTAAACTCATTAACAAATTATTAACAAAGCAAAATAGTCAACCAAGTTCTAGATTCTCTGAAGGATTAGTCAAACACAAACTCAAAAACCATACAGAATTGTCCATCAATGCACAAGTAATCCAGGAATTTTATCAAAAAACTTTCCAGAAAAGGAATTTCTTCATGATGGTTTGTGTCATTTCTTTCTCTCTGGCACACAGCTGATTCAACAGTGAGAAAGAGGAATGAACAAGAACTTGAAACTATAGCGATAAAGAAGTTTCAAGTAACAAGAGAAGAACTTCATGGTGAAAGCAAGAGCAAGAACCAAGTTTATGAAAACTACTTCAATACTAGTAGTAACTCAATAAAGCAGAATTACAGATTGTAACCAAACTCGAGACCAAGAAGCGATTACAACACTCGGAGACTTCAGCTAATTAGTATCATAAAATAAAGAACAATGTATTATGATGAGGATTATTCCACAAGAAGACAGGATACATGTTTTTGCATTTTGTAGATACATCATGTTCCTCAAAGCATCAAATAAGAGAACTACAAATTCTGATGAACCATGGCAACAAGAACATGACCATTAATTGGTTTGTTTGCTATGACTTGGAGTAACTTGTCTAACAGGAGAAAAACATGCAGATAATCAACAAAAGACCGTAATTTTTTTTACACTTCTTGTTTCTCAAAACCTTCAACTTGATTCAAAAAAGTTCTGTAGGGAAAGATATATGCAATTGTTCCTGATCCAAATGTCAAGAACACATGCTGGACAATGGGCAACAGGATAAGAAGCTATAAAGTTCAGAAACAATTGGACAACTTAATACTCTCAATTATGCTAAGCCAGTTGAACGATCGCATTTCTGTGCTATAAACTAAACTTTTATAGCAAAACCATTTACAGCTCCAAATTTGTATAGAAAAAAAGCAAGAAGAGGAAAATTATCTATAGAATATAGATTAACTCAGACTGTAGCAATCTGGAACTATAGAGTGAGGAACTCCAACGATTCTCAAATTTGACTTAAAAAAGCAGAAAAATTCAAGTAATAAAGATTGATCCATCCATTTTTTACTCAATCTCCTCGAAATCGATCGATCAATCCGATAAAGTCGAGTAGAAAAGGGAGTAGCAAAACCCCACCTTTGGGCTCAATCGGTTCCCTTCTTCTTGACTACTCGGCGCCTCGTGCTCCGCTTCCATGGCTGCATCACGGAATCGTGGAACCTCGAGGGCATTGCCAATGGCCTCTTCCTCCCCTTCCCCTTCGAACAAGATTCAACTCCGCGGTCCACCTCCCGCTCCACGTCCATAGCTCTTTCCCCGAAAACTTCGATGACGGCCAACACCAAGAGATCGAGACCCTCGCAGCGGCTCGCAGGATCACTAGAAGCGCCCATCGGGGTAGCGACGTCGGAAATGGAGCTCAAAGGTGGAGTCTTGGATGCTCGAATTCTCATTGGAAAAAAAAACCCGCTTTGTCGGATTGGAATACTCGCCGAGAATCGGCAAAGGAGAAAGCTGAGATTCGGAGATGGCAATCGGATGAGAATTGTGCGAGGAGATTGGAGAAGGCAGAGCAAAGGGGACGCGAGATCGAGACGAACTAGAGAGGAGGCAAATGGTGGAATAGATGGCCTGCGTGTTTTCGATATATGAAGGGGGCTGTGCGCGAGAATATGTTTCTTTTTTAGGGGTGCATTGTTATATAAAAAAAATTGAACCGAACCGGTTTCCGATACCAAATTAGTGGTCGGACCGGTGATCGGTTGGTCGAACCACACCGATCTAGATCAATTGACTAAACCGCAAAGGTATAAATAAACTAGTTAATTTGGATTAGACCACAGGTTGACAGGGCGTCAAATAATTTAAAATGATTAAATTAATTTTTTATTAATTTATTTAAAATAAATCTAAATTAATTAGTTTGCATGCCAAGCGGATCACGATGAATTCGAATTAACACACTAGTTGTGACGTAAAAAAATAAATAAAAAATTTTAAAATAGAAATAGACTTTCAAATAAAGTTTATTTATGAATAATTAATAAATTTATTAAGAGTTATATATCCTGCATACTTTATCCTGTATAATCATGAACACCTATTGAGGTGATCATTTATATATTATTGATAAAAAATATGTGATATGATCATGATCAAGATTATATCATCTCAATAAATACACACGATTATACAAGATAAAATATTTGGACCATTAAAACTCTCTGTATATAATTTGTATGCTAAGCATTCTGCTGCGCGCTCATGTGCACGCATGAGAGGGCAGGGCACATAAATGTGGCAGAGCCCGGGCTACATTGGCGCCCTCTCCTGATAGCAAAAAGGCGAAGCGCTCGTCCCCAGCGCCTCCGCCAGTCCGTCCCAGGACTAATACGGAGGAGGTAAATCACGGGGACTAGTTTAACTAGCCCGAATAGTGACCAGTGCATGGAAAGGGTAGGAACCTGACTACTAGTCAGGATTTGACCCTCAGACCTCATAATGACAACACTTCATATACTAGTCATCAGTCCATCCCATGGGGACATTGACGCCCTCTCCCTTTAGGCGTATAGACGCGTAATATATTAAAATTATAAATATATTTTGAGTGCAGGAAAGTTAGAAAGAAATATGTTAATAATTAGTGAGTTAAATGACAAGCTAAAACTTAATTTATTAAATTTCAAGGGGCGGACTAGAAAACGATAACATATTTTGTGGATTCCAATAGCCCGTTATTTGCAGAAGCGGATCCCAACCCGATAGCCCGATTAAGTATAAATATAACGGCTTTCTCCGTCCCGCCGTTGTTGCCTTCTGCTCTGCCTGGGGTTTTTTTTTGCTTTCTAGGGTTTTGCGATTCGATTTGGCCGGTTTTGAAGCTCGCCTCGCCTCTTGGGATCTCCTCGCTTTGCTTCGTGTACTTCGCCTCGATGGGAGGCTCGCGCACGCAGGCGAACAAAGCTCACAAGAGTCGCTTCGCTTCGAAAGCTTCTCGTCAGCTCCACCGGACCTCCGGCACTGGTGAGTTAATTGTTGAATTTGAATTTTCTCTGTCGTATGCATTTCCTGAAAGTCCATCCGTGTGTATTTAGATGGTAAACGTATCGGGAAGCCAGATTCTCATCGGGCCGCAGTGAAGGGGGCCCGTGCTGCTCGAATTCAGCGCAGCAAAATGGTAGGTTCCACTATCAGTTGTTGCATTTTTCTTGCATTTTATTAAGCATCACGAGAGGGTGCTCTTTTCCTCCAATGTTTTGTTGTAAGATTAGCGTTTGATTGAAGTAAAATACCTGAGTTTGTTTTGATGTTTTAAGGGCTGTCATCTTGAGAATGAAAGAAAAACTTGATTTTTTTTAAATGCGAATAATTCTCAATATCTCTTGAACTACAGATCCGTGACCAGAAAAGGGCCGCTTTGCTAAAAGAGAAAAGAGCCTCAACTGGATCCTCAAGTCCGCCTCGTGTTATTGTGAGTAATATTAAACTTGAATTTTATTTTGTTAATTATGCCATTACAGTTGCTTCTCGACTTGAAAATTATTATCAAGATTCAAGGCAATTTCATCTTTAAGAGGTATTCCTCAATTTTGGTTCACAATATAAATTACTAATGAATTTCTCCACAAAAATTTCCTTTTCAGGTATCAACTTATTTGAATTTGTTTAATTAATGCGGTGGTTTAATTGACTTGACAGTTTCTTTTTTAATAAATATTTCATAAACAATGTATGATGATTTAAGAAAATTTATGTTTCAGTTAATGACTAGACTACCTGATTATAGGCTATGTTGATAAGATAAAAAATGCACTTAACTTAAAATCAGAATCTTGTACATCAGATTGCAGTGTCTTGTGTGAGGATTATGTTTGCTGCATGGCTGGTGGCTTGATGTCATTACCTTCAGCATTCAAAGCATTGACAAGTGGTTAATAGTTAATGTAGTTAGTCAAGTTCACATTTTGTATTTGACAATTGGTACTTTTTAAAGTGAATCTGTGTTACTTTCACTTTTCTTGCATATACACTTTAGTTTTGGGTTTGGATTTGTTTCCCTTCTGAGTAAGACCGACATTAATTTATATGATTGGTGTCAGGTCCTTTTTGACCTTTCCTCGTCCACAAATCTGGGTAAAGTTGCAAGGGATCTGTTGATGCTATCATCAGGAGAAGATACAACACCTTTGTTGAACACTGTTGCTTCATCAATTTACAAATTTAGGCTAACGGTTTGTTCCTTACTGCAAACTTTGCTATTATGCTTCCTGTTATTGACTGTCATCTTGATGTTCTACTTGACTGTTGTGACTCTTTGCTATGTCTAGCAATCTATTTCATAGTGCTATTTTATGTGCCAAATGTTGTTGTTTAACTTACAATATGCTTTTTAATCATGGCAATGACTGTGAAGGTCTTGGAAGCTCCACATGGAGATCTGTTATCATGCGTGGAAATGGCAAAGGTGTAAAATATACATGGGCATTTCATAGAAATGTTTTTATATATAATTGACAAGTTATGCTTATCTTCTTAAATTATTTGAAACAGATTGCAGATCTTATTGCATTTGTAGTGTCTGCAAATTCATTGGTTGATGAATATGAAACAAGCAACCCGGTGGATGCATTTGGACAGCAATGTCTTTCTGTCTTCAGAGCCATTGGTTTACCAAGCACTGCTGTCTTAATTAGGGTAAATATTTAATGTTGCATGCTTTTCATGCTCACAAAATTGTCTATCGTACCAAATTGAGCGCATTTGAATTTTGGACAATGGATATTGTCAACAGGATCTTCCTTCAGACATAAAACGAAAGCAAGACTTCAAAAAATTGTGCATTTCTCATCTTTCTTCTGAGTTGCCTGAAGATTGTAAATTTTATCTGGCTGATACTAAGGATGATTTGCATAAGGTATTGCCACAATGCGCTCTACCAAAAAACATTCTCATTAGATTGAAATATTTACGCAAAGTCCTAAACATCTCCTTACTATTTGTAAATGACCTTGTCTTGTAGTTCATGTGGCTTTTCAAGGAGCAAAGCCTTTCATGCCCTCATTGGAGGAATCAAAGACCTTATCTTATGTCCCAAGAGGTGCACTTTTTGGAAGCAATTCTATACAAGATATATATTATAGAATTAGGCTTATTATATTGTTTGAGCAAATAATATGCTATCCTCATGCATATGTCATATGATCACTAGATCTGCATTTTGATTTGGCAATATTTTTGTATATGTTTTATTTGTCAGTTTTAACAGCACATAATGTGAGTTTTTTTTTTTGCCTTGATATACTGCACATTTCCTGCCAACTTCTCTGACAATACTTTTATCAGACACTTTTAGAACCTGATCACGATAATCCTGGAATGTGCTCGTTACTTCTGTCTGGTTATGTGCGTGCTCACAGTCTTTCTGCTAACCAACTGGTAAGTATTTTATCTAGGGCATGTTTCTTTATCAGTGCATGGTTCTTACTTCTTCCACTCTAGGTTCATGTTTCAGGCACCGGAGATTTTCCAATAGCGAAGATTGATATCCTTAAGGATCGATTCCCTATTAATGAAAGAAAAAGTTCTAACTCAATGGATTCTGATGATATGAATAATTTCCAGGTAATTTTCTTCTTAAAGAAATAAAATGATCTTCCATCTTTCTTTCAATTCTAGATTCAAAAGGTTTCTTGTTAGCTTGTTTGAAACTCTTTTAAGTTCTCCTATAAGTGATTTGTGGTATTTGAAATTACGACTATTGGGCTACAACCTCATACATAGAAATTATGACCTCATACCTTGTCTATGTCAGTAGCAAATTCTATTATTTAATTATTCACTAATGTAAAGACAGTTTAGTTATATATGGTTGAATACATTGCATCTAAATTTCTCATCAGGTTTGTCAATAGTTGCTTTTCTCCTGCTTTGGTTATCAAAGAGTTAATTTTTGATACATGTGATATAATCTATTTTTTGATTACTTAACTGTTGCTTACTATCCTCCATTTATACATGTGATATAATCTATTTGATTAAAATCAGCAAACCTAAGTGGAATTTCTTGCTTGAGAAAACATGCAGGTCATACAGACTCTACTTCCAGATCCTTTGAAGCAGGAACCTTTGGTTGTTGAAAATGTACCCGACCCTCTTGCAGGTGAACAGGTGAGGATAGATTATTTTTGATCCATGTAGTCTACTCAAGTACTTCTTTTGTTTTTTGTAAACTATGAAGTTTGATATACTTGCTGATTTTTTTGAACCTATGGTTGTGCTATTGATATCTCTGATTTGTTGCTCGTTCCATAAGCATATGTTTGCACTTTTTTTTTTTTTTCCTTTTTTGTTTTGGGCTAATATGTAACAGTAAAAGGTAACCATTTTACTTTCTGTCTGTTGTTGCATAAGAAATTTACATTGCTTGTTCCATGATCATATGTTGACACAATTATTTCTTTTTTTGCTATGAGGTAAGGTGTATTTTGCAAGGTTCTCCTTGCCTTTTGAACTAATATATATCCACCTTGGTCACACTACAAAAGATGACTACTCATCTTTCTATTTACTATGAATCTTGATTCAGTTGGAAGGAAAATTTGAGTTATTACTATTATTTGGCATCTTTTGAAACTATCGTTTTATCAATTTGTTCCATTACAGCACAAGGAGTTGGCATCTCTTAAATATATTTCTTATTTCAGGAATGTTTCCCATGAGGGAAGAAAATATCGAGAGAAAGAAATAGGGATAAGGAAAAAATACATATAGGAAAAGGATTAAGAATCATTTTCCTACATTCTTGGTTTCCTTGGAGGGAAGGAAAGAAGAAGAGTTTTTTGTTTGTCAATTTCCTTAGGGAGAAGGAAAGAGGAGAAATTTATTTGTTAGAAAAGAACATAATTTGAAAATAGATTTGAAAAGAACAAATAATTTCAAAAAATTTAAGATTTAATTTAAGCTTCATTGCATGTGAATGCGAGTTTTTGGCCAGAATCAGACAAAAGCACTGGAGGAAAATTGGAAAAAGATTTTCCCAGTCTTTCCCTTCCCTCTTCTTTTCTGTCCAATGAAACAGAGGGAAAGATCCACTGTAGAAATATTTTTGTCGCCTTATTTCTATTTGTTTTTGCATTCCTTGCCTCATAGGAAACACACCCTTAGTGATTGTTTTGGAGGAAGCAGTTTGTTGGTCATAAAAGGTTGTTAGCAAAGTCTGAAATTTTTCTCCCATTTATTCTTTTTATGTTATGACCATCAGCATGGTCTGTTGCTCGCAGCATGAACTGTCCTGGAGAATTCTACCTTCCGGCTCTAGTACATTTGACTTGTATGCTATTTATGCTTACCTTTGGGCATGTTACACTGGTTCAGTTGCTAGACTGTCAAAGGATGCCAAATATTTGACTAAAGTTCAGGTGGCCTCGCGATTTCCATTCTCATATGCATGCTATCCGGTACCAACATTTGTGCTGTGGCTTATCAATTTGTAACAACCTGTAATACACAGTAGTATGGATAAAGGTAGTCCTCATGGGACGGGCTGATGGCTAGTGCATGGGGTGTTGCCACTAGATGTCTGAGGGTCAAATATTGGCTAGTAGCTAGGTTTCTGCCTTTCCCTATGCATTGGTCATTGTTCTGGCTAGTAGTCACCCGTGATTTATCTCCTCTGTGTTGGTCTTGGGACGGGCTAGCGGGGGCGTTGGGGAGAGCGTTTCGCCTTTTGCCACCATATTACGGATAAAGGTAAATTACACAGATTACTCTAAAGCTGCAAAGGCCACCATGTTCAAAGTCATTCATGCTCTTTCGAATATATTTTTAAGCTTTAGATGCCCATCCGTTTGTTATTTGGAGAGCAATTGTAAGTAGAGTGCCTTTGTCATTGTTGATGAATCTAGACTCAAGCTCATCATTAATGCTTGTTTTTAAGTTAATTTTTTGGCTTTTGTTAACAAAATTATACAAAATAAATAAACAATTCACAAATTTATTTTTATTTTTTATTTGTGTATTATTATTACTTAGCTTATTACTTGTCCGCTTCTTGATAATTGTGCATCTGTAATTTGACAGATCTCTATTTAATTTGCGTAGTTTTAGGTTCTCTTTATGCTAAAGACCAGACAATCCGTTTGTAATTAATCTACCTTCTGGACCAGTGCTTTGGCATTATAGGCTTTGCTGCCTTATTTATTGTATGCAGAAGAGACCAGCAAATATGGTTTAGAATATTAATCAATCCAGTTGATACTAGAGGTTTTTTACCTAGAGCATATAGTTCTGATGTTAGTTCTGTTTAGTAAAGTGCATATAAATATTCTGTTATTTGCTATGTTGGTATTGTACTATTCCAATTAGTACACTGCAACCAAGCAGTTTCCAAGATGAGATTAAAATTACTCAAATTATTAGTGAAGCTTATGATTAGTTGTGTGAGCCATAGGTTCCTCGACATATCCATATTTATTGTCCACTGCCTACTGTGCATTGTAAGCAAAACAAATTTCTTAATAAAATTAAATGAATAGAAGCCTTAACAGTTACCCTGGTTTAGCTCTGTACATTTGGTGTGCCTCATGGTCCACTTGCCAATTTAGAAAAAAACCAAAACTTCCCCTTTTTTCACTTCAACTGTGCACATGAAGATGGTGTGAGAGCAATAGAACTTGTAATATCATTACTTTAATGTGTCTTATAAGATACAATTTTGTACATATTTGGTTGTGATATATAGTTCATGTTAATTAATCCACCTGTTGTCAGATAATTTTTGTGGAAGCTAAGAAACCAATGATCTTTTGGTTACCATTGATATCATCTTAAGTCGTAACCTCTGTGTTCATTCAAATGTTTCCTGATTGTTGTGGTTATGATTTTATGCTTCAATTGGTAATTTCTGTTTGCTTATGTGTATATTTTAAGTAGACATGGCCAAC
Source organism: Hedychium gardnerianum (assembly GCA_038050645.1). Taxonomy (NCBI): domain Eukaryota; kingdom Viridiplantae; phylum Streptophyta; class Magnoliopsida; order Zingiberales; family Zingiberaceae; genus Hedychium; species Hedychium gardnerianum. Next base: position 3,323,887 of record JBBUKS010000095.1, on the reverse strand, counting down.
AGAAGCAGAGATGGCTGAAGCTGAGATAAATAACAAAGAGCGAAAGTTGGTTAGGAAGAGACTTCCTCGAGGCACTTCAGATTACCAGGTTATTGCATTAATTTGGAATTCTTATACTTTCTTCTTTTTTTCTTGCATAGGTATAATATGAATAAACCATGACTCCCAAGACTCCTAACTATTTGGAACTGTTTGTAAGGATATTGTCCCATCAGGAAATTAGCAGTGCAAATATTGAAAATTTCCAGGTTACTTTCAACCATGTTGATTAAGATTGTTTTGGTCTCCTTTCAAGGCTTTTAATCCTTACACCTTCAAACTGAATTACTTCCAGACTAAGCAAATTCTTTGCTTGTCTTTAAACATGTGTATCCCATCATAATCTATTTTTTATATCTTTATCAATCCATTGTAGCTACACCTAATTGCTCCTAGGTAATAATTTTCCCCTCCTAAACTCTACACATCTATCTTAGCATTATCATCTCTGCAATAATTTTGTTTTTTTGGCTCTCTTTTCATCTACTTTTTCTCATTTTCCTTGCTAAGTGTAGGTTGAAAAACTCATCACTCACACTTACTTGCCTTGTTTTTTAGGCTGCTTGGATTGTGGAGGATACTGATGATGACTCTAACCTTAGTGAAGAGGATGATGATGGTATGATAATGAATGAACATGGAGACCAAGCAGCTCAAGAAAATTCTGATCATTCAGATATTGACGATCATTTTGTCAGTGAAAATTTTGATGATAAAACAATTGGGGATACTGAAATGGCTGTGAGTTTTCACATTATTACTGTTCTAAAGTAAAGCATACTTCACTTTAATTTCATCAAGTATTGGTAGCGAGCAATGCTTGGTCGTAGCTTCACTTTTGTTTTACTTAAAGATTTTAGGCCTTGCTCTCATGCCAATCATCTGAGCTAGAAATTCTTGCGACTTGTCTGACTACGTATTTTCTGTTCGTTTCTCCATGTTAATTTCTTATGTGAACATAATGCGTTACAGGATGATGAAAACATGACAAAGGAGCAGATAGAAGCAGAGGTTAAAAAAATTAAGGAAGCATATGCTGATGATCAAGGTACTTATCATCTGCTAAATCACTTAAATTTACAAAGAAAAGAACCTCTCCTTGTAATTTTTAACTGTTGAGAATCTCATCTATTTATACAACATGACATGGGATATCATCATTTTTATTCTTGAAAGCAATTGCAGCTAGATCAATTCTTTTTTTGGTCAGTTCTTTGCTTCAGGTGGACAAAAATTGCCAACACCTTTTGTTTCTTTCAGTGGACGATGCATTATTGTTTTCTTTAATGAGTCAATTAAATATCTGAACACCTTTGTTTTCACATATTTATGGTCTAACCAAAGTATTTTTTTTTCTGTAGAGTTTCCTGATGAAGTAGAAACACCAATTGATGTCCCAGCTAAAAAGCGTTTTGCCAAATATAGAGGACTCAAGTCTTTTCGAACCTCTTCATGGGATCCAAAAGTGACCATCCTATATTAGTATTTTGTTTTTGTTTTGTCTCTCTCTTTATATCATGTGTTATTTTCATTGGCAGGAATCATTACCCCCTGAATATTCAAGAATTTTTGCTTTTGACAATTTTGCTAAAACGCAAAAGAATGTCCTAGCAAAGATGCTTGAGGTAGATGAAGGGAACGTGAATGAATGTGCTCCTCTAGGATCGTATGTGAGAATCTACTTGAAAAGTGTACCTTTGGACGTTGCGGCTAGGCTATCTTTATCCTCAAGGAAGGCACCTGTGCTTGTATGTGGGCTTCTGCAACATGAATCAAAGATGTCCGTCCAGCACTTTAGGTATATTATTTTCATGAGTTCTCATGTTCAGAAGAAGAATACTATTTTAATTGTCAGTTGTGGGATGGTGATTCTGATTGTTGTTATTGATCTTTATTGCTTTGATTATCTCCATATTCAATCATAAATGGTCTTGCTTCTCCAACCCATGTTAATATCTTATGGTATCATCTAGTTTGTAAGAAGTAACAAATCACTAGAAAAGAAACATTGTGGATAACCCTCATTTGTGAGATCTACAATAGGAGTACTATCTGAGATAATGTACAGTGACTTGTTCATAATTTCTTCCTGTTTCTTAGAACATTCTTGAAATTCTGATCAATGTATTTTATCCATGTGAAAAATTTAGATACAAATTAGAATATGATGGGCTTGTAGCTATAAACTGGTATTTAAGAGAAGCTATTGATGGATGGGTCATTGACATCAACTGAAGAGCAACTGTCCCAAGAGCAATACCTTTAAAGTTCTATTAATGAGTTTTATATTATGTTCAAATTTTGAAAGGCATTTCTTAATTTCTTCTCTGTTTTACAGCATTAAGAAACATGACTCTTATGATGCTCCTATACGGTCCAAAGAGATGCTCAGTTTCCATGTAGGGTTCCGTCAGTTCAATGCAAGGTACTGTCTTGGTGAACTTTGTTGTTTAGATGTTCACCGAAACTCCCTTCTAGTACTATCAGTTTTATAGATAAAAGATTTGAAGTTGAAGATTCTTTAACACAGGTTATTTGCAGGCCTTTGTTTTCTTCCGACAATTTGAATTCTGATAAGCATAAAATGGAGAGATTTCTACATCCAGGACGTTACTCTATGGCATCTGTTTATGCCCCTATTAGCTTTCCTCCCCTTCCATTGGTAATTCTGAAGACACAAGATGGAGAAGCTCCTGCTGTTGCTGCCCTTGGTTCACTAAAATCAGTGGACCCAGATAGGATAATCCTTAAGAAGATTATTTTAACTGGGTAAATTTTTTTCTCGGTTTTTTTATTACTCGCATGTAAATGTGAATGTGCATATCTACTAGCCAATTAGAATCTTCTTGTACAGTTAGTTGCAAACCTAATAATTATGTTTCTTGATGCTATGTTTCCTAGTAAAATGATTCTCCCCAAATTCTTTTGTGAAAAAGACCTTGACAACTGTTTTTACTATTTTTTTTTTTGTTTATTGTGTTCCAAAGGTTAAGTGCTTCTATCAACCCGGCCCAATAATTCTTATGTTAATTTTGTTTATATACTACTTCCCATTCATGTTTCAGAGTATCTATTAGTTAATAACCATAAGATCTATTGTGCAGTTACCCTCAAAGAGTGTCAAAATTGAAGTCCATAGTGCGGTACATGTTCCATAATCCTGAGGATGTCAGATGGTTCAAGGCAAGTCTTTCAGCTGCATTGTTGGTCTGGTGTTTAAAGTGTTATTCACAGTGGAAATTGTTCCTGATATATTTTCTGATATGTGCAGTCACTAGAGGTATGGACAAAAGGTGGTCGTCGAGGTCGAATCATGGAGACTGTTGGAACTCACGGTGTGTACTCTCGATCCAGTTAAATTTAGAATTTATAAATTTATAACTTCCACGGAGAGTCACAAATTTGAACTTCGATCCACTTTTTCCCCCCCCTCATGGTCCTGTCTTGTGTGTGTATCCTTCAGGTGCTATGAAATGTATCTTCAACGGCGTGATTCAGCAGAATGATACCGTGTGCATAAGCTTATACAAACGCGTTTACCCCAAGTGGCCGGAGCAGTGCTACGCTTCGTAGGACATCAAATGCAGCAGCACGAGTAAGCTAAACATGCCCTTCCTTTACTGGGATTGAAGCTCCAGTTCAGAAGAATACCAAAGAATGTGAATCTACATTCATCCTAAGTTTGTACCTTGTATCAACTTGTATGATATGATTTTTGACGAGTTGCTAGCTTTTTGCTGTGGTTTCTATTTATTCTATCATTGTTTTTTTCTTTTCAAAATGTTATATTACTGTTGACCGCATTTTCTGGTTGTAAGTTATTTTTGATAATGAGGTTGGATTTCTAGGAAGATTGCAAGTGCTAATTAGATGGTTGCTTTCATTCTGCACGAATTATTTCTTTTTCTGGTAATATTTCGATTATTTTCTGGTTGACATCAGATTTTTTTAAAAAAATAGATATTAAATATTATTGGGCAAAATTTACATGGCGTCCATCATTTACATTTTCATCATATGGACGTCACATTTGATTTGAACGGCTCGAAATATCCATATATTATTTGATTATTCAATTATGTAAAAGTTAGCTTCTAGATCAATGGTTTTATAAATTATGATCGAGTTGGTAGAAGTTAAGAGTTAGCTTTTACAATGTGTGAAGTTAATTAGCTTTTATAATTGTAAATGATAGGTGTTAATTTTTATAATAGTAATTTTATATATTATGAACGAGAATGTAAAAATTAATATATAATTTTTATAATGTGTAGTAGTTATTTATTAATTTTTATATGTTGTAGAAGTTAATAGATAATTCTTATATACGGTAGAAATTATTCGGTAATTTTTATAATAGTATTCAAGATACAAATATAAGGACGTTTATTTGGGAATTTTTTTTTGGGAAAAAAACAGGCGTTAATCTGACGAAAATATAAATGATGGGCGCTGTTATTTTCCTATTTATATCGATCATTTCTTAGGGATCACAGCGCCGAACACATGAATGAGTGGTGGGCCCCACAATCCGGCCTGGTTTCTCTTTCTTTCTTATCTTATCAAATTCCGGCGCCGCCGGCGCCGCAGCCGCCGATTTGTCCCACTCGCGTGGCGGCCGCCGTTTACCTTTTTATTATTATTATATTTTTGTTTTCCTCACCACGCTATTAGAAATAAAGAGATATTTCAGCAAATGCCGGCAGTTAGAAATAAAGAAAACACTTCGGCAAAAGCAGCCAATAGACCTTTCGGCTCGTTCAGACGTTATTGGCTCTTTGTAATTTGTTTGGCGTTTAGTATTATAAATTAATTTATTAATTTTATTTTTTTTTATAATTTTATTTATACAATTTCTATTCATAAAAGAATATTAAAACAATATAAATAAACTTTACCAAATCAATCAGCTTACTCATTAATATTGAATTTATTTAAGGCTTAATAACCAACTCAGTGGCATTTCGGTCATTAAATTTCCTAAAAGAAGTACTTATGATATTGAAGATCAAACCGGACTGGTCTAATCTCGGATCGAACAAACGGTTCGTAAATGAACCACTTCTCTACAGCAAGTAAAAAAAAAATCGGAAACTTTTATCGAAGGCATCGCAGCCGTCGGATCTACATCAAAATAAAGGAGCCGGCAAATTAAGATCGAACGCCAAGGGCGTCTTCGCCTCCGCCGCGCGGCCGTCGCCGGCAGCGGCGGCAGCAGTGGTGTTCTCCTGCGGAACCCGCGCCTCCGCCACCACCCGGACGGTTTCGATTTTCCAGCACCCGGGGCGCTCCGATTCACCTCCCTCCGGGGGCCCTAGCGACAGATCCCGCCCGCCGATCCCCCCCAATCCCCAGCCCGGCGGAGTCGGCGTCGGCCCCCACGCGATCTGCGGTTCGCCGGCGGATCCAAAGTTGGTCTTCGCCTTAGGGCCGCGCAGGCTGCGGGCGGCCTCGTCGTACGCCCTCGCCGCCTCCTCCGCCGTATTGAAGGTCCCCAGCCACCTGCGCGTCTTCTTCCACGGATCGCGGATCTCCGCCGCGAACCGTCCCCACGGCCGCTTCCGCACGCCGCGGAAGTTCCCCTCCCCGCGCGCTCCTCCGCCCGTCGCCGCCGCCATCTCCAACAGAAGACTTCGAGGTGAAGGGAAGCAGCTCCGAAGTCCTCATTTATAGGCGGAAACGTCGGTCTGGCTTCCGCCCGACAGGTCTTCTCCCCCGTCACCGTCTAACCTTACCGTTTACCGATGTTTCGCCATTGGCAAGCGTGCGAAGCGTGACTCCCCGCGGAGCACCGTAAGCTCGCTACCTCCGCACGAATCACGCAGCGCGACGGCGTTCGCGCCCCCATCAGACGGCTGGTGGCGTCGGGACCCACGCGGGTGCGGACAACGAACGGCGATCTCGAAGCGCTCGGGGGAACGCAGTTTCGGCGCACGTGCTGCGGTGCAGGTACCACGCAACGGGCCCACTTCGCACAAATAAGAGCAAGATAAATCGAATCAAATCCAAATATATTTTTTTCACCATATTAATAAATAAATTATTAATTAAACTAACAAGGTTTAGTGGCAAAATAAGGATTAGTGAGTTAACTAAGAAGACACATCAGATGACACGCTGGCGGATCAGGAAATAAATTAATTTGTTACAACAGAGGATCTCACCTCCTCGCCCCTTCACCGAGCTCCAAACTTTGGTCTGTTTAGGGCTATAAACAAATTGAGTGGGTCGAGCTGAAGAGTTTTTAAATTTATTTAAGAAAATAAAAAATTGAGTTTAAAATAAATTAAAATTTTAAAATAATTATTTAAATTAAACTTAATTTTTTTTATGAATTTTAATTTATTTGAATATTATTAAAATTTTAATTTAAATTTATCTTGAGTTTGATTCATTTAAATGTTATTAAAATTTAAATTTAAATTTATTTAATTATTTTATTAATTATTAAATATAATAAATATAATTCATTAAATATATATATTTAATTATTATATATATATATATATAATATTGATAAATTTTTGATTAATAAACATAATTTATAAATATAATTCATTAAATATATATATTTTAAATTTATTTATTTAATTTAATAAATCGTTCAACCTTATTTATTTAATTAATTATATATATTAAACAAACATAAATCAATTCTCACCAAATCGAATATCCAACCTATTAACAAATATTTGATTCATTTACCGCCCGGGCTGTTGGCTAAGCAACCGCTTTATATGGATTCTCGCCGGTGAGACGGCGATCATCGTTGAGGTCGCCGGTAAAGGGAAGGTCTAGCGGCGCAATGCTGGTAAAGGCACAATCGGTGGAAGAATTAAAAACCTAGAACTTTAATACTGTGGTAACGCAAGAATTAAAGAGGATATATGATTCTATTTCGAATTGCATCGAACCCTATCCTACTGAAAAGGGGCGACTTTGAAGCCTCTTCGTTTACTATCAAGGTCGCCCAACAAGTTGAGGTAACAAATTATCTAGGTTATGTTCGATCTGAAGAAAAGAAGGGTGCAGGCGATCTGCACGATAGGTACAGAGCGAGCTCCGTTTGGGCGTGAGGGGAAGAAGGGGGCGCAACAGCAAGGGGAGACCGAGGATGGGAGGCCAGACCTGTGCGCCGCAGAAGCTCGTCGAGTCATCTTTGCGCGAGGAGGAGGAGAGCGGACGGCAAGAGCTGCGGCTACTGGATGCGATACAAGGAAAGCTCGCCGCATCCGCGCGTCGCCGGAGGAGGAGGACGATCGGTAGAGCGTGAGAAGCAGCGGCGCAGGGAAGAGGAAGATGAATTTCTAAAATTGTCACATTATTGCCGAATAAATTTTAATGAGCAAAAATGATAATTTTCAGTATTATTTGTGATTTTTTTATTAAATAAAATGAGGCTTCCAAAATGAAGACCAGCTATAAATAGTAACAATTTTAATTTTTTTTAACCTTTTATTTAATATTGGTAATGGCGCACGTCTCGGCGACACTCGAGAGCCATCCCTCGCCCCTTCCCTTCGCTCCGGCTTCCAAATCGGATCGCGGACCCTCTTCGAGTCTACAAGGCGACGACCCACCCCGATCGCCTCCTTTAAAGAAAGAGAGCGAAGACGACCGCTTGAGGGCGGTTCCAGGACCTACTTGGGGTTGGAGACGCGGAGGAGCGCCACCGGAGGGAGCGAGGGAGGTCAAGCTGATGACATTCTTGATGAGATTGTGGTAGAGGAAGCGGCGGTGGAGCAAAGCTTGCATCGGAATTCGGCATGGCGCTTTTCCTGCTCAAGTTCTTCTTCGGCCTCGCGGTCTTTTGCGCCGTCGGATGGGTCTTCTCCGTGTAAGTTCATCCATTTCACTTAGTCCTGCTCCTTCGATTCTGATAAGTTTAGTTTATTTTGTCCATTTGGTTTCTGGTCTCGATCTTAACTTAAAAGCCTTACGCTGAGGGTTTATACCGACGAGATGAGAACTAAAGCTGGCCTTTTTAGCTTCCACTGTCTTCTTACGGATTTGCTATCCTTTTTCTCCCCAAAAATCACATACAGTTGCATCCTATAAATGAATGTAGTTATAATTATTCTTAGAGAAAATGAGAATGTAAGTTGTATTACCTAGTCCTGTGCACAGGTGATGTCACCTGTTAAGCATCCTATCCGTGAGGCACAGGATAATTGGTTTGGTGAATGATTTCACTTTTGTATCCAAAAACGGCAGAATATGAGATACATTACTAAGTCTTATCAACATCTGAGAAAGTTGTTTTAGTAGCTAAATATGATATAGTGGACATCAGAACATTTTTCACTCATAACTAGAGCCAGTGTTAGATTGCAAACAGGAACACTAATGGAACTAACTACAAAACACCAGTGGGATTCTATACTTCTGTGACAAAGACATCTGCAATTTTTGCATGTTGATCTGCAAAGTTTATAAGTTTGCATTAGTTAATTCTGTTTATTTTTAATTTCTCCTTTGTGTTTGTTGTTGCAGATTTCTTTTGAGGTTGTTGGCACTGATATTGAACAAAACGGCTGGAATATCTGTGGCTTTCCAAGTTGCTGGATGTAATTGTTTGAAAGATGTCTTTGTGACATTCAAAAAGGTCCTCTTCATGTTTCTGTTTAGATTGCAGTTCAGAATCAACTCTAGAAGCTACTATTTGAAACCAAACGTCAGATGCATATGATAAGAAAAATCATGTTATGACTTCTTACAGAAGTTTTTCTCTGCTCCAAATTATGATGAGTGATAAAATAAAATAACCTGACTGTAGTTTATGATATTTTATTTTACAGAATTTATGATGGTGACTTAGATTTTGAGACTTGATACCTTTAGGCATATACTTCAACTTGAGCTATTGAATAATGATGAACCATGCAAACGAGCAGCGGTGGCATGCTCTTGGTCAGGCTACTGCAATACACTTAAACCCTCACGAAGGGGTGCTAGTGTAACCCAATTATAGTTCAGACATATAGAGGCCTGACCAACATCCATTATTCAGTGGTTCTCCCCAGCTTCTAGTGTTGAGTTAGGATTTTATGTTATTTTTTGTTACAGACATGGGCAATGCATTGCAACATGTGCCAATCACTACTGGAGAACATGTAAAGAGGAGACTTTTCTTCTTAGGAGGGGATTTGTGTGTCGTGGAAGCACGAGTTGGGAGTTTGGATATATTCTCCATTTGTGTTAAGAGTCTAGTTAGGGTGAGAATTTTATTGAACATAGTGTGGATAGAAGTATAGAACTTGCCTAGGTACTTGTATTTTTGCACGCTTCAACAAAAACATAATATAAATAATGAATAAATAATAATAAAATTATATTTGATGATTCATAATATATTATCATGATATTTTATTACTAATCTGTAATATAATCATAGATTATCAATAAATAATAATTTGTTTTTCAGTTAATTTAGCTGAATGCTACAAAAGACAATCTGTATCTCTTTTAACTGACATGGTAAATGGTGTAATGTAATTCATTTTTTTTTGTTGATTTGAGAAATAATATGTTATGCTTTTCAGGGTGGCATTGAATCCATATTGATTGGTGAAATCAAACTTACTTTACGTGAATCACTGTTTTCAAAAGACCAGAAATTGCAGCTGTTAATATCTGACTTGGAAGTGTATTTATGTTCCCCTGCAAAAAGTACCAAGAAGAGTAAATCTCGAAATCGAAGTTCTCGATCCTTAGGGAAAGGAGCATGGACATTCTTATATAACATCGCAAGATTTCTGTCAGTGTATGTAACAGAAATTAATTTGAAGGTATGTAGTTTTTATAGTTCTAGATTTTATTGCAAGATTGGATTTCTTGAACGAACAGTAGCATAATTAGAGATGCAAGATTCTCAAGCTATAGAAATGAGTTATTCTAACTATTCATATGGTGTAAGCTCTCTTTAGTAAGCAAATACAGGGTGTGGTTGATTCATAAAATGTAATATTGGGAATATATTATTATATTTTATTTGAAAATTTACTTAAATAGATAGACATTTAGGACTACCATTAAAATTGCCTGCTTGTGAAATATGGAATATGATCTCCTCCAATATACGCTGTAATCTTATTTTTATATGTCACAAGCAAATTTTTTTAAGAAAATACTAAGTATTCTTATAAAATTTAGCTAACATGCTTGAGTTAAATATAAAATTTCAACACAAATAAATAACAGATTACACACATTTGTTTGATAAATAATATAGAAGCTGTAAATATTATCTAAGACAATTCTGAAATAATACACTATCTTATATATGATAATTATGTCTATATGTATATTTTTGATAATATATACTATATCAAATAGTATTTTATATGCTATTTAATATAAACATATTATTATTATTCATATAAATATATATGGTCTTAGGACATTTATTTTAATTATATTATGCCATAAGTTAGTGTAATATTATGCCTACTAGATGAATCAGTTGCTGACTAGAATGAAAGCTAGTAAACCTAAAGCAAATGATTCTACTAACAGTGTATCTAAATGAAACAATTGTAAAGTTCACATATGCGAATGACTTTAAAATCTTAGCAAATCATCATCCCATAGACTTTCCATCAAATAAATGTAATGGAGTGATCATAATTATACATCCGGTTCAACGAAGAGATAAGATTTGTGTAGTCGATCCCGAATATAGTTGGAACAAACACAACTTAATAAAGAAAAAGGCAATGATTAAAGTGATACACTTTTTTTTTTTAAATGGGAAAAAATGGAGAACAAGTAAAAGCTGGATAAAGATACATTATTGATTTTATAATTGCTTCATGTAATCAAATTGCAGAAGAGAGGCCGGATTTCTTTCCCTTTCACAATTAATTTAATTTCAATAACATGTAGGATCCATATCCATCACACATTATTTAACCACCATTAGAACTTGATAATATTTAGAGAATCAGTGATTTGTGCCTAATGACACAAAGAAAATACAACAAAAAAGCTATGTGGAAGGAAACCTAATGACTTTTTAGCCTGTTGGGAAGTTGCGTATCTCCATGCATACACTTTACTAAAAAGGATTAAGTATTTATGCTGTGAGCTCTAACTATACAGCACAAAAACTACTTTTTGAACTGGAACAAAAAGAACTTATCTGAAGGTAATGCAACAAACTTTCTGACATTTCTAAAGCCACTGACAGTTTAACATCTGATTAGTTAAGAACTTTCTACATTGAAATAAATTCAAGAAGTTATAAACTTATAATTACTTAAAAGCATTTTGTATGTGACATATAAATGCATATGAAACATGTTAATACATACATATATTGATCTTTTCTCTTAAATATAAGCCTGAAGTATTTAATTTATATTATGTTCATTATACTTGATCTTCATTGCTTTTAAACGGTTCATTTTGACTTAAAGGCATTTGTTATTTTGTTCTGCTCTTTGCTCAAATATCTAGGGGCCGAAATCTGCAGCTCAAGTAAGGGGACTGAGAGTGGATGCATCAGTAGATCAACAATCAAAGTTTAGTTTTAATCTCAAACTTCAAATTGCACATTTTGGTTTCGATATATTATCAGAGCCCGATCTTGGAGAGCCATCCAGTCTGACATTAGAAAGGTTGAATATGCCAGTGGAAACAAAGTTCTCTCCTTTCACTTGTGAAGATTTCTCTCTCATCTGTGAGCTTTCTTACAAAAGGTCTGTTTACCATTTTAGTCACATCTGATGAAATCTCAATAATTTTCCACTTTTCACTTAAGAAACATGTAGAAATCATGTGCATCTTGAATCCTTGATTCCTCATTGCCAATAGCTTGGTCTTAGCTCTTCAACTGTCAAGCAGTTGACAACCAATCATGCTGTCAAGGTCTTAACCATGCAATCTAATAACCTGCCTTGATGTCTCAATAGGCTCAATATTTCAAAATGCTTATATAACCTCTTGATTTGCGATAAGATTCCACATACAGTTCCCTCTAAAATGCTTTCCTTGTTTGTTAAAACATTATTTCAAACAAATTTGTTTTAGTGAGCCTATGTTGTTTTGTGAACTGCAGTCACAATGGTAGATACATTCAATATAAAAGTTATTGAAGTCATTAATTTTGAAATATTTTTCAGCTTCATGAAACCCTGCTATTTATATCTTGGTGTATACTTGTGCTTATCAGCCAAATCAGCCCTATCTTTATGTTCTGTTTTCATTAGTTTACACTTAGTATTTAATATTTATAGCATATGGCGGAATATTCATGGTAACATGAATTTTCCATCTTAGAGAGAACTAAGGGAATTTCATTTTCAAGTATACTGGATTACATAGGAATATCTTGGATGGATAAAAAACTAAAGCTTCTCAAATCATCTGTCACAGGGAAGTTGGAGTCAAATTTAGTAATTTGGATGTGTCATGTGGAATGATTGGCATTAACTTGAAGGAAAGCCTATTCATTAAAACCAAGAGAGAGTCCAAAAGCTCAGTTGGTCTTGATGCGAGCAAAGAATGTGCTTCGGATAATAGCTCTGTAAAGTCTGAAAAAAGTAAATCTTCAACATCAACAATGAAGAAACATGTTCTTGCATTTCCAGAACAGGTTTGGCCTCTCTGTGGGTTGATGCAATGTTTTTTTTTGTTCTATATTAAAGTAGACTAGAGAATCTACAACTTATCTACATAACAGAATTTGAATACAGTTATTTGATCCCTGGAATTTTGCTTTTTGACAATGTGATAAACATGCATCAATGCGTCAAGCTGCCTAAATCCTTTCAGAAAAGCATATTTGACAATGAACATACTTGTTAAGGAAAAACACAAAGGTCTGGTTTGTTATTCATGACATTTTAAGTTACTAAAGACTTCATCCTTAACTACCATTTCGGTACATTTCACTATAAGAAAGCCATTTTGCACTAGTAAGTCCCACTTATGCAGATGTGGATCAACCGTTTGGTTCTTTCATTTAAAGAATATACTATTAACTTAGTAATATTGGCCACGTAGTCTGGCTTTAAAGTTGTGGTTTATGTCTCACTGAATAAGTTTAAAGAATTGGTATATGACTAAGAGTTGTCCTAGTGGCAAATTCAGTAAAGCCTTCTGCAGTAAAAGGCTATTTGGATGGTGGACTCATTTGGATCACATTCTATTAACTTCAGAATCTAGCCCTAGTTAGACTTTAGGCATTACAATAAAGGCAAGCCTCAAATAATAATCTGATACCCCAATGCAGCCCTACATAGAAACTTTGGGCTTGTTGTGTTGGTTTGTAGGTTCAAGTGATAATCACACTGTTAATTGTGGTGCTAATTCATTATGCTACTTCAATATTCTTTAACTTTGTTTGATGGCCTATAATGTATAAACATATTTTTGCTTTTTTCCCCACTTTCATAATTCTAAGATGGACTATTTATTGTCTAGTTGGATAAATCTTTTCTGCTAGCTGAAGCATTTCGTAGTGCCATTAAACATGGTTTATTTATTCCTTGGAAGGTTAGCTTCAACATTAAAGAGCTGGATGTGATGTTTATGCATCAAGGCCAGGGCATTGTTGCAAAGAATACAGTGACTGACATCCTGCTGAGAAGTGTTAAAACTCTGTCATATGATGATGCTGGAGAGGCCACATCACATTTTTCACTCAACTTGGATTCTAGTCAAATTCATGTATGTTTTTACCTAACTAGTTTTTTTTTCATATATACCCTACTTTTCTCTTAATATGCCCTTTTTTTTCTCATGCCAGCTACTTAAGGAAGGGGTTACTTCAGTGTTGGAGATTTCAGAAGTTGCAATTATAGCTAGAGCTGATGTTCCAATGCAAGTGAGTTGTATATTGGCTAATTGTATTTGACATTTACATCTTATTTTTATCCTGATTTATGAAAAGGATGTTACCTGGTTTTGAGCATGCCTATCATACCACATTTCTTAGTAGCAAGAGATCCAAATGAGCTAGGTGTCATTAAGAAAGTGGTAGATAACGTTAATGTGGGAACAAGATCAATGTGGCTGAAAAAAAGTAATCGAGACTCATGATTTGTTGTTATCATAATGTCTTTGACTCACTCTTTATATCATTTCAATTATTATAAAATGATAATTTTTTTATTAGCCTTTAGCTAAAAAATTACAGAACAATTTTGCTCGATCTGATTATAGTTTGACCATACTTTTTATTATTATAGTAAATATGTAACTTTTGGGGGGCATAAAAATATTAATAGCTAGCTTGTGAGAGTGCATAGTTGACTTTACGTAGTATTAAATTTCTTTTCCCATTTTATACCTATTCTATGCCTAAAAAGATTTTCTTTTAATGTATGAAATGAAAACATAAAGAGGAAGTGGAAATGGAAAGGAAACATACATAGAAGGTTTTCATTGTTATTGAGGAGGCACCTAGAAATCATATGGGTGTCTGAACATGAATTCTTTAAACCTTCAATCACTAAGAAACCATTATGAAATCAATCCCTGTTTGCTCTTTTGGAGACGTTCACATCTTGGGAAAACTTAAAAATAGTTGGATGCAGTCTCAGTAAACTCAAGATATTCAACCCTTAGTCACAAGATTACTTGGCTCCCCTGTGAAGCAGTCATGGTAGTCATCGAATGTGTTGGACTTCCCTCTATGGAGTTCAACCCCATGTCGCTGATCGTGGAATTGTTCCACCAAATCACACAGTAGTTGGATTTGGTTGTCTTGGTGGTGATGGTGTCGTTGGAGAAGATTCACAAAGAAGAGATTTACTTGTGCCCCATGCCAAGTGGAACAGAACTTCCAAACTTCATATTTGGACGGGTAAATGGAGGTTCTTTCTCCTCATGCCATGTATCTCTCCCTTGTAGGAAGGAGGAATCACTTGGCTCTTCCTCTTCAATTTTATCCTTCTTTATCTACCCATACAATTTTATTTCTCTTATAGTAAACACAGGTAAACTACAAACTCTAAAGTTATCTAATGAAATTTATTGTTATCAACAGTTTTATTCTAGAAACCTAGTTTATATATATTGGTTAATGCCCTTAGGCAATCTGTTCTTTGTGTCTTTAGTTATTTCTTCTAAGCTTTGATCAATTTTATAATGTTCAATTATTTTAATTGCTAGAATTTGTGAATCTTAAGTAGCAATAACTTGTAACTATTAAATGAAATGTAAAATAGTTGAAATATAAGGTTGAAATCTATCCCTTTTACTGGCGAAAAAAATATAACAACAAATATCTGCATGTCCTCATTCTCATTAGTATTCTGAATCTATACAAGCTAGGGATGTAGGGAGAGGCGACGGCGGCGGCGACGGCGGCGACGACGACGATGGATTTAGGGTTTAGGGAACCAAGGGGAAGAGAGAAGAGGAAGAGAAGCGGTGAAATTTAAAGTTTTTTGAAAAAAAAAATATGAAAAATTGGGGCTAAAAAAATCCGCTCGAAAAAGAGAGAAGAAGAGAAAAACTCTGATTTTGATCGTATGAGATACCCATGTAAACTGTCACCCACAATTTCCCATATAAAACTGTATAAAATATCAAAATTATATTATATTGATAAATTTAAAAAAAAATCCCATCATCTATCTATCAAAATATATATAGAGAGGGGGGGATTTTAAGACGCCGCATCATCTGTGATAATATATATATATAAATTAATTACATATTTATTTTAAAAAATAAATAATTTCATAAAATATAAAATTGGTTAAACTCTTTAAATTATTAAACTATTATATAAAAATTACTAATATTTTAAAATGAATTGACTAAAGAAATAAATTATTTTATGTTAATTTATTTTTAATAAGTTTTATCTGATTAATTGTGTTTTAAATCGAATTAAAATAGATTGTATAATTAGATCAGGTCAATATGCAATCTAACGTCCTGAAGAGCAAAGGGTCTGGTTATGGGAGAATCTAGGTATGGTATTACTTTCGTTATCAAATGTGTTAATTAAAGTTTCTTTTTCTTTTTCCTATAAAAACTAAAATAAGAAAAAATAATAATAATAAATGATCTAAAACTCCATGAGTAAATTTGATGTTTAATTTAATAATAATTTATTTATATTCATTCAACATATATCAAATAAATAAATAATTTTAAATTTATTAACAAATTTAAATTCATATATATTCAATTTATTAATATTTACGAAGAAAAATTATGAATTTTTTATAAATAATATTTATGGATAATATTTATATGTAAAACTTGTGAATCATATATTTATCAATAAATATTTTACTAAACATGTAAATAAATTCTTAAAATGAACCAATGAATTTTAATATTAAATTTAACCAACCAAATAAATTTAAGTTTAAATTTTTTAAAATTTAAATAATCAAATAAATTATGAGCTCGACCCAACTTAGTCAAGCTTAAGCTTGGAAAAAAAATAAAGTCAAATTTGAGTGATCATTTTAATAATTTATTCATTTAGACTCGATATTATTAAGATCGAAAAAAATTATATATTTTTATAATAATATGATATTGTTGTTCATTTTAGATTAGACTCTCATAATTTTACTTTTCAGCTCTATCCAAAATGTTGTATCAATGGAGATATTCTTTTGGGCTCTATTCAAAATATCTCATACTAATAGAGATATTTTTTTCTTATAATTTCATGATCTTTTTTATGTATTTTTAATATAAAATTTTATTTATAATCTTATTATCTCAACCGACATAACTTATCTTATGAAATAAATTTAAATAATATAAAATTTAGCTTGGCCTCATTTGCAATCCTACTCTCCGTAAGTATGTAAATTTTACGCCACTATCCACAAGCAAATACTTATATGCTCTGTTTACTCGAGGAGCGAACGGGTGAGGGAAAGGATTCCACCGTGGAAAAATATCTCCATGGGGAGAGAAGGGAAAAGGAAAAAGGAAAAGAAGAAAAAGGGATGGAAAAAAAATCCCTAAGGAAGAAAAAAAAAGAAGGCAAAGGGAGAGGGTGGAGGGAGAGAACAGAGGGGGATAAGCCGCTTGACATTCGCGAGCCTTCTGCCGCTCACGAGTGGCCATGCGTGGACGCACACTACTCATGAGCAGCCGTGTGTGGACATTCACGAGCCTTCTGCAGCTCACGAGTGGCCATGCGTGGACGCCCACTGCTCATGAGCGGTCGTGCGTGGACGCTCGCGAGCCGCCCGTCGCTCGCGCTTGCAGTCGTTGTGGATGTTTGCCGCCTGCTGCCGCTTGCGCTCGCGATCATCATGGACGCTCGTCGTCGCCACTCACGATCGTCGTGAACGGCCGTGCAAGGATGCCCACCGCTCACGAACGACCGTGCAGGGATGCCCACCGCTCGTGAGCAATCATGCAGGGATGCCCACCGCTCGCGAGCGACCGTGCGTGGATGCTTGCCGCTCGCGACGGGCATGAGCGACTATGTGGGCCGGTTGTGCAAAGCCGTCAGAGGTCGCGTGGTTGAGGATAGGGATGCACGCGACGGAAGGAAAGACGTTCTGGTCGATTTTGGGTGGATAAAAAATAATTAACAAACGAATCCACGAATAGATTTATAAATTCATCCGTCTATTATTTCATAAAAAATAAATGATGAAAAAGATTAATAATTCATCCCTCCTTATCTCAAATAAATAAGGAAAAGTTTTCGTGTGAAATTTGTTTCTCAGTTTTTAAAATCATCCTCCCAATTAAATTGAGATTATAGTTGTTGAGTGCTTCAAATAGAAGGAAGAGATAAGAGATAGAATTAGGATTGCGATGATAATGAAAATGATACACGTTTTATTTTATCTGTTTTATCAGAGTTAAATTTTTAAATGTGCACTTGAATAATAAATATGTGTGACGAGAATATATTAATTTCATAAACAAGCACATGTACAGATATAAATGATAAAAAAACAAAAAAAACATAAGCTTAAGTATTAATTAGAGTTTAGGAATATGCAAATGTGGTCAAACATAGATCTAAACGAGTCATTGGTGAATTTAAAGAGAATTAATTGTTTATAGAATGTCTTCTAAGAAAAAAAAAACTCTAAATTTATTCCTTTCTCAGTTTTCGGAAATAGGACTTTAGAGTTGAACGGCAAAGGACTAAGCTATAATTAAATGTTGAATTTCAAATTGATACTTAGCGCTTCTCGATTTATATAGTCGATAATTTTTTTTCATAAAATCGAATCAATCATTTTAGATTCAACGTTACCCGACTTAATTAATCATTTAATGATTAAACCGAACCTATTCAAGACATTTGGTTAGATTACCCTACGTTAACTAACTAAACCTAGCATAAATATGAATTCAATACACTATATGAATATTTTGAAGATTTTAAATCATTGTTTAATTGTTATAAAATTTATAATATTTTTAATCAAATAAGTAATCCGGTAGCGTGTAAACTGTAAAGTTGCTAGATTCATTATAAAATTAAGATTATATGTATAAATCTATTAGAAATAGAAAACTTTATTTGTTAAATGATTAAGTTTAGTTGGATTTCTTTTCTATTTCTTAGAAAGTAAAATTTAAATTTGAAAGGAGAAAAAAAGACAAATATTTAGAAGAATATGAAAGCTGTTATTAAATCAGATTAAACAGATTAACTATGTAAAGATCATGACCATGAAATGCATTTTAATACTTAATTTCGATAAGGACTCGAGACGATCTAGAAAGGGAACTTCCACGCTTTTCAAACATATCAAACACCACTAGTTCTGCTTTGCTCTGTTTCAAAGAGATCGACAGATATCGCAGATAATTTGTTTATTTGTAAACAATTGTGGACACCTTTTTCCTAAAAGGTTACTCTCTCTCTCTATATATATATATTGATAAAAACATAATTAATAAGTAGTTGGAACATAATTAATAATTTGTAAACTATTTTTAAAACATAATTAATAAGTAGTTGGAACCATGTTGGATTGTTGATAGCTACCCAATCGATACACTTATTAAAAGCCAGTCATCAGTCACATAATGCGATCGAAAATATCCAAAATTAAGGAGGCCAAAAGATTAAATTAGCCAACGCAATGAGCGAGCTTGAAAGGTTCACCAAAAGCTCCAACGTTACCGGGACGAGAGAACACAATCTGCATCACTCAAACATAAACCAGCATCAGCCATGTATCGATCAAACTAATTCACTTTTAATTTTTCCCACTATATATGATTTCAAATACCTGATAATCTTCGAGCGTGCATGACTTGAAACCAGCAGCGCAGTAGATAAAATAATACTCCCAAGTACGCACAAACTTCTCATCAAATCCTAAGGCAATGATTTTGCTGCAAAATCAAAACGACAAGAAATTATATCAAACAATACACCAAAAAGATTAGAGAAAGAAGAAAATTATTGTTTAATCTCTTGATTCCTTGTGATTATATTTCTGTTTATGTTTTCTACTATTACTAATGTGCTATCATCTGTGTAGGCATCCATATAAAATAGACACTTACTCCTTGTTTGCAAGTAAATTATTCCTCCAGCATATGAGAGTCTGATAGTAATGGATGCCGATATTCTCGATGTGCTCAATGCTACAAGGTGAGCACACACATGAGGACCAAAAAGAATAGGTAAATCACAATATGCATGTGTATAAGTTCATTTTGGTTGTCACCATAGTTTAGATGAAGTAGCCGTCGCTGTTGTTATCCTATTCAGAGAAGGAAGGCATCCTCCAGGAAAGATGTACTCCTTGATGAAGTCAGAGCTTCTCCTGTATTCATCATAACGTTGATCTGGAATTGATATGAACTGCAAGGTATGCAAAATCAAACTCCTTAGACTCTGGACTGGTGAGATTATTTGGGTGTTTAACCTCCGCACGTATGTATATCATTGGACTATTCGACTTCTTTTTAAGTACTTATGAAAAATTGGATAGAAAGTAGAAGTAATAAAAGATGCAAATTAATACTGAGGCAATCAAAGAGAAAGTGAAAATAGTGACTAACTGAACAGACCTGGAGGATCAATATGCCATCTGTAGATAGTAGTGACTCGCAACAGCTGAAGAAGTCGTCTATATATTCGTGACCTACTGCTTCAATCATCTCACTGTAACTACTCATCAGCATAGAACTACCAGATACTGAGACCAAAAAAGTTGAGTTATAGTTAACAGTACCACGAGATGATTCGGTCGTATTTGTGATACTTTGGAAGTTGACGATAGTCCATCAATATGAAATTAGTGCAATCCTGAAAATAAGTTTCTTTTGTAAGAATATGTTTTTGTCCAAACAAAAGGGAGTTTTTATTATTTGCCTAAAAGAACACTTTCTGCAATCTTCACATTATGACTATAAATTAAATCTTCATCGAAAATCGATTAGCAAGTTATAATTAAGAAGCCTATATATTTTGTAATTAGTGAAATCCTAAAAGTAGGTTTCACATTATGCCTATATATCATGTAAAGCAGCATGTTGATGTGAAAATATTAATTTCATTCATTAAAGTAAATGTCCATTAGTTCCATAAAATAGCAATAGAAGTGTTCCTATTCTTATGCCATGAAATCATGTTTTTGTATAACCACTAGGACAATGTATCTACTTTAGTTGTTTCTTCTCAGAACAAGATTCACTCAAGAGTTTTTTGAGAAACTAGCTGTAAATAAAACATCAACCTCGACTAGCAACTATATTAGTACGTTCAACTTGCTACTTTTGAACAATCTGCCATTTTATTGACTGCCTTTGCAAGCCTTAGTGCAGCAATGGTGATTAAAGACACAAACCATCAAATTTTTTAAAGTTAAATTTCAACCTGATTATCAACCAAGTGAAAATTTTCAATAAAAATATTTCGATTAAGAGTATTTTAATGACAGCATAGACGCAAAAATAACAATATTAATTATGGAAGTAGTGCATAAAAACCTATGAATTCTAAGGCTAACAAATCTACAAACATGATATCTAAATGGAATTTGATGTCGTTTTGATTAAAACTACTAGTTAGCTTTCACTTGCACAATTAGTTTGTTGTTCAAATCAATTTCTCCATAAGTCAAATTTTATGTCCATCTTTATTCATTGCCTTTAGTTAGGTTGTTAAACACCAACTTATTAACAAGATCAATGAAACTTTCCATGTCGTGCACAAAGGACAGTTAAATTGTTTCACTTACTATAATAGAGAGACGAAACTTGAATGTAACAATTCAGCTTAAGCGATTATATAAGTTTCTGAAGAATACAAACCTCAAGTCCTGCTTCTTTAGCTCTTCTTTTGGCAAATATTAGTTGCTCCTGAGATAAGGTGATTCCTGTATATCTGCAGCCAGTTTGCTTTACAACCTCGATTGCTAAACTTCCCCAACCACAACCAATCTCCAAAACCTCATGCTTCCCCTCAACTTGGGCCTTTGATATTAAAGAAGATAATAAGGGATGCGTTAACAATGAAACAAGAAACACAAAAAAAACTCCAACAATATGCTCACCTTTTTAATTAAAAGAGAGATCTTGCGGAGCTGTGCTGTTTTCAAGTCCTCATTTTGTGTCTACAAAATTTTGGGAAGAAATTTTAGATTCTATTGAAGGAATTACAATTGTTGTTAGCAAAAACAATGCAGCAGTGTAAACCAAGCAAAACAATAACAATAGTTCCGAACCTTGAAAATGGCACAGGAATAAGTCATTGTCTCATCCAAGAACTGATTAAAAAACTCATTACTCTGTCACAAAATGAAGTTGATTCCAATATTAGACTCAAATAGATAAGAACATTGTTAGTTCATAATCATTCTCACGTAGTAGAGGATTCTATTGAAGTAAATGGGTAGTTAATACTAACCATATTTGCATGTTAACCTACCTTGCAAACAAGACATCTAGTTTTACTAATCAGACTAAAGCAATGAAAGTAAGGCGAATACATTGAACAGGCTAAAAAGTCATTTAATAGAGTTACAAATATGAAATACTTTATGAACGTAGCAAAGTAGACTGAAGTCTAACCAGATCGTAATGATTAGAGATGTTACGACGTGCTTGTGTTATAGTGTTTTGTCTCAAAGCGTGCCGAAAAAAGTATCTTGCTGATGAAACTCCTGCTGTCACAAGTAATGGTGTCCACCAGCCTCTGATCATTTTGTAAAGAGAAAAAGTTTAATCAGTGGAAGCAAGCAAAGTTTGCTTCTTAGTACATATTGACAGTAGTATATTCAGCAAACTAACAAGAAATCAATGCATGGAGAAACCTTAAACTCTTCCCAAGGGAATATCTCAGATCCCTGTTGGCAATAAGAACCTAAAAAACAAGCAAAAAAATTAACAAAAAATGCTAGTGGGAACAAACTGTGTTTAATATTTTAGCTTGTCCACTTGTTAATTTACCAAAAAAAGATCCAGAAGACCATTTTCTTTATCGACAAATGAAAAGTACCCATTTATATAAGCATCTGCAAGACCTATATCAACCTCGGTAGCGATCTGTCAAGATATATCATAAGTAAGGTTTTGGCACAGATACACAAGGAATTCTTAATTGATCTTTAAACTAGGATTTTATTCAAGACAAGGCAAATGTTTATAGAGAAAACTGAACCTTCCAATAAAACAATGGATTATGAACTCTAAGAATAGCCTTCTTGGTATTGTTCGTTGTTGCTCCTTCGAGAATGTAGATGTTGCCACCTTCTTCTAGCAATCTGCAATTATGAAATCAAACTGCAACTGATGTCTAAACTAGAACAGTCATCAGATAGAGGATAAATAGTTTTTGGACAAGCTCATGCGAACGATATTCATTTCAATTGCTTGCACCCTGATTTGTAGCAAAACATTTATTACTTTGCTAACTAAATTCTTAGATAAAATTAATGTTGTAACTAATGGAACTTGAGTGATTAAAGACTCCAGAGACAAAAAAGTTACAAGTAGATAAAAAAATTCAAATGTCAATGAAAAGTGATTTAGTCTCTTCCTGTTAATAGCTATAATTGTGATCCTCGACTTTTAATAGGAATATTGCCAACCATGTCAATTTACTATCTCATTTTAGAAAACTATCAACTACTCTTTTAAACTAATATCAAATTTTCAATTTAAAAGCATCAATAAGAAATTCATTTTTACACATTATCAACACTGTCTTCATCAGATTGTGTTCATTCAAACTATTTTGGAGTAGCTTACATGAATCTTATTCCTCTATTGAACTATTTACAAGGCTATATAACAATGAATGCTCAATTAATTAAACCATTTTGAGTATAGGGTTCTTGGTTGTTCTTGAACATAACCATGGTATCTCAACCTATTTCTTCTTGCTTTTTTTTTTTCATTTATTAAAGTTACACCTAGTGGAATAAAGGTTTGGTTAGTTGTTGGTGGTATATTAAAGTTACACCTAACTTACTCTCAAGTATTAATATTTTTATTTTTACCTTTCCAGTAACTCGATATATCCATCTTAGCATTTTCATCGTTATCATATTACTTTTTGTATGCGTTACTTCCTAGCAATCTAACAACTCTTTGTACACTTCGGTTAAGCAATTGATCTTTTCCAATATTTACTAATGATGGATCTTAATAAGCAAGCAAATCTATGCACTTACGTTACACAACCAGTTGCGATGTAATTCGCAAGAAATCTAGTCACCAGAAATCTCGCTCCACATTCCATCAGTGACGGTACCATGTGTTTTGGATTTCTCAATAGAACAATGTCATTTTTAAGCACATTGTTTGCAGCAGCAATCCCAGCCTGTAGAGTATAGAATGATCGTAATCCATGATATTTGGCATTTCATTTATCATCCAGTGAACATAGAGTATGCTTCATTCTACCTTTAGAATGAATTGACAGAGTGAAATTCAAATACAAAAAATAGCTCAATTACCTTCAGCCCATCCTCATGGAAGCCATAACCTGCAAATACAACACACACATTCACAATATTAAGGTCTCTGAGCAAAAGTTAAAATTAGAGGTTAATGAAGTAAATGAGCAAAAGATTCATGTTTTGCTTTGAGTACAATTGCATTATACCTTGGTATGCTCCAGAAAACCATATTCGTCTTTTGCCTTGTATATTTTCTAGCTCTAAGGAAGCTTTTGAGGCTGCAACAGACGGGAAAGGATGGCTGGTGCACCATTTAAGTAAGCTATGTTTTGGGACACATTTGGGGTTCAAAGTTACAAGAAATGGTAGTTTAGTTGAATGTAGATTCTGTAAAATACAGTGATTATAGTTAGTAACTCCTTTCGGCAAGAGGCTAAAACCAAAGTTTATTTTACAACAGAATACAATGATTATAGTTAGTAACTCCTTTCAGCTAGAGGCTAAAACCAAAGTTTATTTTACAACAGAATACAGTGTATAGTCAGAAACTCCTTTCAGCTAGAAGCTAAAACCAAAGTTAAAGAATTCATAATGTTAAGCTAATCATGTTTGGCCCGTTGCTAAGACAAAAATAAAGCACTGACCTGTAACACATTTAACCAATATGTAAGGCACACACCATGTTGTGTTGTCCCAAGAAAGTTCCAAGCACTCCATGCTGCTGGGTTTTGCGGCATGAAACTTTTGTCATGATGAAGATAAATGTCACTGTGCATCAAGAAATCAAAGACTCTAGTCAATCGAGAGAGTGAGAAAACTAAAATTTTGCAATGACATGTATGTGATTGAGTTTGAGCAGGAAGAAATGTGAAGTTCCCTCAAGTTTGCACTTGCTAACATTTCTATCCAAGAAGACCATAAATCTCCAAATTCCGAGCAAAAATTTGTTTCATGTGCAAGATGATTGATCACTGAATCCTAAGGAGATACTAATGTTAAAGTCTTATTTCTCAGAAATAAATTAAAGATGGAATTAAATAGAATTCTCTTTGTCAAAAGAACAAGAAGTTGTATTGCAATATACGAGTCTTATTTTGTGATTTAAAGTTCCTTTAGTCCTTTAAAAAAAGTTTTGAATCAATATTGCTTGTTGGGCTATTTTAGGAAGAAAGAACTGGAGGTGAGAAAAGGTGTGCCCTTTGTTCGAAAACATATCACCAAGCACTGTGAGAAAAACTGAGACTCCGGGGCACCATTTGAAAAATTCACCTAGATTCGAAGCTTACAGTTGTACTAGAACTAAGATCATAGACTTTCAGCTAATAGTTATCACATGAACACCCAATTCTTAAAATTCATGGGCTTCTATGGTTCGAATGGCTTTCTTGCACTTCTCCAAAAACAAAATATGTGCATATCAGCATACCTATATACATACTGAAAAGCACCAAGTATCCTTGCTTCCTCAAATGTTGCTTGTTCTCCCAAAAGCTTTAAAGCATCTGGCGCATGAGTGCTAATTATGCATCCATCATATATATCTTTGGAGCAATCTTCTCCTACTACATAGCATCCTGCCAAAAAGGCATTTCATTGTAGAGTAGTTAAACCAAAGACGAAACATTTTCAAGAACTAACTAAATGAGCACCAGAAATTCCATGCGCATAAGGAGTTATTGTAGTTTCCCAAAAGAAAAAAAGAAAAGAAAAACATGATCTGCTCATTGTGTTCTAATAGTAAATTAAGATTTTGTTATAGGGTAATGTTAAACCTTTAAGTTTATCGATATTAAATATCAATGATTATGTAGCTGAAAGTTGTTTACCTGAATCAGTACTAAAAACTGATTGCACAGCACACCCTGTTCTAATAGTACAAGATCTGCTCTTCAATTCTTCCCTTATCTGCTTATAATAAGCATCAACTTTAAGTCAAAAGTTTACACAGAATGAGATCTCGACTCGAGGAGAGGCAATACCTTGTCAATGTAGCACTGCGAACGCGACTTGACAGTGAGCCACTGTGGACGACCGAATAACTGAATTGTGAATGGAAGTATCAGAGAGATCAAAATAAGTGAGAAAAGAAATGGAGAATGCTAAGTTGAATAAGCTCTAGCATACAACAAAACTTTTGATAACACAGAAGATACATCACTGAGCATGTAACATGCAACTTATACAGTGACAAAGCACCAAAATTAGTGTGTACAAACAAAGTGCTAAATAAGAAGAATGAAAATGTGGCAATGCTTTATTTCATAATTGACTAGGTAGAAACAACTGCAAGAGACACAAAAGGATACTGACCTGAAGAAGGTGATGATTGCGGCAGAAGGAAAGAACAGAATAAGCAGAGAAACGCAATACTCCCTCAGAGGGGCATGACCAGATAGAGGCACAGACTGGAATCTGAAATATCAAATAATACCGGACAATATAATAGCATCAGAAACGAAGAAAAGAAGAAGAATAAATTAAAGGCATAATTGTCGAACTAAATAAATCAATATAGTCAATCTCACAAGATAACCCTTCTGAAACAGCTCAGAATAACCATGCGATCTGATGAAGTGCTCTAGTGTCTCACTACGCTCCATATCTGGATTGTTGTCAAGCTCCTCAAGGTACCTTTCAGAATTAGTAGGTGGTTGTTCAAAGATATTGAAGAACAGTTAACAAAAAAAAAAAAACTTAAACAAAACTCTCATACTAAAAAAGTTGAAATTAAGCTTACTCGAGGACATCGGCCTTGAATTTGAAAATTTCTCGAATCATTCGCCAAAAGTAAGGATTAAAAATATTGGCCTTTTGTGCAAATAAGCCGGCGAAGCCGTTACGACTTCCCCATTCATATCCTTTGCCGTCATCTAAGCTTACAGCGAATGACATATCAGACATCTCCATCTCCACGCCGAGGCTCTCAAACAACTCCACCATATTGGGATATGTCACCTATAAATGCTCAAAATGATTTTTTTTATTAAAAAAAATCAAAGGCAAAAGTAAGATTTAGACATATCATCACCATAAGACCAAATTTACTTTTTTTTAAAAAAAAAAAAAAAAACTTTCCAGGGAAGTGAAACAAATGGGACTAAAGTTTATGATTGAGAGGAACAATAAGAGTACTAAAATTTAAATTCTAAATAGGACGAATATCTTGGAGCTCGACAAAATCTGAACAACACTTGGATTATAAAAAAAAAAAAAATTAACATGCTTGACAATTCACATCTAGTTACCCGATTGAAAACCATAAAGCCGAGGTCGAGGAGGAGACCATCCACAGAGACAGTTTTTGCGTGGCCACCTAAGTAGTCTTCCTTCTCGTACAACACCACCTCCACGCCGGCCTTCACTAGCTTGTAGACCGCCGCCAGCCCGCTGATCCCGGCACCAACCACTGCCACCCGCATTGCGACCGGACGTCGTCTCGGCGATCTCGTCTACCAAAAACTCTAACCAAGGAAGAAGTGTGGGTTCAAATGAACTGCAGAAGAGAAGAGAAGAGAAGAGAAGAGAGATGAAGGATGTGGAGTGAGGAGAGGGGTTTAGCAAGATGATGAGATGGGGGAGGGAATGAGAGATACGTGTTTGTTCGTTTGCCCATTCGTTATGTCTCGGTATATCACTACTATATCTTCCCAAATGGTTATTTTGCCTATGTTGCCGTATTTAGGTACATCAAATCTTAGTAATATAATGTTGTATAATTTTAAATATATCATTGGATCTATCAAATCATAATAATTGAAAGTTGACTCTATAAATTTATAAGTGCACATCCAAAGATGAACAGAAATTTTATTAATTTTATTATTATTATTTTTTTACTCTAGATACATCGTTTAAATTTTAAAAATTAAATTATATAATACTCAAACTGAAAAAAAAAAACTAAAAACAAATTTTAGATCTACATACAGATATACACAAAAGGTGTACACATAATATTTCTCTATATATATATATATATATATATATTAATTTTAAAGTTAAACAATGAATCTCAAATCATCATATAAATTCGAAAAAATACAGATGAGTTTTTACCTAACATTTCAAGTTCAAATTTCATAAAAAATATCTAATATAAAATTTGAATCCTCTATTGTATGAGAATTATTTTTTTTTTACTATCGCATATTCCATGGTACATATAAATTTATAATATATTCGGTCAAAAAAAGATAAAATCTATCACGACGGTCCCATGATTATTTCATATTATTGAAAGAAAAAAAATTAGAAAAATTATAATAAACCCCTCTCTCTCTCTCTATATATATATATATATGACTTTTATCATGATTTAATTATTAGATAAATTTTTTATATGATAATTAACACGTTCATACCTTAAAGGGTTACAAATTTATAATATATGACATTTGGATTGTAGGACATCGATAAAATCACAAAGCTTGGACATGTGAGCTCATGTCTCATTTGTTCTCCATTATATTTATTAAAATTTGTTTGTGTGCAGGTATTGGATTAGTTTAATTTTTTTTTATCACAAAACGTTAATCAGCCTTCAACTTTTTAATTTCAAAAATGCTTATTTTTTTCTATCTCTCTGTTTTTTTTATTAAAAAAATACTGTATAAATTAAGAGTTAAAAACTAAGTTTGAGTTTTTGTTATTGATGATGTCAAATTGAAAAAGGATGGCAATTTTTAAGACGCCGTGTCATCTGTGATAATAAATATACGAAGGGAGTTAGTCTATACAGCGAATAATAAAATAAATAAAATAAGACAAGAATTCAAGTGATTTTATTTAGTTCACATCCCTCAAGATACTACTTTAAAATCTATGTACTTAGTATAAATCCATTATTCTTTACTTCTTTTCAGACACATTCCAACAGCGAAGAAACCCTTACATTTTTAATTTAATACAATCACAAGATAAATTAAATACACAAATACTAAATAATACAAACAAATGTGTAGATACGTTCTGAAAGTCTCGCACTCCTAACATTAGCTGAATTCTGATAACCTTTTCGAGCACAAGAGGAAGAGTATTATATGTAGATTAATATTCTGAACTTTGAGCCTTCGTGTCCCTTATACATAGTCGGATCTACAATAATAATCTCCCTTTTTCACAGTAGCCAGATTCCAACAAATTCCCTTCTCTTCCTAGTAACCACACCACAACTTTCTTCCATAATTAAAGTGTCGTCCTTTCCCAGCAATCACCAGTTGTTTTTATTCAATTTCAGATCTTCGATCTTCTCTTCCCCACAACAGCTAGCAGCTCTCCCTCCTATTTTTCCAACAAGCAACAGTAACATCTTTGTTGTTTTTGTCCCAAGCTGCACGCAGCCCTGTTACCACTTCTTCCAGCCAACAACAGTAAATAGTATGGTTGTTTGTTATTGTTGTCTACCGCAGCTACCATTGTTAATTACTCTCTCTCTCTTATTTGTTTTTTTTTAATTGGCATACTTATTTACGTCGAGTCGATTAATCTTGAGTAATTGATCTCACGAAATTTTTTTATAACTACTAAAATATATAAATCAGAAAATACTCATAATGGATGATTTATTAATCCAATATTTTTAGATTAATTATCTATTAAGAAAAATTATTAATTCATTGAAGTTAAAATTTGATCATTAAATATTTAAAAAATTAAAAATACAACAGGACATTTGGATTACATCGATAAAATTATAAAACTTGAATATGATGTAGGCTCTCAATACTTGTTAAGGCCGGGAGAAAACATAATTAAGTAGGTCTTAAATATATATTTTTAAGAGCAAAAATTAAAAGAAAGTCTTTTTTAATAAATCATCAAAAAGATGTTCTGGGTTGATTTATTATCAAAAAGATATTTATCTCTCTATAAAATGATATAATTATCCTATATTATAAAATGATAATTAATTTATTCGTATTATTATCTCTCTTATTTTTTCTCATCTAAATCGGCGCGTTGTAGCAACTACGAACTCGTAGTTGTTACATAGTTGTAGCAGCTATAGTATCGTAGTTGCTACAACTAAATTGTCACACAATTGTAGTAGTTACGGTTCCGTAGCTGCTACCATATGAAAAAAAATTTAATATTAAAATTATTCGGAACCTCCAAAAAAAGATTTAAATATATTTTTTGAGCCTGAAATCTGACCATTACGATTTCACCTCATAACAAGTTGTAAATATCTAAACGAGCTATAATTTGATATATTGTGCATCCCATGATTCAATCCGAGTTAAAATTAAGTTATGACCTCTCAAAATTTAAGGTTTAGCATTCACGTTGTAGTAGTTACGATTTCATAGCTGTTACAATATAAATATTAAATCATAAATTTTAAGAGACTATAACTTTTGACTCATATTGAACCACATGACGCATAATATATCAAATATAAGCTCGTTCAGAGATTTTCTATTTGATATATTATGCGTCCTGTGATTCAACTCGAGTTAAAATTATCGAGCAAATTTAATTTTGACTAATAAAAAATTAAAAATTATCAATCAAAACTAATTTTGGTCATTAAAAAATTAAAATTACTGATCAAATCTAACTACAATCGATCAAAAATTAAAAAATATCAACTAAAGTTAGTAAAAAATTAAAAAAGTATCGATCAAATTTAATTTTGACTTTAAAAAATAAAAATTATTGATTAAATCTAATTTTGACTAATAAAAAATTAAAAATTATCAAACAAATCTAACTTGACTATTAACTAAAATAAATCTCAACTAAAATTTATTTTAATCAATAATTTTAAATATTTACTACCAAACTAATGTTTTCAAAATAAATTAATAATTATATATATATATATATATATATGATTTTGTTATCCTACTTATTTTATGGTGCTCACCTTGTGCATCATTATATATATATATATGTGTGTGTATGTGATT
Organism: Hedychium gardnerianum; assembly: GCA_038050645.1. NCBI lineage: Eukaryota > Viridiplantae > Streptophyta > Magnoliopsida > Zingiberales > Zingiberaceae > Hedychium > Hedychium gardnerianum. The sequence continues at coordinate 3,293,118 of JBBUKS010000095.1, read as the reverse complement.
TTGTTATCCTACTTATTTTATGATGATCACCTTGTGCATCATAAGAAATTTTTTTTAGAGCTAAGGGTTTAGAATTTATGATTTAAATTATAGTATCTAAGTTAAAGAATTTTTTTAAAAAATTATACATGATGTACACAAAGTGAATCTATATATATAATATGAAAAAGAAAAAGCCTTAGGCATAGGGATGATAATTTTTCTCATGGTTTGGGGCCCGTGGGGAAAACCCAAAAAGAGAGTAGATTTGGGGAGTCTTTTTAGGTATGAGTTCGGATTCGAAGATTTTTCAAATTTTCACAGTTGAATGGGGTAGGTATGAGGATGTTATTCCCATCCCCGAACTCACCCCAATAATAATAATAATATATAATATAATTGATGGAATTTGATCTTTATTAAATTATGAATTATTAATATTATTATATATGCATTATTTAATTAATATTAGTATTTATATGTTATTGAATTTTTATATTAATGCGGAACCGTCATATTAACGATCCCCCTATAATGGTTCCATTAATGTGGAATCGTCATATGAAGGGAGGTTCAACAGGAGCACAGGTGACAAACACATGACGGAAACTTTACAGGCGATGAAACTCTGGGATTGAACCCTGCTCGATTTGGACACACTACCATGCGTTTACCATCTGTGCCACGCCCTAGGGGCTGGATCTTGATATTAATACTTGTATGAAAAGGATTGAAAATTAAAAACCTTTTTGGCCAAGTTAGGCATTTGAAGCGGGGATGAAAATGGAGATGGAGATTTAATTCTCATGGGATTGAAGATGGGGATTCTTTAATTAGAAAGAACCAAAGATCAGGACAAAAATAGGGATGGAAATATAATTCGAAGATAAAAATAAAGATAACAAACCCATCCTCATCCAGCTCATTGCCATCCCTACCTAGGTAGAGATGTCTATGTCTTAGCTAGCCCTAATAAGATGTGAGCTCATGTCTCATTTGTTCTCCGTTATATTTATTTTTTAGAAAATTTTGTGTGTCGTATTCGATTACTTTTTTTTTTTATCACAAAACTTGAATCCGCCTTCAACTTTTTAATTTAAAAAATGCTTCTTTTTTTCCTATCTCTGTTGAATACGGTAAAATAAATAATTAAAATATGTGCGTTGACAGGAGAATAAGCTTAAAAGAATTTTTGGGAAATTTTAGAAATTTTCTGGGATTTAATTGGAATTATTTGGAAGAATTT